>OV725078.1:30208943-30402597 GCA_928085145.1 Nezara viridula
CATTCGTGGCCTTTTAAACTTTAATATATTATTGATTAAATGTAAAAATTATATGTAAAATCAAATTTATCGAACGCCGTAATAATACTATTTATTGAAGAAAAATTACAGATTTTTTTTTCCCACCCGTATAAGTCTTTAGTCTGGTTATCTGTACCGGCGGATATTGAAAGACGATATACCGATATTTTAATTTTATTGATGAAAAAAAAATATTAATAATAAAATCTAGGTAATTTTTATGCGTCCCATAACAAAGCTTTAGTTGTTTCTGAAATCAGTAATTCTCCATTTGGGTGAGTTAATTAAAGATAGTTCATTTATCATAATTTTACAGAATTGATACAAAAATTTGTTAAATAATAAAATACCGATATTTCAAGGCCGGTATATCGACGAATGGTTATCACGTTCAATCACCATTGAAGATAATATTCCAAGGAAACATTACTAACCCCGATGAAATAAGCCCAAAAGGCCGATATATCGGTCTTAAGAATATCGGTATCAACTCAAATTTCTAGAAATCTCGATCCCTAGGCGACTCATTGGCATATTTATTAGCAGTAAGCAGAATATCTGGGTGCTGGGTGCTGGGTGCTGACTGACAAACTAGAGAGAAAAATCACTGCTGCAGAAATGGGGTTTCTCCGAAGGATCGCAGGGAGAACGAGACGTGACTGCATTCGCAACGAGAGAATCAGGGAGGAATTGGGGATTCCCCCGATGAAGGATGTCCCAGAGACTCGGCAGCTTAAGTGGTTTGGGCATGTCAGGATGGAAGAACACAGGAATCCATTAAAGTCTATGGACTATGTCCCCGATGGTAGAAGAGCTACTGGAGTAGCTTAATATATGTGCTATTGGACGGTGCTGAGATTGTCGGTGTGTCCCTGGCCTGATCGAAGCTCTATTTTTTAAAATTCTAGCTTTCAAGAGGATCCCATGGTTGACTAATAAAAAGAAAATACCGGGATCGAAACGTCAATAAACTGAAGAAATGAACATTCAATAGTTTATTAAATAATAATTAAGTGACCTTATTCCCAATTAAATAGTTAAGTTTATATATATATATATATATATATATATATATATATATATATATATGCTTCCACAAATTCAATAAAAAATAGTTTTCAAGGGATCAGAGAAATCTAGCAATTACCTTCATCCATAATATTTAGATATTTCGCCATGAACTAAGAAATTTTAGAGTAAATATTCAGACTTTTTTAATTATTCGTCATTTTTTAGTACAAAGTATATATAAATATTATTATAAATTTTAAAATTTAAACAAAATCCACTTTTCAATTAAAACAATAATAATATAAGCGCCGATTGTTTAGTTACTTATTCAAGATAACATTTTTTTTAAATACTTTCCGGAGGAGCCCCCGCGCGCCTCCCCTGGATCCGCTAGTGTACAGAGTTTACCAAAACCGCAGTTGTTCCAGTTGACATCTTTCGGAAGAGGTTGAGGAACCAAGGAACAACGATAGGCATGTGTTCCAGGAGCATAACACTAGAAATCATTCGAGTATTGTCATGAATAGCATTGGCGGATCCAGAGAGGGAGCACGGGTTGCGGCTCCCTAAACAAAAAGATAATTTTAATTTTTGGAATAATTTTATACTCTGCGAGACATAACCCTATTTATCAAATTATTAACAACCGTTTAAATCTTCATGAATGGCTTCATGTTATCGTTGCATACAACTTTTTATTTACGAGAACTCTCGGAAAGAGATATATAGCATTTCCAATTCAATTTCAACCTTTTCCAAGTCAATTTCAACCTTTTCCAAATCAAATTCAACCTTTTCCAAGTCAAATTAAACCTTTTCCAAGTCAAATTAAACCTTTTCCATTTCAAATTCAACCTTTTCGAAGTCAAATTCAACCTTTTCCATTTCAAATTCAACTTTCGAATTTTTGTCAATATTCGATTTTTTTCGAAATGAAGGCCACTTACTATATTATCGAAGGCATAGCTTTTGAAAAATACAAAAAAAAAATTGATTACGCGGTTGCATATCCATTTATTTTAACATTTCAGATTTTTTCAGTGTGATATTTCTATGTGATATTCAATTATTTCCAAGTCAAATTAAACTTTTTCCAAGTCAAATTCAACCTTTTCCAGATCAAATAAAACTTTTTCCAAGTCAAATTCAACCATTTCCATTTCAAATTAAACCTTTTCCAATTCAAATTCAACCGTTTTCATTTCAAATTAATGTTTTAAGTTTTTGTAAATTTTATATATATTTTTTTAAATAATGGCCATCCCCTCCCCCTCCCCTCCAATATGAAAGTCTATTATTATGCTCTCCTAAGTAGAATTTTCACTTACGGATATCGATTTATTGTACCTATTCGGATTTATTAGGGACTAGTATTATGCTGTCCTGTACCTAGTTTTGAAAATAACCTCCATTTTAAGATTACGTGACTGCGTTTCGAATCATTTAAGTTTTTTTGACTTATTCGATATATGGGTGTATTTTTATGTTTCCCGATCAGTAAATTTTGAAAATGACATCCATTTTATGTTTACGCCACTGTGTTTTGACTTATTTAAGTTTTTAAACTTATCCAATATAAAGGTCTACTTTTATGTTTCCGGAGCCGTAGATTTTGAAAACGACCTTCATTTTAAGATCAGGCCACCGCGTTTCGACTTATTTGAGTTTTTCGGATATTTTTCATATGAGGGTGGATTTTTATGTTTCCGGAGCTGTAGATTTTGAAAATGACCTCCATTTTAAGATTAGGCCACCGCGTTTCGACTTATTTGAGTTTTTCGGATTTTTTTCATATGAGGATGTATTCTTATGTTTCCGGAGCCGTAGATTTTGAAAACGACCTACATTTTAAGATTAGGCCACTGTGTTTCGGTTTTGTTAAGTGTTTTTGATTTTTCCTTCGAATAAAAAACAAAATACGAAGGATTAATTTATTTTTCAATAAATAAATAAAAATATCTAATCAAAATAAATAAAATATGTATTGTCTCATTTTTAATTTAATTTTAGTTATCTTTTTTAATGTTGTGGTCTCCTATCACAAAATTATAAGATTTCGAACAATTAGCTGAAAAATCTGAATACGGAAGGTTAAATTTATTACCAGTTGCTTTTCGGCTTTTTAGTTTGTATTCGGTGGTTAATTTAACTTTAGCTTCATAATATTTATTTATTTATTCATACTCGAAAACATCTTGATGAAACTTTGTATTGAAAAATCCAAAATGAAGCCTAATTAATCAAGATGCAGCGGCTTAATCATAAAATGGAGCTTAAATATTAGATAAATTTAAATATTAAAGATTAGAAAAATTTCAATACGTCTCGGATAACATATAAGTAGATCCTTATACCGAAAAAGTAAAAAAAAAAACTTTTATAATCCAAAACAGTGGCATAAACTTGAAATTGGGTCATTTACAAAATGGGGGAAATCTACTGCTCCAGAAACATAAAATTAGACCTTTATACTTGTTAAATTCTAAAAATTTAAATAAGTTGAAACGCAGTTGCGTAATCATAAAATAGAGGTCATTTTCAGAATCTACGGTTCCGAAAACATAAAAGCAGACCTTTAAATTGGATAAATTCGAAAAACTTAGATAAGTCAAAATTCAATGGCGTCATCATTAAATGGAGGTCATTTTCAAAATCTACGGCTCAAGAAACATAAAAGTAGACCTTAATATTGGATAAATTCGAAAAACTTAAATAAGTCAAAACGCAGTGGCGTAATCATAAAATGGAGGTCATTTTCAAAATCTACAGCTCCGGAAACATAAAAATACACCCTTACATCGAATAAATAAAGAAACTTAAATAAGTCGAAACGCAGTGGCCTAATCTTAAAAAGGAGGTTATTTTAAAAAACTACTCATACGATAACAGACCCACGCATCGAAAAATTAAAGATAATTAAATAAATAAAAAAAGGTTGAATTTGAAATGGAAAAGGTTTAATTTGAAATGGAAAAGGTTGAATTTGACTTGGAAAAGGTTGAAATTGACTTGGAAATGCTATATTTCAGCCGATATACAAAGAATTGTATATTCAACCAGCTATCCTTTATATATGCAGATACAATACTCCCGATCCCAAAACATATCTTACATCCAATGTCCTTAAAAAGAAAGTGAGACGTATCAGTCAGATGAGAATTGCAAACCCAAAACATATCAGACTCTATTAAAAAAATATGTATGTCATGCAGACAATATATTACCAATAGTCTACATCACATTCTCCTTCACTGCCCAACACATAATGAATATAGACAATAACTTCTCCAACCATTCATCTCAGAATCATCCGAAAATCACAACACCCAAGCCATACTAAGTATTGGTTGGTAGTGTCGATAAGTTAGATAAAGTGTATTACTACATGATGGTAGTACGTAAAGTGCTAAATTGTTTATAACGCCTGATGTTTTATTCAGTTTTTTTCTTGTTTTTGTTTTAAGTAAATCTACTAGACTCATATTATTATTATTGCTTTGGATTAAGTTTCTATCTCTAGCATTTTGTACATAATTCCTACTACACATTGTCTTTGGCAAATGAAAATATATTCTATTCCATTTTACATTCTAGGAAACGGCTTATTTTTAAATTGGATATGGGTAAACTTTGTCTATCCAATGAGGTACTAGAAACTCAACTACACGCATTTACTTTTCACTTGAAGTGCAAAATAATTTGATGATAAAATAGAGAAGAAATATGGCTTACGAAAAAATTGGCGTGACCTCCACCCTCGGCATGTCAAACTAACACAGTTGTATAGGTCAAGCGGCCCAATATTTTTTCTAGATTTTGTCTTAAAATTATTTTCGGATTCATGTGGAAAGCGAATGGGTATTCATGTATTTTTTAGTAGCCCATTAATTCATTCAATTTAATTAGAAAACACCCCATTTCTGAGAATTTTCGTAGATAAAAATGATGTAGGTTTCGAAATAGATGGGACTTTCCATTCTGGTTGGGTGGGGGAGGGGGTGATGGACACACTTAAAATAAGTCTCGGGAGTTTAAGTCTTCTAAATACATTATAAAACGAACAATATAATACAATGTTTATACATTGTTTTTTTTTCTGTTTTTTTTTTGCGTATGAGTAAATTTGAAAATATGCTAGTAAAGCTATTGGATATAGGCAATATATGAATAATGCCTTTCAAAAGTCCTCTTTAAATGGCAAACTCTATTTTAGTTTAATTGAAAAACATAATGTGTTCTTGCACCAATATTGATGTTTTCATGGAAATAATTGAAGGAATCAGCTGAGGTTTTTTTTAAACATAAATTTTATTATGTTTGTTACTTATAAAACCGTATTAATTACTTTGGCGGAAATCGTTCATTAAGCCTTAAGTCCATATTAATTAAGATGAGGTCAATTAGAGAAAACCTTGAAATTCACCGCAAGTTGTATAAAAACATTATTTATCCTGTCGCCTAAAAATATTCGGGTTTTCAGCAAAAATGACTACAATAAATTATTTCGAAACTTTTATTTCTTATTTTTTCGATAACATGGATGTGTAATATAAAGATGGAAATACACTTTTTATTTAAAAAAAAAAAATCTTAAAATAATGATTTTTCGATTATTAATCACCTAAAATAATGATGAAAATGTGTTTTTTAATAACAATAAGATAAGGAATTGATTTTTATTTATAAATGACGAAATAAAAAAAAATCTAGAATAATTTATGATTTCTTTAAAAACATAGCTCAGTTTAGCCGTTCAAAAGTCCCCTTTAAATGGCAAACTTTTCGTTAAAGTTATTTTTCGTTTATTTTCGTTTAAAGTTATTTTTTTCTAGTTTACAGTGAAGCAATTGTGTAAATTAAATATTTCATTAATTGTCACTTTCTATTCGACAAAAAACATGACTTACTTAAAAAAACAAATTAAATTTCTTGCTATTCTGCTGAAAATTGGACCAACGTTTATTTGAACTTTTTTGTAGCTTTTGAGGTCTGCTATAAATATTTCTCTTTACGTACGGGACAGCTAATATATAACTTGGGAAGAAAAAGGAAGAAACTAACAAGCTGTATGAAGTGGTATTTAAGTTATTCTTTTTGGGGCTCCACTAAACCATCGAATTCCTCTCGTATCCAATCCTTACAATCCAAAATCCTTCGTAAAATCCTCAACGCTCCTTACTTTGTCACAAATAAAATCATCCATAAAGACCTTAATGTTCCATATGTTTCCGATCTGGCCCAATCCAGATACCTTTCCTTCCATAACAAACTGCAGAATCATCCGAATCCTCTCGTTTCAAACCTTGCTTCCTCCTCGATCCCTGATAACCCTCCGAGGCGTCTGAAAAGAAGATGGCCTCGGGATCTTCTAATATAGAACTTTAATTTGAGTTCTACCAATGGGTAGTTTCTCTTCATGTTGTACATGCCATGTTACAAATTTCTCATTTACTTATTGTATTCTCTATGTAATACAGTTGTAAATTCCATTGAAATAATAAAAAAAAAAAAAAAAAAAAGTTATTCTTGATGACATATTCAAAATGTAATTACATGAACAATAATACGTTTAATGATACTTTTTTAATATATTTTTTCCTAAGAAATGGTTATATTTAGTAGTTGTATACGCATTATAATTAAAAAATAGAACAAATCGTTATTGCTGGGATCGACCGACAATTCAAAGGCGAATATACCGATATATCGATCTATTGGCCTTTTTTTTTCGTCAGGATTCATACAGTCTCACATGTCTTGCTTATTGCTAGATAAATGTATGAATAAGCCATCTGGGCATCGGCCCATACACAAATTTTCGCCGATAAAAGGGCCATATACCAATTAATCAAAATATCGGTCTTTTTTTTTGTTCCTATCTAGGTAGGCGCAGACTTGCCATTTTGGTTTGGGGTGGGGAGGGGGCGATGGACTCCAAAAAAAGGCTCGGATGTATGTTATATTATGTATAAAAACTATGAGTAATAATTAATATAATTATTGTAAAACGAACAATATAATAGTATATAAAAAAATTAATTTATGTATATATTTATATCTTATATCGTTGTTATTTATCTACGGATATATTTGAAAAAATATTAACAAAGGAATTGAATATATTACATATTTTTATTTGTATTTAAATGTTTTACTCAATTATAAGAATTTAAAGGATGAATTCAGCAATTCTCAATAATATTTCAACAATAAGATTTGTTGCGTGATAAAATATTCACGTAAAAACGGAAGAGTGCACATCAAGGGCGAATCTACGGGGGGGAGGGGGAGGGGCTTCAGCTCCAAAGCCTCCCCCAAAATGGTAAAATATAACTGTTTTATGGAAAAAAATATAAAAAAGTTATTTCTTAAAGTATTATTGTTCGTGAAATTAAATTTAAAAGGACTTTAGGAATAACTTAAACACCATTTCATATAAGTAGTTAGTTTATTTTTTTCCAATGTAATTATTGTTATTTTTATGAAAAAAAAGCCTTCGGGCTGAAGTAGCCCCCCTCCCCCAAAATTAAATCCTGGATACGCTAGTGGTGCACATGAATAAATCATAAAATCCTAGGACATGTTACCACATATAATTAATTATCTTTCAGTATAAACTAAAAGTTCAGTAAAAGGGACAGGGGGAGTGGTAAAATACTTGCGAACCTACTTGTAAGGTCTTATGCAGGAGCTCCCGGACTATTAGCGTAGCCATCTGTTCTTCATTTCCGATTTTCTTAATTGATTTTGGTAAACGTATTTTATTCAATCATGTATATTATTTGTTATGGATTTTAAATTTATTTTTGTTCTTCTAAAAGGGGAGGAAGAAACGAAATTCTCGTCATCTCTTTATTTTTATGTGGGAGGGCACAGGCGGATTTACGGGGGGGAGGGGAGGGGCTTCCGGGCTGAAGCCCCCCTCAAAATGGTAAACTGCAACCATGTTTTATGGTAAACAATATTAAAAAAATATGTCTTAAAGTATTATTTCTCGTTTAATTACATTTAATAGGACTTCAAGAATCACTTAAACACCATTTCATATAGATAGTTAGTATCTTTCTGTTTTTTCAAAGTAATTATCGTTATATATATATATATATATATATAAAAGCTTTCGGGCTGAAGCCCTCCTCCCCAAAATCAAATCCTGGATCCGCTAGCGGGGGAGGGCGATCTCACCCCCATTGCCCCCCCATGAAGTCTTCGCCAATAGGCACGTTGTAGCCTTTCACGAAGTTTAAGACGGAAGTTAATAATTTAGTAAAAGAAAGAGTCTGTTATATTAAAGAGACTTTTATATTATATGCTCCAAATTTTTATCTTAAACCAAACAAGATTTGTTATATAATGGAATGAATAGTTATCTTACATTTGGAAATTCGTTCCCCCAAAATGGGAACACAAATGAATCCGGAAAACAGTTTAATAATGTTGACCGTGGTTTGTATTCCACGTAAACCAGTAATATTTCTGTCTTCATTACCCTTACAATTATAATTTAACCAAGAAATAAAGTGTCATACAAAATTATCGGGTTGTTAGGGTGTCACCTCCATATAATAATAATAATAAAAGGCTTAGGGAACACGAAGGTTCGATGCCGACACCACCAATCGCTAATTACACACCTCCCTCCACCGGTCGCCGTCCAAACCCAGTCCCTTCAGATCGGCATTGATGCAATCTTCCTTGCGATTGCTTCGGTATATCCCTCGTACGTTTACCATTCGGTACAGCAAATATTAACCTTTTAAGAATTCTTTCGTTACTAAACCCAACAATCTTAGAAGCCCATTTGATTCTTCTCGATGAAATCACCTCAATTATATTACTCGGATACAGTTCACGAAATTCGGCTTTGTGTAACCTTCTGAACTCACCAGTTAACTCATCCTTCTTCGGTCAGAATATTCTACGCAATACTTTATTTTCAAAAACCTCAAGACGTTATTCATCCCTTAATGTAAACGGCCACGTTTCACATCCATAAAGAACTGTATGTAAGATAATGGTTTTATAGATTCTAATTTTTAAGTTTCGGGACAAGAGGCGCGAGCTAAGTAGTTTTGTCACATAAAAATAACAAGCATTTCCCGCCTTCAGCCTAACTTTGATCTCCTCTTCAATTTCTTATTTTTTTCTAGTTTTCGTAGAGCCAAGATGTTTAGGTATCTAGGTCTCTGCCTATTCAAACATATTATGATTTATATCGGCATAAACATAAAACATATAACAATATCGCCATTTTTGCAGCTAATTCTATATTTTGTCTTATCCTAGTTAATTTCGAGCCCTAGTTCTTTACCGGCTTTCATTAACGTTGTCGTATTTAGCTTTATAGTTTCCTCGCCTTAGCTTAACAGGACCAGATCATCCGCATGGCCAAGCATGAGTGTTGTCCCACCCAGATTCAATCCTTTTTCGGTACGCATTACCTCCCTGATGGCATGTTCTAATGGTAAATTGAACAGGACAGGAAAAAAGGATTCATCTTGTTTTGAACCCGAAGGGACCTCAAATTTTTCGGACAAATTATCACCGATTCAAACTTTATTTAGTGTTTACGTCCACCACATCCTGACTAGATCTACTACTAATTTACTAGTTTTTTTGGAATCCCCTGCTCGATTAGAATTTTCTACAGTTTCTGGCGGCCAATAAAATCGTTGGCCTTTTTGAAATCTATATACAGCTGGTGAACAACACCGTTGTACTCTAATTTTTTCTCCAATATTTGCCGTAAAGATAATATTTGATCAATAGTCGAACGATCCCGTCTAAATCCGCATTGGTAGTCTCCGATAATTTCCTCGGCGTATTCTCTGATTCGACTAGTTAAGATTAAATTGCATATTTTATAACATACCGAAAGGAGTGAAATTCCTAGATAGTTATTACAATCCGTCTTCGGGCTCTTTTTATGAATCGAAATATCAATAGATTCTTTCCATTCTTCAGGTGATTTCTCATTCTTCCACATCTTTTTAAGCAACAAATGTTTTTTATAAACTCCAGCTCAGCATGCTTTAATTAGTTCAGTAGGAATATTCTCGGTTCCCGCTGCTTTATATGATTTTAATTTTCCGAAAGCTACTTCTACTTCCTCTTTATTCGATTCTTCTATTAACGGCACCTCAATCTGGTACTCAGACGGAGGACACAGGTCATAATTTCCCATATTTAAAGTACTGTCAATGTGGTTCTTAAATTTATTTAATATGTCAACCGGATCGGTGAGAATATTCTTATTTTTATCCCTAATTCCAGATGTGACGGGCCCTAAACATTTATGTGATCTGGTTATACATGTTTACACGTCTCTTACGTTATTTTCGATCCTATTAGTTTTTATTTCAATTATTTTATTTTTAAGATACTCCTCTTTTTTATTTTTGAACAATTTTATCGTTTTATTGAGGTTCGGAAGTATTCCAGATTGTCTTCAGTAGGATTATATAGAGCTTATAATTTAGTGGCTTTTCTTTTTTTTCTCATTCTTAAGCAATCTTCATCAAACCACGGTTTGTTATTCTTATTTTCCTTTTTTTCTAGACACGAGTTACCGACCGCTTCAATATCATCCCTGATCTCTACCCATAACTTGGCAATATCATCCCTGATCTCTACCCATAACTTGGCAATATCCTCGCGGTCCTCGTCAGAAGGTTCTAAAGCTTCAAACCTATTCTTAACATCTAGCTCGAATTGAGTTTTAATTGAAGGATTTTTTAATTTTTCCAAATTAAAATTCGTGACCTCCATATAATAAATATATATAAAGAATAAAATATAATGAAGAGCCACATAAAAAGATTTTTTTTCAACCCTTTTCCCCTAAATACAATTTATGAAACCGCTTCTGATGAATGGAGACTTTCTTTCGATATTGATAATGAAAGGCGTAAGACGTCGAAAAATGGAAAAATACAGGGGAGGGCAAGCTGAAAAAAGTCGCCCACCCCCTTTCATTCAAGGAGAATTTTTTAATTAAGGCAGGAGCCAATATAAAACAACAAATTCCTAAAAAGATGATTAAAAGGGAAAGGTCGGTCGTTAGTCTTTCAATATTTTAAAAGGGACTAATTACGAAATAAAGACTAATTCTTCCAAAGTTAATTAACTTCTCTTGTTCTCAAGTAATTGCCACCTCCTTTCAGTTTTGAGCTGAGGACGCCCATGGGTTCCATACTTAATTTCGTGAATTAATATATTGGGTTGGCAAATAAGTCCTTTCGGTTTTTCAGGGTGAAATGAAACTTAATGTATTATTAACATAAAATTTATTTTAATCTGAAATACATTGAATATTATTTAATATGACTTTTCCCATCTTTCCACTAACTGCATAATGTCATGTTCATAGCATATCTGGAGTTTATGGTTAAAAAAGTGATTCAAGCTGTTTTTCATGTCCTCTTTCTTTTGGAATTTCTTTCTATTCATGGAGTTCTGCAGAGACAGGAATCAGTGGTAGTCACTTGAAGCTAGGTCTGGTGAATAGGAAGGGTGGGGCAAAAGGTCACATCCAAGGCTGAATAATTTATCGCGTGTGACCAATGAGGTGTAGGGCCTAGCGTTATCTTTGTGGAACACAACACCCTTTCGATCATTCATAACTCTTCAGGATGTTCTCCAAATTCGATGTTACTATATCCGTTGGAAAGCTGAATTATTGCTCTTCAAAGCCGTATGAATGTTTTTTTTTATTTAATGCCTACATAAGGAATAAATAAACAAAACTCCTTATAGGTTTTTATTTTTTATCTCCATTTGTAGTTTGTTTACGAAGGTCCTGTTGATGTCATTTTGTGTAGTTTATGTGGCCCTAAATTCCTGCTAAATTTCTTGTAGATAGCTAAAGTCGTATTGAAGTTATAACATTTTTTGTGATTTTCGAAAAAAAAATCATGTGAGGGACCCAAACATTAAGCCTGGAAACATAGCCGAGCTTGTGCAAATGGTTTTCTACGCTTGTGTGCGACACATTTAGGGCCATAGCAATCTCTCGCACTGATTGGGTGGGATTTTGATCAACAATGGCCTTAACATTGCTCGTTTCAATTTCATGTGGGCGACCAGACCGTTGAAACATCATTGATGTCAAAATTTCCTGAATGAAATTTGGCAAACCAATTTTGACAGGTGCGTTCGGTTAAGGCATCATCCCCATAAACACTGCAAATTTTTCTATGAGCTTCTGCAGCACGCTTACCTTTTTTAAAATAATACAACAAAATATGCCGATAATGAATGATATTTTCTTCCATATTCACACAATGTGGAGAATATTCTGAGAAGTTATGAATGCTACCATGGATATACTAAGTTATGACCATGGATATACGACCAACTTTTTTGGGCTGCCAACATATTTCTGACAGCAGGGCGTTAGTTATGATGACAAATGTATCCTTTCAGTTAATATCGATCCATCAATAGCATCCTAAACTCTTCAATCACACATTACAAACCTTGAAGAATGGCGTCAAAACTGGAGGATTAAAATAAATTGCAATAAATCCCATCAAATCACCTTCACCTATCATTGTAAACTTTCTAACCTACAGTATCCTTTAATAACAACCCAATTATCCCTCTTAAACAAATCCAATACCAAGGACTCCACCTGGACAAACGTCTCACTTAGAATCCTCATATGAGACTGAAACGACAAGAAACAGCTCGACGTTTCCACACTTCCAACACTTACTAGACAAACGATCTAAGCTTCCAATTAATTATAAAAGGCTCATATACATGACTATAATAAGACCTATTTGGACTTACGAAGTTGAGCTGTGGGGCTCCACTAAATCATCGAATTCCTCTCGTATCCAATCAATCAAAAATCCTTCGTAAAAACCTTAATGCTCCTTACTTTGTCACAAATAAAATAATCCATTAAGACCTTAATGTTCCATATGTTTCCGATTTGGCCCAATTCAGATACCTATCCTTCCATAATAAACTTCATAACCATCCGAATCCTCTCGTTTCTAACCTTGCTTCCTCTTCGATTCCTGATAATCCTCCGAGGCGTCTGAAAAGAAGATGGCCGCTTGATCTCTTTTGTAGACATATTATTAGAGTGCTACCAGTGGGTAGTTTCTCAACAAGCGTTTTCATGTGATTATATTTCTGTGTACACATTTACTTGATGTATTTATATTAATACAGTTGTAAATATCATAAATAAAATTTAAAAAAATATTCGATAAACGGTTTTCTAATTTATTGTTATTATATATTCCAAGTATTATATTATGGTGATCATACGTGATGAGTGCTTCTTTAATCTTATTTGTCAGGTTATGATATTTATTTAATTGTGTTTTATCGTTCTGTGTTCTGTTTATGTTCTCCATATTGTCTTTTATTTCATTTCTTTCTTTATTATTCTGTCTATAAAAATCTGTTTTGAGTGTTTGATTTTGTATTTTCTATTTCTATCATTTCTTCGGTATGTTTATTATTAGTGTCATCAGTTTATTAGTGTGGATTAGTGTGGATTTTTGTATTGTTTGATTGATTTGTACTGTACCATATTTTATTTATAAGTTTAATATTATTATTTTAGAATTTCGCATTATTATTATTTATTTATTTATTTTTATTAAATACCAAATATTTTAATATTAATATTATTTTGTTGATCTGGCGCACATGACCTAGATGTTTTGCGCCTAAAACCAACCAACTATAGGGTCTTGCGTGAAATAACAATCAATCAACCCATCTTTCAAGCAGAGAACTATTAATATTAAAATAACTAATAAATTATGCCTCAGAGGGAGAAATTATTTCATTATATTAGAAAGCCAGGCAGCATTAAATGCAATGGATCATTGTATGGGGCTGATATGGAATTGCCTTTAAATACAAAAAGACAAAAATGTTGAAGGTGGTAGGCACCATATTACAACATTTATATATTTTAATTAAAACGTAATGAATTATGAATACATGGAAATAAATATACTTAATAGTGCTTGATGGGGTCTTTATGGATGCGAAATGTGGCCGTTTACATTAAGCGATGAGCAACGTCTTTAGGTTTTTAAAAAAATGAAGTATTGCGCAGAACATTTAGACCGATGAAGGATGAGTCAACCGTGGAATTCAGGCGGCTACACAAAGCTGAATTGCGCGAACTGTGCCCGGTTAATATAATTGAGATGATTGAGTTGAGGGGAATAAAATGGTCATGCAAAATCGCTGGACTTAGTAAAGAAAGAATTTTTAAAAAGTTAATATGCACTATACTGACTGGTAAGCGTTCGGTGCGTAGGCCGAAGCGAAGGTGGGTTTGGGTTTAGACGTCGCCCGGTGGATGGAAGAAAGTAGACATCGTTTGGTGATATCGGTATCGAACATTCGGGTTCGCAATGCCTTATTATTATTATTATTAATAGGGCTTGAGGCATGGGATGAGATATTTTAAACATGCTTTTAAAGCATCAACACAATTAGCACAATTTTATTTTAATTTGCTAAGACCCGACTTTATAACAATAAACTTTCTAATGGCTCATCAATCTTTATAATTCCATATCATGTAAACGAATCTTGCAGGGGACTCTACCCACCGTTTGTTTTATAAGTGGTGAAGAAAGGGCTGTTCTTATTCTTTGTGTTAAAAACTGTTCCCTCTACAGTCTTGCAGCACAGGCCAAACTTAAACTGCTAGTGTTAATCTTCAAGATGAAATGTGCTTCATTCGATGCCTGGAACTTTAAGTAGCTAATTATATCCAAACGGATCCAGGTAATTAAAAATCTTTGACCCCTCACACACAACAATCAGTAACATCCCTATATATTTTATCAATTACTATATTTATCTTTTGCCCATTAACTAATTATGTAAATATTTTTAGATAATTCTTAATTTATTAGGAAGAAGAAAAAAACTTTAATCTGGATGTGTACTTTAGAAATTGTGGTTTTATAATTAATTCAAAATTATAGAAACGAATAATTATTATTTTTTTAGCCATTGACACAAAAATACATAATTAAGAGCTCTGCAAGTTCTATTTCACCATTAAATCACTTCGATTCAATTCATTTCTTTGTTGGTTCATGGTTTATTACTTTTTTATTTCATTACTTTGTTACTGTTAATATATAACTTCTTATAAAAACTGTTATATATCTTATTAATTAACAAATTTCCATTCACTATTTATTAATTTTTTGTTCACTAGTTACATAGTTTTATTTATTAGTTTTTAGATATAAAAATTTTGTAATATTGCATCACAAAGTTGATTATCTTCTAGTTTTAAAATTTTAAAAATAAGTTACTATAACTATAATTTTTATGCCTTACAAATACCTACGGGGGGTTGGGTAGCTCAGTGGGTGAGCACTAACTTCCAGAGCTCAAGATCCTAGGTTGAAATCCCGGTTAATGACTAGTAATTTTTCATTAGCCGTGGATCCACCCTGGGATCGGGAGACCCTCCTGTGGCACACCCAGCCTCTATAAAGTGGGTACCCTTAATTAAAAAAAAAATAATTTCGTGTTATCCCAATAGGCAACTTTAACGTTTCTTATCTCATGTAATCCTACTAGTGTTAGAATTGGTTTGCTCCTTTTCGTTCCAGAAATTTTCATGTTAAAGATGAACCGCGCTCTGGCCAGCCAGCCGTTGAATAAGTAAAAAACGCGATGTCGGCCGACATATTTCGCCTCACGACATCGGTACGGAACTAAACATTGATTAGAAACCAGTTTTGAACCATTTACATAAGGCAGGATTCCAAAAGAAGTTCGATACTTGGGTTCCACATGAATAAACAGTGAAAAATTTAATAGGACGAACAGTGCCGGCCTTAGGGAAAGGCAACCGGGGCAATCGCCCTAGTATTGCAAAGGAATCATGAGCTGCTTAAACCTGACCAAACCATTAATTCAATTGTACAGTGAACAACTGTTGAAGCCGGCGATTAAAAAAACGGCTAGAATTATTCAATAGGAAAGGCGTTGTCTTCCATCACGCCAACTTCCACACTCATCATTACTGATCCAGCAAAGGTTGAGAGAGCTTGGCTGGGAAGTTGTGATGCTTCCACCGAATTGTTTGGACCTTGCCCTTTCTGACTATCATTTGTTTCGGTCTCTGCAGAACTCTCTTAATGGTCTAAACCATACATCAAAACTGGATTGTGAAAATCAATTGGTTAAGTTTGCCCAGAAATCTTAGAACTGCTACAGTGAGGGATTTGTGGTTTTACCAAAAAAGTAGCCAAAGCTCATCGATCAAAACGGCACATACAGTTAGTAAAAAAAGTCTGGGTACTCTTATTTCCAAAAGGAATTTTAATGTTTCTTCGTCCAATGAGTGCTCTTCAATAAAAATATATGTTAAGAATTTAATCAGAGTATGTATTTAAAGCAGTTTCCACAAATACAAATTTTACTCAGGACCTAGTTATAGTACTATAGTAAATAATCAACAAAATGGGGTCAAAAAAGTTTGTGCACACTATTTATATACAGAAAAATCTAAACAAAACGTGAAAATCCACTTAATGAAGTTCTTATGATTCATGAATTATTCAGTATCTGATTATTCACTGGCATGCAAGGGAGTGATTTTAATAGTATTTGTTCTCATAATGGAGGTATCTGTTGAAAAACGAAAATTGATTGGTAATTTAAGAGAAAAGAAAGTCAAAAACTTGCGTCCCACAGTCAAGCAAGGGGGTGAAATCATGGTTTTTAGGCTGTATGAGTGCTTCTGGCCAGTGGAAACTTAAAATTCACTTTTTAGAATTTATATATTAGCTGATAACGTTTATTTCGTTTCCATATCTTTTTATTATAGGCTTGTAATAATTTTAGTTTGGTTGTAATCTTGTCTTGCCCTGATGAAGGCCTGAAACCTCGATCGAGTCGTTGCACAGTGGGACGAATGGCCAATCTAGGTGGAAAAAACTCTAACACTTGATGTTTTATTTTTATACCAGCTGTGGTTTTAATTGCAATGAAAAATTTTTCTTACATATAGTTTCTATGATATACACTAGGTGGAAGTATTTCATATTAAAGTGTTAAGAGAAAAATATACATTTTAATTATATATGCCAACAACATTGAAAGTGCATTCGATTATCAAAAGTGTAAGTTGCATTCTAAGAGTTCTAAATTGCTGGAATAATACCTCACAGCGGTTGTGACTGAAGAGATTATGTGGTGGCTTTATGAGATCGTCGCCTTTTAGCCTCTTGTAATTGAGTTCCGGAGCATCCCTAAACAAAGACCTACAGTAATCCGCAAGCATTCCTTCATTCCAATGGCCCTGATATCTTTGTTCCATAACATAAATGTCCTGATGGAATCTTTCTCCATGTTCATCACTAACAGCTCCACAACTAGGAGGGGAAAAGTCTAGGTGGGAGTGGAAAAATGGATTTTAATGGACATATTGCATCCAAGGTTATGGTACACTTGCAGGAGCACTGTCACCAAATGCGTGTAGTTGTCATCTCTTTTACTGCCTAAAATTTCACGAACAACTCTCTTGGAGGCTTCCCAAGCTTCCTTTTCTTTCCCTTTCAAAACTTAGTCAAATGCAGGATCCTTCACAAGTACTCGAATTTGTGGCCCGACGAAAATACTTTCCTTAACTTTTACGTCACTTAATTACTGAAATTTCTCTCTTATGTGCTTAAAAGACCGTTCTTCTTGGTTCATATCTTTGACAAAATTTTTCATCGAACCCAGCTTCATATGCAGAGGTGGAAATAGAATATCTTTTGGCTCCAGGAGAGGCTTGGCAACGACATTTTTCTCGCTAGGGTTAAGATTTCTTGCAGACAAGTCTCCTTTAATATAATGCAATATCCTATCTCTACTGTTCCACATACATAAGAAGCAGCAATGTTTTGTGTACCCCGGTTGTATTTCTAAGAGTATGGCGATGACTTTTAAATCACCATAGGTTTTCTATTTGTGTTTATGATATTTGAGTTAGTCCAAGAGGGCTGTCATATGTGCATAGCCTTTATGTGAACTGCATGACCAACAGGAATAGAAGAAGGTTGCCATTGTGAAGTAACAGAGCTTTCAAACTAAGCTTGGAGGAGTCTATGAATAGCCTCCATCCAGTTGGATCAGGGTTCAAATTCAAAGATTTCACTAAGCCATTAATGTCGCAGCAAACAACAAGAGCAAGAGCAACAACAGTAAAATTCCCTTTTTCAAAAAAGGGAAGCAGTTCCCTTTGATGTTTCTGTACTCTGGGATTTTTGCATCACTTTCGAGAAGATTCTATTGCTGTAGTCGAGACCCAAGAATTTCTGCCTTCTCCTTTGGCAGGAGAGCTCACTTAATTTCGCTTGACTCAGTCGGTGCGGTTTGTCGTATTTTTCCTCAAAATCGGAGCCAGGGGATGTGGAAGGCTTATTTGTTTTTTCTTCTTGTTCCACACTGACTTCATGTTCTACTTAAAACACAATATTTTCGGGTGGAGCAGGAACTAGTAAACTATGCATGAATGCAGAATGGGTCGAATAGCAGATCGAAGATTCGGCTACTGAACTGTTCTTCTTTTCTTCATAGACAATCCTGCCTTTATAGGTGGAGTCAAGCAGAAATGGCAGTCATCTGTATGGTCTGTAGGCTTCCACCAAACCGTAGGCACAGCGAAAGCCATAGATCGTTTCTTCTTTCTCATCCATTCTCCCCGTGTAACTGAATACGCGTAGCAACACAAATGTGGAATCCAAGACTTATCCTGGTCCCCTACTTTCATACCGAAATAATCCTAATAGGCAGTCTTTACAAGAAGCATCAGATTGCGTTTCTGTGAGAAAAATGTTATTTCACCACAAATATAACAAAAATTATTCACCATATTTACACATGTTCGTGGCATTTTTACGAATTTTACACTAAAAAAGCACTCCCAAACCAGAAATTCCGCATTAATTACAGAAGAAACTATATGAAACTCACAGTCACTGCAACAGTAACGATTTTTATGACTTACAAACAGCTGAAGAGCATTTGTGTTTTGTTATTTGATAGGTGTACCGAATCCCCAAAAAAAAAACTCTCCCAAATTTAAAATTTTGACTCTAAAAAATGAAATGTCACTTTATCTCCAAAGCAAGAACTAATCTGTCATTTTAGGGTTATTTTTTATTTTTCTTTACAGCAGATGTAAATAGATATGAATTGACCATTTTTGAGCCCGAAATATATTCATTGTTGCCCAGTGTTATAGCCTATATATCAGTATGATTTTTCCAAATGCCGAATAAATCCCTTATTTAAATAGAATATTTTTAAAAATAAAATAAAATAATGTCTCAAAAGGCAGACAAAGGCAATCAACTCTTATTTTTCTTTAATATACCTACTAAGCAACATCTGAGAAAATTTTCACTGGGGTATTTTTGGGTATATTTTAGTAAATTACTTTTAAACTTATAAAATTACTTTATTTTAGAGCATGTCGGAATAAATAAGTTAATTGGTCATATTATGAATTTATAATTTGATGAATGACATACTTAAATACTAGGGATCTATACCTATCAAATAAAAATTATTAATGTAAAAAAAAGATTAACTAGTGGTACTGAGCTCAAATGAAAGATATGACTAGTTGTATTTATCGTTCGGAACCGCTAATATAAATTTTAAAAATATGATTATATTCTAATTAAACATCCCACTTTTATCTCATTACGTCGCATTTAAAGTCATTCGTCCCACTTCGCGTCGGCACAAAAACAAATGTTTTTATTTGTTTTCAATGAGAACGTAACCCTCAATTAACTTCCCAACGATAAACAAAAAAAAACGTAGCATCATTATTTTATTTGTATTATTATTTACAAACTAATAAAAATTAATAATAAAATGGAAATAAGGTAACATTTAATATTTATTACTTACCGAATTTGCAGTCTCTGGATATCTGTGCCTGTACTTCTGGGGTGGTGGAAGATATTCATCCAAATACTTGTATGAAGGGGGTAGTAAAATATCGGGGAAAGCGACAACACCTTTGCCGTGCATAACTGGCTTCTCTCTCATCAAATTTCCATTGATATTGGATGGGGGGCTGTCATTCATGCGCACGTACTGAAGCTTCCCCATGTCTTTCATGTTATGCTCTGCCTCCTCAGTCATTCTCTGTTCTTGGAGCTCCCTAGCCCTCTCATTTCTTATCAATTCTTTCAAATGCTGAAAACTTCCCGATTGAGAAGGATGCAAATGCTGGAATGCTCCACCTCCACCTCCACCTAAACGGAAAGATGTCTTCCTTCGAGGTACTCCTGCAACGGGGATGATTGAGGAACCGAAAAGGCGCATCACTTCCTCGAAGGCACGTATTCGTTCAGGGTAGTTTTCTGCTGATGATCCTCGTGAATGAGACGACCCGTGAACAACTTTGCCATAGATTGGAGGTTTTTTGTACCTTCCTCGACCTGCGCTTCTGGGCCGAGCATACTCTTCCCAGACATTAAATGCAAAAGGGTCTCGGTAGGTGGGTATTTCATTAGTGATTTCTGCTGCTCTTGACTGACGTTTGGAAAATCGCCACATTGCTCTCAGTTCCTCACAGCTGGGTTCTTTTATATTAGCTTCGAGAGCTGTAGAGCAGCAAATAATAAAACATAGACTCACTAGGCACGTATGAAAAGGCCAAACTCCCATATTATCTAAAAAAGAAAAAGAAAAAATAATTTGTAAAAATATATTTTAAGAAGGTAATTCATAGAAGTATTGAAAAGATTGTGAAAATTAAAATTATAATCATTAATGTGCATAAGAAAGCGATACAGATAATAAATAATTAAGTACTCATTGGTGAAAGTGCATATTATTTGTGCATTAAGTGAAGTCCAAATAATAGCAAAAATATTATTATATTAAACAATATAATAATATCGTTTTGGCGGTAGCTGACTGAGTATAAGGAGCTTGCTATATAAAGAATGTGCATAAAAGATATAAAGTTTTTGTGCAAATAATGTTATGTGTGCCATGTGCCCCACTGTGATGATTGTGCGTCAAACAGTTTTCTATTTTTTAACTTACCTTTTAGCTTCAAATTGATGCACTGTATAAACCGTTGACGAGAGTAACTAAAAATAATTTTGTTCAAGTTTTAAATTTATCTTGGCTTAATTTATTTTATTTTTCCAAATATCCTTCTTTTTAAAAATAATATTTACTTTTCTCTATTGTTCGATGGTAAAATTAAATAGCGGTTAATCATAATTAAAACAAAATCTACTGCAGTGTTTCTTTCGAGCAATAGACATGTGGGAATCGTACAAAAAAAAAAAATAAATAAAATAATTAAAACGTCAAAATACAAATATTCGCACAATTAATTATAAAAAAAAAATTCTCAATTATTTTGATATAAAGCATTGCTTATTGTAGTGACAGAAGTCAATGTGGTTGTGTCATAATTTATGACAGAATTCACAGAATTCAAGTCAAATTTCAAGTATCTTTTGTACTATAATTGTATTAGGCTATAGTTATTATTTGTATTGAAAAAAAAAAAAACGTAGAGCATAAAATAAATTTGTTTTACAAAACTTATGTAAAGAAAATACATGTCAGTTAGGTAAACATTAATAGTATAACTTACAAAGCCATTAATACTTAGGAAGTTCAGATGAATAAATTTCGAATTTAGGTGAATAACATGAAGTCATTTAGATTGTTATAATACCGTATTACACTTTCGCCTCCTCACTCCCTTTTATCCATGGGCATATTATAATGCGTCATATTATTTATTCAATGCGGTAGAACATTAATTAATATGGTGTCATATTATTGACCATATATAATTTATTCAGTTGTTGTATATTGATAAGAATTTTAATTTTTAATTTTTTGATTAGTGAAAATATTCCACATCCAATCAGCATATGAAAATATTTTCAAAATATTTGCATCAACTTAATACTTATGGCAGATACTTTCGATAAAAAAATAAATTAAGGTGTAGCGACATCCACAAAAAAAAAAAAAAGTAATCTATGCTGAATTAATTAAAATAGTTTCAACTCAAACTAATTGTTATGTATTTCGAACTAGGCATATGTATTTTTATATGATGTTTGTATTTTTTAATTATTAATTTTTATCTGATAATTAAATTGTTAAATAATATCAAAAAAAAAAAATTAAAGTTGATTACGGATATATATTTTAATATATATATATATATATATATATATATATTATATATATATATATATATATATATATATATATACATTTTAAGATTATTTTTCTCTCTCAGAATTATATGTTAGAATAATTAAATATGGAGGCTGAATCAAGAGAAATAGACCAAACACCTGGATCGGATTGTACACAGAAAAATAATTTTAAAAACATGTTCATATGTTCTCTATATTTTGTCACAAATCAAATGATTTATGGAGACTATGTTCCATATGTCGTTGATTTGGCCAG
Organism: Nezara viridula; assembly: GCA_928085145.1. Classification (NCBI taxonomy): domain Eukaryota; kingdom Metazoa; phylum Arthropoda; class Insecta; order Hemiptera; family Pentatomidae; genus Nezara; species Nezara viridula. The sequence continues at coordinate 30,231,447 of OV725078.1, forward strand.
ATATCAATTCAAGATATCTATCATGAATCTAGGGTATGGACAATTTATTTTTTGGGGTAGGGGAGGCGCTTCAGCCAGAAAACTTTTTTTTCATATATATAGCGATAACTACTTTGGAAAAAAAAGAAAGATACTAGCTAAATACATGAAATGGTGTTTAAGTGATTCGTGAAGTCTTATTAAATGTAACTACTCGAATAATAATACTTTAAGGGATTATTTTTTACCATAAAACATTGTTAAATTTTACCGTTTTGGGGGAGGGAGGCGGAGGAAGAGGAGGAACTTCAGCCTGAAAGCCACCCCCCCCCCATCGTAGATCCGCGTGTGACCAGTGTCGCTATTATGGCCAGGCAATTGAACATTTGAAAATCGGATAACGGTTTTATTATTTTCCTGCGTGCAACCCATGCCTGAAGTTTGGCCAATTCCTCTCGACTATCTCATTTGTACGCAGGTCCGTTCTTTGTTTTTTCCACCTTTTTTTTATTACTAGATATTCGTCCTTAAATTAATGGATTTTTTTTTTATTATTAAAATATGTCAAGATATAAAAACATAAATATTGGGTTGGCAAATAAGTCCTTCAGGTTTTTCTGTTTATTTTTATGTCACTACCATACTCTTCTTATCTGAAAAATTAATCCCTAAGGTGGATTTTTTAAAACGTCAACAATCATTTCTGTAACCTCTTGTTAAAATTAGATTATTAATGTGTTTGTTATTTCACTGTGAATATGATAGAAAATATCACTCATAATCGGCATATTTTGCTGTAGTATTTTTTAAAAAATTAAGCGTGATCCAGAACCTCAAAAAAAAAAACAAAAAAAAAACAATGTTTATAAGGATGATGCCTTTACCGGACGCAAGTGTCAAAATTGGTTTGTCAAATATCGTTCAGGAAATTTTAACATCAATGAGGCTCAACTGTCTGACCGCCCACGAGAAACTGAAACGAGCAGTGTTAAAGCCATTGTTGATCAGAATCAACAATTCAACGCAGTTAAGAAAATTGGATCGATCGATTCGATAAAATTACCAAAGCTGGCAAATCAGAACAGTGTTACCAAGCTAAGCCCAATACCTCATTGGTCACTCGCAATATTTTATTAAGATTTGAATGGGACCTATTGCCCCTCCCTTCCTTTTTCACCAAACGTGGATCCAAACTACTTGGTTAAGATTTTGACAATAAACCTTAGACGTTTTATGAACGTGGCATTATACAGTTTGTAGAAAGATTGGAACAGATAATACAAAATAATGGTCAATGCACTGTAGATTAAAATTAATTTTATCTCTATAACGCTCCAATTTTATTATATCCTGAAAAACCGAAAGGACTTTTCGCGAACCCAATATATTTAATTAACTAAAATGTACGTACTAGTTGGAGTATACATACGAAGAAGTTGAAATAGATAAAAAAAAAATTGACTAACTTTATTAGTAATTGCTTAAAAATCCATTATTTGCCATGAATTGCATAAGTTGCCCTTATTCGATATGACTAAAAAAATAAGAATGTAGCCTATAATAACAATAACACGATATCATTTGTCATTTGTAAGCCAAGGCGGTTGAGGGGAAGGTTGTGCTATCATCATAAAAATAATTTATAGTAAAAATACGCTAAAAATTACAAAACTTAAAAAAAATTAGTGAAGAAATATTGTAATGAAACAACGATTTAGATATATGTAAATGAAAAAATTATATATTAATTTATAATTCTAGCCATCTTTAGGCTTAAATATTTAAATAAGAACGCCGAAAATTCAAGTAGAAATAAATGCACCAATTGATATAAATAAATTTTCATTAATGATTATTTCCGTTTAAATTTCTAAACTTTTTATGAATGTCATAACGGCTATTGCAATTTAAATATACGATACTTGGCCACTTACGTTATAGTATGAACGATGCCTGCATGTTTTCAAAAAGTAAGATGAGGAGAGAATGAAGAATGGAGACACACAACCCAGTAAATTGGAGTTGATTGAAATTGGTGTGTTATGTCGGGCTTGGATAATAAGCGACCACTAAAATGATAAAGCTGGACCGAGTGTAAGAGGCTAAAGTAGCCGAAACGTAGTTGTGAGAAAAACGTATTAACGTGGTTCGCAAAGACTTATGCAATATGCATAATTGCAATCATCTACAAATTACTTAAAAACACAAATGGTTTGCCACTGATTGATAATTAGTCACACAGCGTTACTCATTTGGAACGCAAGGGTGCTTACCTATGTGTAGACTCTCCACGTCTAGCCTTGTCATTATATCACAGACCGCGATTACTCGTTGTATTTATGTATTTCAATTCAAAATGCACGTTTTAATAAAATAACTTTTTTTTTTTTTTAAATTCCCCATTTCCTTTATATCTTAAAATTTTGAATATGCGCTCTTTACAGTTAGAACATATTTTAAATTTAATTTCCTCTATTATTTGATTATATAACAGAAAAATCTGGTGCGCGCATCACACGACTTCCACTTACCACCCTCTTCTTAGCAGAAATAAATATTATCAGACAAAGAGGAAGTGAACAAAAAAATTTTAGACGCTATATTTATTTACATTTTATTGCGGATATTTTTATTTTTTTAAATACCATTATATAGACACATTTTAATTTATAAATATCGCTGTATTCTATACAATTAAATATTAAATAATACCAACAATAGCATTTATGAAAACCGCATATGTATATTTAAATAATATTTTAGGAGTCCGTATTATATTAAGCTCATGTTACGTATGGAAGCTTGTTTTATTCTAGGGCGAGCTCGGCCACGCTCGTATTCCTTTGGTTCTTCCATTACAACTATTATCCGTTACGATATTTTATTTCTTCTTAAGTTAATTATCAAATTCTTCAATATTTTATATTTACTATTTTTTTATTAAAGATTAATGTGAAATGGTTATATTTCAAATCGATATATTCAATGATCACATGCCTAGGCGATGGGATAAGCAACTGGTCAGTGCACAAATGTTGAAAATTCAGAATTAAATAACCATAAAATACAATTTTATTATTCTATGACATTCATTATATAACGAGGACTTGATTATCTATGAAGCAGTCAATGAATATGCAGAAATGGTATAATTATCAACTTGATGGACTTGTTTCAGAAACACTCATGGCATGTTAATTTAATTCTATTAAACTGTGTGTATATAAATGAAAATAAAAAATGAGTAGGCAGCGGAAAATAAAAAAGTGTTAGTGGTGAGGACCACTATATATATACATACATATATATTTGTGTGTATTCGCCCTTACAATAAAGATATTCATTTACTAACATTACGTTAAATGTCGAACATTACATTTTTGGAATTAAAAAAATAATTCACTTTTTTACATATATTCTTTAAAACAATTATCTTTTCCCTTTTTAACAATTAATTTTGTTTAATATTCGGGATTTCTTCCTTAAGAACTCCCAAAATTAGAAGGCTTCGTTCCCAGTCTGTCTATCTAAAAATTGTTTACCGGAGCCTTTGTCCGGTATCCATTGATTACCGACTGTTCAGAAAAACAATTGCGAAGGAATGAAACTAGGGCATTAGAAAAACATGAAAAAAATAAAATATTTGAAACATAGAAGACGATGTTTGACGACTAAGGAATAAGAAGAATGAACGAAAACCACAAGTTACTTTCCGTTTTACTGCTTTGAGGTTACTTGATAATTAATCAAGATAACACAGATGATAGGAACACTTAAGGTGGCAATGCCTGTGTTTCCATAATAGGATGAACTTACAAAGGTAATAGGATTATGGGATTAAGATCAAAGGATTAGTGGATAACAAATTGAGGGTTTTCCTTATCTTAAAAGGCTTGAAAACTGATACCAACATCATGGTGCAAAATCTATCCTAGAACTGTCTTGTTCCTTATACACGCAGTTGAATCAAAATTGGAGAGAAAAATAAAATAAAAAGGAGTGTCAAAAAAGACAACGGAAGTAATTTAAAAAAAAAAAAAAGATTCTCATCAACTTAAGTGAATTTTGGGTATTCTTCACCACGCAACAAAAGAGCCAACCTCGAACAATGGAGGTGAGGTGCTTGAGAATAATAGAGAGAAAGACAAGAAGAGACAGAGTCCGAAATTAGACAATCCGAAAAAAACGCTTTTTCATCGTGAAACATCGGCTTAGATGCTCATGTTACTAGAATTGCAGAAAACAGATTAGCGAATGTCGTATATGAAACGTAGATGGAATAGCAGTGACTAAGAATAATATCAAGAAAGACCTGAGAAAGCGCAATTCAGTAGGCCTTTGGCAGAAAAGAGCAGAAATGGGGAAGGAGAGGACAGAAGATTCAGAAAAGAGATCCCTGAATCAAGTTCCATTATCATTTGTATGCGGCATATGTGGAGGAGTTTAAATAAACAAAATAATGATGTTCAACGATTTAGTGATTTAAAAATAATTAAGTACTTAGGTATAATGATTATTTGATAAAAATCAATGTTGATGTTAGTCTCACTAGGGGCGTTGGATGAAAAATGTCCAATTTTGTGAGTGCAAACACACACACACACACACACACACACACACTGGAAAGAATCTATTCTTATTCCGATTCACAAAAAGGGTCCGAGGACGGATTGTAATAACTATCGAGGAATTTCACTCCTTCCGGTATGTTATAAAATATTCACTTCAATCTTAACCAGTCGAATCACGGAATACGCCGAGGAAATTATCGGAGACTACCAATGCGGATTTAGACGGAATCGTTCGACTATTGATCAAATATTTTCTTTACGGCAAATATTAGAGAAAAAATTGGAGTACAACGGTATTGTTCACCAGCTTTATATAGATTTTAAAAAGGCTTACGATTCTATTGACCGCCAGAAACTGTATAATATTCTAATCGAGCAGGGAATTCCAAAAAAACTAGTAAATCTAGTCAGGATGTGCTTGACGGAGCCACTCAATAAAGTTAGAATCGGTAATAATTTGTCCGAAAAATTTGAGGTTCGTTCGGGCTTAAAACAGGGGGATTCCCTTTCGCCTGTCCTGTTGAATTTGGCATTAGAACATGCCATTAGGGGGTAATGCGAACCGAGAAAGGGTTGGATCTGGGAGGGACAACATCCGTGCTGGGTTATGCTGATGATCTGGTACTGTTAAGCGAAGACGTTGAAACTATAAAACTAAATACGACAACGTTAATGAAAGCCGGGAAAGAACTAGGACTCGAAATAAACGTGGATAAAACAAAATATATGGTTAGCTGCAAAAATGGCGATACTACTGGTGATATCGATATAGATGGTAATATGTTTGAACAGGTAGATAAATTTAGGTATCTAGGTTCAACGATAACTAGAAAAAACGAAATTGAAGAAGAGATTAAGGTTAGACTGAAGGCGGGAAATGCTTGTTATTTTTCTGTGACAAAACTACTTAGTTCGCGCCTCTTGTCCCGGAACTTAAAAATTAGAATCTATAAAACAATTATCTTGCCTACAGTTCTTTATGGATGCGAAACTTGGCCGCATACATTAAGGGATGAGCAGCGTCTTAAGGTTTTTGAAAATAAAGTATTGCGTAGAATATTCGGACCGAAGAAGGATGAGTTAACCGGAGAGTTCAGACGGTTACACAACGCCGAATTGCGTGAGCTGTATCCGGGTAATATAATTGAGGTAATTTCATCGCGGCGAATCAAATGGGCTTGTAAAGTTGTTGGGCTTAGTAACGAGAGAATTTCTAAAAGGTTAACATTTGCTGTGCCGAATGGTAAGCGTCCGAGGGGTAGACCGAAGCGAAGGTGGGAAGATTGCATTAAAGCCGATCTGAAGGGACTGGGTTTGGACGGCGAACGGTGGAGGGAGGTGTGTAACAAGCGATTGGTGGTGTCGGCATCGAACCTTCGGGTTCGCTAAGCCTTATTATTATTATTATTATTATTATTATCTCTTTATTTTTCACATATACAATGGTGTTTAAATTATGTAATAGTTGGGGACCTATTAGGTCAGCCAAAAATTACATTTGTATATTTTCTTAATTATTTTATATTTGTGAACTTCCTGACAATATTTGCTGTTCCCAACAACACCGCTTGTTGCATTCTTTCGATCGTCTGAGATGGTAGTTCTAGTAGTCGCAGAGAAGATACAGTTTCTTCCGGTATCAGTCCGTTGCACGAGATTACAATTGGCAGAATTCGGGTTTCCTTCAAATGATATAATTGTTTGATCTCTTCAGCCAAATCTACGTACTTTCTCTTTTTTTCCGCTACTACCTTGTGTAGGTTATCATCAGAAGGAACTCCAATCTCTATGATAAACGCAGATTGCTTACTTTTATCTATTATAAGAATGTCTGGTCTATTGTGGGGGATGGTGTGATCCGTCAGGATCGGTTGATCCCAGAACACCTTGATATTGCGCATGGAGTTAATTGGTTCTGGATGGTATTTATAATACGGGCAATACTTATCGACGAGTTCCATTTTCTGAGCCATAGCTTGATGCACTACCTTAGCTGCATTGTTGTGTCTCTGCAAGTATTCCTTACCCGCAAGTATTGTGCATCCCGATGTTACATGTTGAATTGATTCAACTGCCTTTTTGCATAAGCGACATAAGTCATCGATGCCCTCTCCACATATATGTTTTCTGTATGCTTTTGTGGCTATTACCTGTTCTTGAATAGCAAACAAGAATCCTTCTGTTTCCGGAAAGATACTTCCACTCTTCAGCCATGTCAATGACGCCTCAGCGTCCACTCCTACATCCATTAATGAGTGATAAAATCGTCCGTGTAAAGGTTTATTTTTCCATATTTCTGATCGAGTGCCATCATCTGCTTCACTAATCGGGATTCCAGGACTTCGTAAATTCAAAGCTGTATAATTTATATCTAATGATGCGATAGTTGAAAGGATATTGGAAGTATGGTTTATAATGTAGTTGCGAAGATTATTTTCTTCCTTTTGGCATAAATTCAAGAGGCTGACTAGACCACGCCCTCCCGACTTCCTAGGAAGATACAATCTCACTACAGATGACTTTGGATGCCTCTTCCTTGAAAGCACCATCTGTACTCTCAGAAAACGATCCAACCTTTCTAAATCGGTTTTAGTCCACTTCAGTACCCCAAATGAGTAGGCTAAAGCAGGTATCGCCCAGGTATTCAATGCCCGTATCAAATTTCTTCCACTTAAATGTGATTTAAGTACTAATTTAACACGGTATTTAAATTCTTCCTCAAAGTTTTTCTTTGAATTAGCATTGAATTTCAGAAGTTGGTGTACTCCAAGGTACTTGTAAGAATCAGATTCTCTCAATTGATTCATTATTACATTTTCCGATATCTCAATATTACTCCCCTTAATAACTCTTCCTCTTTTTACGTGTACTATTGCACATTTATCTATTCCTAGATCCATTTTTATATCATTACTGAACGTTCTTACTGTCTTCAGAAGAGCTTCCATTTCGTCTTCATTCCTAGCGTAAAGCTTGAGGTCATCCATATAGAATGAATGAGAAAGCTTCATTTCAGAGTTAAGTAGGTACCCTTTATCTGTATCAGCCAATAATTTGCTAAGTGGATTAAGCGCCAAACAAAACCATAGAGGACTAAGGGAGTCCCCTTGAAAAATACCTCTCTTTATAGATATGTATTCATTGGAACTCATTCGATTCAAAGTTGGTGTGCTGATTGAGACCCTCCAGATTTTCATCAGTCGTTCTAATAGATCTATTATTGCCTGGTTTACTTTATAGATTTTCAACACTTCCAGAAGCCAATCATGGGGAACCGAATCGAAGGCTTTACGGTAGTCGATCCAAGACAATGTAATATTACGAGATTTTTTTGTAACTTGAGCAGCAATAAAAGAATCGATAATCAGAAGTTCTTTGCAACCTTTTGAACCTGCCTTAATACCTAACTGTTCCGCTGCCATAATACCCTTTTCCTCAATGTAATCTGTCAACTTATTCCTGATTACAGCCGTTAGTAATTTGTACACACCATTAAGACAAGTTATGGGTCTCAAATCCTGTGGCTCCAGCCTGTTTTTGCTTCCTTTCTTTATTAAGTGAGTCGTACCGGTACAGAACTTCGCTGGTAAGTCAATCTCTTCAGACAATAGTTTCTGATACCACACAGCTAGGTGGCTATGAACACTGCTAAAGGACTTTAGCCAGTAATTTTGTATTTTATCTGGACCAGAAGCTTTCCAGTTTTTCATTTGCTTGAGTGCCTTAGTCACATCTTCCACAGTGATACTGGTTGCTTCCATAGGTTGGAGATCTGATAAGCTATGGCGAATATTTTCCAACCAATTTGCTTCATTGTTAAAACTTTTTTTACTTTCCCAAATACCTTTCCAATACTCTGATATTTCAATAGGATCTGGATAGACATCGTTATTATTTTCCTTTTTAGGTTTTAAAGATTTATAAAAATATTGTTCTCTTTTATTAAATATTGAATTTTGTCTCCTTCGATCATGAGCTTCTGTATACCTCCTAATTCTATTTGCTAACACTGCTAATTTCTGCTTGAGCGTTTCCATATAAACACCAACCTTTTTATTTAACTCACTTCTTACTCCTCCTCCAATATTTAATACAATAATTTCATCAATTTTTTTCTTTAGTTTTAAAGAAGCATTTTCTGGGTTCAGAAGGTAATTAGTAATAATTCCGATTTTACACCGTATATTTTCGATCTTTTTTTTAATTCTTCTCTTCCAGGGAGGATCTTTGCAATCATTAGTTTTATTACAATTCACCTTATCTTTTATCAAACCTAGCTCCATCGAGACAGTTCGGGCCCCTACGTATATCCAATGACATATCTCTTCTAGAGTTATACCCATCGACATATGCTCAGCAAGTATCTCGTTGACGGTGTTAACAGCGGATAAAGTTCTTTTGGAATATGGTACCTTTGGTATAGAGGGTCTACTGTCCAAAGGTATTCCTTCATACATTATGTGTTCTCTTAATAGTATATTACGCATCTCTATAATGTGTGACGCTTTTTGGGTATTCACAGAAGTCGTTTCCAATTGCATAATCGCCGAGGATTCTGCCTCTTCTACTTGTTGTATTTCTATCTGTGAGTTTCGGGCAAGTATATTACCTGCTTCTGTTCTGATTGCATTAATTTCCGATTCGGATAAAAACTGGCGTTCTAATATTTGCTTGACCTGGTCAGCGAGTCTTTGAGAGTATTATTATTATTATTATTATTATTATTATTATTATTATTATTATTTTATTACATATATACCATACATGAGTATATAGATATTTTCTATGTTTTAGAGCATTAATGATCATCTATTGCAATTTGCCTAAAGCGTTCTTTTTGTGCGAGTTGTACCCCAGAAGACTGATAAAATATTTTATTTCTATCTGAATTTATAAGAATGAAGGCTTATTGTAATAGGTCACGCAGCGGCTCAGATAATGCATTATATGTCGTGCAACCAGATCGCGGGCAGATATCGCTGATTGGCGCAACAGAACGCATTCCGTTTGCATGAGCCTTGACATATTGCAGATCAATACCTAATATTCATAAGCTTGAGATAACAAGTGGTACATTTTTTTACTACTATAATTTTTTTTTATGACGTCCTAAAAAAAATTCGTTTCGGGCAGTGATGAGGGTTTTACGCCTATAAACGGCAATAAACAAAAATCCTTATTTTACATAATGGACCTTGAATAAACTTGGTATTGGAAAAAATAAAACAGATTGAATGATGTAACAGTCTTAGACGATAACGGCTTCATTATTTTGAACGGTTCGATGCGAGCTTCAGATTTTATTTTAAGTGGTGTATTTTTAGCATCTTCAGTTTTAGAGCGAAAATTTTATTCATTTTTCTGTTGATACCGGCAAATTAATACAATTTTCTTTGTTTTACTTCATTACTGAGATTGGAATGAATAAGTAGAGCAAAAGATGGCAGATTCAGGGATGCTGCATTGCGGTGCCCATCCTAAATAATTTAACAGTTGACCCATTTTTTATCAACAATAATTATTTTAATGCTTAAATAAATCAAATTCAGTAGGAATAATGTTCTATCAAGATATATATATATATATATATATATATATATATATATATTATATATATATATATATATATATATATATATATATATATATATATATATAATTATTATTGTTAATAATTTTGTAGTTTCATAATTTTTTGACAAATTAGAAAAACAATGAATAAAATTGTTAATGATATGATCTTGATAACTAGATTACCGAACAAATATTTATCAATATTGTTCATATGTTTAAATACAACACTTGTTGATTTAATAAGCACGATCATTTTTCTTTAACAAATGGAAACATAGTAGTTACAATTGGAATTGAGGTGTTGAATCAGCCATTGAACAGCAGGAACACTAATGGAAAATTTTAATAAGAGCTCAGGTTTTCGTTAAACTCTGAGTAATCAAAAGCTATTGTGATTAGTAATGTTTTTTAACTAAAATTTATTTCTTCCATTTTTAGCTCCTTCATCTTCAGAAATAATAAATAAATAACCATTTAGCCAATTCGTGGAATACAGTTCCTCCAACGGAAACTTTAACTGAGCGTATTCAATGTGATTTCGTAAAAAAATCAGAATTCATCCATATATGGAGAATTTTTATTTAGAGAGAGAAATACATTATTTAAAGTAGTGCTGCCCTACTATATAGGGTTGATTGATACACCGCCTACTGATCAATCCATTTCGGACATATACATTATTTATTATTATTATAAATATTTTTAAACATTTTTTTACTCACTTTCCATATCACTAAACATATATAATATCATTACTATACTACACTAAATTATCACTATTACACAATATATATATTTAGGTGAGACTGATATTATGTATATTCTGTAACAGTACGTAATAAATATATACAATAAAATCACTTCTCAAAAAATAAGAGATATCAATTGTTTTTATCATCACATAATAATTCGTAATATAAATTTAATATTTTGTTTTATGCAATATAAAACTGTTTCAAATCAATGTCCAAAATAACAATAAAACTATTTCAAATATATATATATATATATATATATATATATATATATATATATATATATATATATATATAAAATTGGTCAAATTTGACCCTCCATTAATTCCTACGGTAAAATAAATGTTAATATAAAGTTATTGTTTAAGTAGCGATTATATAGCTTTTGTCAATTACAGATATTTTGACACACATAAAATATATATATAAATGATAATGAATGGAGTCGCAGAAAGTTGTAGCTAAGATTAATAGAAATTCAAAAGCGAAATCTGGACGAACTATTTGGTGAATTATAACAACAAAACAATGCACAAGGGACGTTATTTCTAGAATAAATACATTTATTTTTCATTTAACTTTTCAATACTTATTATAAACATTTTGATATAACTTGAGTGTTATATAACATTTGTGTAATTTCGGGTTCTTTTATATTCAAAATTTTATCCAGAATCGTAATGTTAATGTAAAGACCAATAAATCCTCCAACCGGAAAATAATAGCATTCATGCAGCAGTGATGTAATTTTTTTTTTTTAAATTATCATTTATTTTTATACATTATATCATGTCATAATGATAAATTACATGTTTGTGGTAGCAGTAACCTTACACATGACATACTGGTGGTTTGAATGCTATTAAGAGAATTGAAATCCATTTTTTACAGTAGGAAAACCTAATAAAAACCCTAAGATATAAATGAAAAACTAGATTACAATCATTAAAATTACAAGAAAAACAAAATATAATTTATATAAAAAAGAAAACTATGTATATACATACAGACACACTGACACAACACACATACACACATATATACATATACACACACATCCTATAAATATAATTTATTAATAGGAGTGAGATAGTCCATTGATACATGGTTGTTAATAGATATGAATCTGTTAATGTTTCATAAATAAACAGGTTTATAAAGACGTTTGGAAGTATGTGTTTAGTCCGTCTGTGTGAATACAGTTTTAAATATGTCTTGTCATAGTTTCCTATAGTTCGCATCATAGGGTTTTCGGACGTTGTTGTTAGCTCAAAAAATCTCAGCGTTTTAAAATTAATATATTGTTTTATAGTTGGAAACTGTAACTCTGATAGCATAATCGATATTTTGGTGTAACGTGGGTAATTGATTATGGTTCTCATAAATATATTTTTGAATCACTTCAAGTTTTTTGTAATTATTCTCGCATGGATAATATATAGTCGAGTTCTGAAAGTAGTATCTAAATTGCAGTGATGTATAGAAAGGGTAATAAGTGTAAATAGCAATAAAATATATTACTTATTGCAAAATGGAATTATTTTTTATTTATTCTCCTCTTCAACTGCCTAGCAGTGTGAGATGCGATAGAGCTTGATCCAGGAATCTATGTCCTCAACCACCGTCCTCTTCTTCCGCATTCCAGCTCGTTTCTGTCAAAGGCCTCCAGGATTCCACCTTCTCAAGTCTTCTTTGATCTTTCCCTTGGTCTTGCACCGTCCACCTTTGTTTCATACATGACCTTAGTCAATGTTTTCTGCTATTCTAGCAGCATGGCCAAACCATCTCAGCTATCCTCATCTGGCTTACTTTCTTCTTCTTTTTTAACACTTCTTCTTTTTCGATAAAACTCTTCTAAAGGGAATCGAACAACCTGCTGACAGCTTTCTATAAATGGTGAAATAGTTTATAAAAATAATTATTTTGAACATTAAACACAAAGGAAATTATATAGGTTAAGTATTCTTCATTTATTCCGACAAGTGATTAATTCTGGAGAATATTTTAATTCAATAAGAAAAACTTCAAGAAAGATTATACAAAGAACGATTCGGTTTATAAAACAAAGCCGGCTATAAAAAATAAATTAAAACATAATAGATGAACTAATAAAATAAATGAATTGAAAAAGTTGGTTGAATAAGACCAATAAGAGGGTCTTAAATTAAACCCTTTTTTTGTTCGGTAAGTAGGACTAAGTCGATTTATTTTATAAAAAAGCAGTAAGCACGAATTTTACTCAATGCGGATTATGTATTCCATCTCATAGCTATCATGGTTAAGTAGTTGGCTTTTTAGAAATTTTATTCTATGAACAATAGAGATCTTATATGCCAAGTGGGTAAGTCTTGATCTATGCTTTTTCAGAAAAATAAGCTCCCATGTTGAGGGGGGGGGGGGGTTGCCAGACCGATGATATCGAAATGCTGGAGTCCAAGGGGCCCGTTTAAAAGTATATTTTATTAATTAAAATTTTGGTTGTTAAAAATGTCATTTGGTATATCATAAGAAAAATCTTCGAAAAATATTTGCGCATACACACACATATATATATATATATATATATATATATATATATATATATATATATATATAATAAAAAAGAACAGAGACTGATGATAAAATTTAAAAAAAAAATTCCATTTTTTTTAATAGACATTGACCTATTGACTGATAGATGTAGGAAGGCAGTTTAGAAAAATTGATCAGTTTTTCTTTGCTTGTTGCGCTTTGTTATATTTTGGTTATTATTTTTGTTTCTTTTATTTCACCAAACAATCTAAATATATTATGTATTGAAAAATGTAACATATAGTACATGTACTCTGCCTAATTACAATAGGCATGGAGCGTGTAATGCATTTAATAAACTCTCCTTCTTTGGGGTTACGATAGAAGGAAAAAAAAAATATATATATATATATTTATATACTAGGAGGGATTCCGGACTAGAACTAGGGTTCTTTTTTTTATATATTGAACATAAACAGCATTATGTGCATTATATAAGGTGAGTTGGAAGAAATGGATCCAATTCCAATATTGGATGGCATATAGGAAAATGATTTTTAAAGAACTCATATCCGATTTTTCTTACATTCTTTGATTGTTCTTATCCGATTTTCTTTTGTTTAAATCTTATTAAAATAAGATTACAAATAAACAATATGTCATAAATGTATTAGCATTTTGGTTATCGGAGTTTTATTTTAATAAATATTCGAAAATACCACTATTGACTTCTAAACATGTCGCCCTTCGAAGATGAAGTCGAAAATGTTTTAAAGACGACGGTCAGAGTTTCGAACATTTATTAAAATTAGACTTCGATAACCGAAATGCTAAAACATTTATGGAATATTGTTTATTTGTAAAACTTTACGACTAGACAATAAGATTTGAAAAAATGAAAATCGGATAAGAACGGATGAGTTTTTTTTTTTTTTTTTTTTTTTCTTTGTGCGACCCACTCCTGCAATTCGGCTCGATCCTCCCGATCACCCTGTATATAGACACATATTTATACATATGTGTATGAATACATGAATATATTGTTTCATCATTCTCCATTTCGTGTTTGGAAATATTTTTTCACCAATATATATATATTCTAATTTAATTTTTTATTATTTTTAACAGTAACGGTGTCTTGGGTAGATATGATATATACATATAAAGTAATAATAATAATATATATATTTTAACATAATTTTAAATTGGGAATGAGGTCACTTATTGTTTTATTAATTAAGTGACCTAATTTCCAATTTAAATAATTATATTAAAATATAATACTCAAAGTGTGTTTGTATGTGTATAAATGTGTGTACATAAATAAACACATTTGCTATTCTTAAGAGACTTTATCCCAGAATAAAGCTTCTTCGATTCTAAAATAAAATAAGAAGATGGCAGATAATCAGGATATGTAGTCCTTATATGGTTTAGCAGGCTTACCGACGTTTCGACCCAAGCGAAGTTGGTTATCATCAGGGATTAAAATAAATAAAACTATATCAGAATAATGAGATATAGATAGAACATTTAAATGAGCCTGGATTAAAATATAGAAAGTACTCATACGGTAATAATAATATAACATAATGGTACGCAATGTTTATATAATATTATATTTATAACGCCATTATATCATGCGTAATTTCCATCTTTGTATCGTGACTTATTTATAAATATATCTAATTTTTCTGATGTGATTTTTTTTTTATTTTTAGCCCAGTTGATGACTTGATGCTTGGGTCAAAACGTCGGAAAGCCTGACATTAACTGCAAATCCTGAATATTTTTCATGCTCATAATTTTAACTATACATCATTCTTTAAATTACTAAAAATAAAATCTTACATATTTGCAAGGCGCAGAGATATAAATCAGAAAAAATAAAGATCTGATTCCACTGATCATCATAATTACATATATGCCATTTTCTTTTTGAATATAATCATGAAGCAGATAGGTTACATTTTAAGTATGAGTTATCGAAAAAGAATTAAAAATTTTATTTTTTAACCTAATTATTCAAATAATTTACCTTTGAACACAGTTCCCGATTTTAGTCAATACTTTGACCAATTGAATCCGTATTTGTCAAGTTTCTTATACAAAATAATCGTTGAATCAAAGAGATTGTCTATTCCTAACTTGGGGACCAACAAACCTTTCCTATTTTTTTTTTTTTTCAATTTGATTTGATTTTTTAGTTATTATAGCTTGAATATCCAAACCCACTGCTTACACTAATATATGTTGGGAATGGTTTCTGTCTTGTCATTAAACACGCTTGTGCTTAGTAATGAATATATATTATGCAAGCGCACTACGAACTTTCATAAATTATTATTTTTCTATGTTGACAGATTTTTAATTTTTATTGAAGTTTCATTCTTTAAAACATTTTTATCTCTGAACATTGCCTTTGTGTTTCTTTCAATTTCAATTTCAAGGTATAAAGTTTTGCTGCCAGATTTTCATTAAATTTTATTGATGCATTCATGACAAAAAAGAAAGAAAAACCATTGGGCTATTAAAAACGCTCATTTCCTGCAATATGGTCATGAGTCGAAAATGATTTTGTTGCTTTGTGATTCTCGCAATTATGTGAACTTTTAACTAAGGAGTGTCATCTGACATATATATGTGGCATCTGAGTGTTTATGGGCAATTTTAATTTTTGTTTCTGTACATATTTTTATAGGAATGAATACAATTGAACTCTCTGAAAAGTCGTGAATTTCAAGTTATGTAAACTAAGGATCACTGATTGACTAAGCATGGGTCAATTATTTTTGCATTGTAACTTTTTGGCAGACTTTGACGTTGATCTTTTTTTATTATTATTATTATTATTATTAATAATTGTTTCAAATTGAAATATTTTAAAATAAAATTAAGAACAAAACAAAAATATACATTGAATAATTATTCATTTATTATATGAAAAAAATTTAAAATAATATGAAAAATTTCAAAATAATTGTCTACCACTATTTTTTTTTTATAATCATTACATTTCAAATTGTTGATTTTTCGCTGATGGAACTGGATAACAGAAAATATTATATCATTAGTGAAATTCAAAACAGAAAACAAATTAAATTCTCTAGTCTCTTTATCCTTCAACGTTCATTTTATTCTCCCTTCATTTTTAATAAAATATTTAAATTTATATTTTTAATTAAAATGAATGACAATAAAATTGCTAATGGTATAATAAATATTAATAAAATATTCTTATTGCCAAGCAACTAAATAAAATATTCTTTTGAATGAGATTTGACTGTTGATTATAAACCAAGATTGTTAAACTTCTTTAATGGTTTTAGCTCTTCAACATATAAATAAAGTAAAAACAAATGTTACTTTAATTAACATACTCAATATTCATAATAAATAATGAAATTAAAACTCGGAAAAAGTAATTAAAATTATAATTAGTTTATTATAAGAAGATTCCAAACCAGCTTCTTTAGCCGCTTAAATTAAATTAACTGGTCAACCCTTCCCCAATTCAAGTCAAAGTCTTAACAACAGAAAATAGCACATCTAACATTAAGAACACACACCTTAAGGTAGCATACACCATTATAATAATGCTTGTATAATTTAATATTTTTTTAGACTTTATAATGCCTGAATTGACGAAAATTTGACTGCTTAGTTATAAAATTTCAATTGATAGACCAAACGCTTTGGTTTTTTTTTTTTTTAATAATAATAATAATATTGATGACATTATTATTAATTAATTATAACTAATATAATTAATTACGTATTGATACGAAATTTATAATTAATGAACACATTCATAAATAATATTCATGCGACGAAATATTACATTATTTATAAATTATAGTCTGTTTTCATAACAGTAATCGTATATCAGACTTTTTATAGCAAGAATATGTTCTTTTGAACCATCCTGAGAAAGTTATGTGTTTTCAATAAAAAATATATATAATAATAATAAATATAGCTATAAACAAGATTATCAGAAAAAAATGGAAATGCTTTTAGTTTGTCTTTTTTTTTTTATTAATATTAACATCAACTTAAGTTGTTCAACAATTAGTAAGGTAATATCGACAACTTACTTTTTTATCAAATAAAAGTATATAAAAAAGTTATATATACATGTATATGAATATAGATGATATATGTATATAGAGAGTGTGCATGTAACTGAGATAAAGAAAAAACATAAAGAAAGTTTAATGCTAATTGTTTAAATTGATAAAATAATTATGAAATTTTGCAGAATAATATTCGAATCCACTTAATTGTCTGCTGGTTGATTGGACGCATAAAGATCACTTCCCCACTAAACGTTTGGACTGGACCTGAAACTAAGAAAAATAAAAACAAGCATCATTTATAAAACGGATTAAACATCCAAAATTTCATCCTTTTATAGGCCACTTGACAGAGATGGTGAAGAATCCTTCATGGTTTCCGCTCACAGATTTTATTTTACTTTTAACTCCTTCATCTTCTTGAAATAGATTATTACATATTCGTCGATTCCATCTTCTACAAGATTGTTGCAAACATTCAATTTCTTCAAATGGCACAAATCGTGTTAGTAAGAAGTAAGGAGAAGAGCTTGAATGATTCGATGAACAACAAAAGTACTTACATGGATTAAGTAAAATATATAACTCTTTTTATTAGCATAAAAATAAATTTTATAGCGCATAAAATCATATTATATACGTTAGATAAAAAATGTGTATATGTGACAGGTAGCTTGTCATCAATACAAGAACCAGAATGAGACAAAATAATGAATGAAAGATAGTGGAAATAATTCGAGAGCTAACCTGAAGAAAGGTATAGGGGTGGTTAAAAGCCGGTGGTGACCCGGACGGCTAGCCAGGAACCTGATCACTGAGCGACAAGTGTTCGCCGGACGGGACCTGCATTGATCCGCCCCGCGCATGCGGCTATCTCTAAAATTATTGATAAAGTCTTTAATGAAAGGCTTCATTGGTTGCAGTAGGGGTTCGGGGAAGGGTTGTAATGTAGGCGTCATGACGCACTCCATAAATACTAAAATAAACCGACCTCCTCCTCCGCCAAACTGGACTTTATAGCTAGCTGTATGCCCTTGTTACCAAGCACAACTCCAATACTTGCGTAATAATACTAACGTCATTCGCCTTCTTAGAAGTACTCTTTTCCTTGTTTTTGATATTACCTCAGATATTACATCGCTAAGTAATCCAAGCATCCTTGTCGGAACAATCCATATTCTTGGAAACGGGCGTATCGAAATAGTTTTTTTTTTTTTTTTTTGCAGTTGCAAAAAAATAAAAACAACAAATACAAATAAGAATACTGTTTCTAATTCATGTACATTAGGATAATATATATAAAAAAGTGTGAAACTTCATTTATTCCTCCAAGTAGTGGATCCAGGATTTATTTTATTTTAAACTGTAATCACTCTAGAAGAAGAAAAAAAAAAAGTTTTCCTAGAAAGCCAAAAAATATATTAATACAATTTATTTTATGTTTTATAATTATGATAAATCTTTTTTTAAACATGCTTAAATTTAGAAGCTGTATATGAATTATAGTTTTAAAAGAGAATATATTGCGATTTTTAAAGTGATTAGCTTAGATCACTCACATAAACAAATATGGGCCAATGAACAAAAAAAAAAAATTATCTATTATTAGCGTGGGGGAGTGCCCCCCTCTCCGTAGATCCGCTAGTGATTCCTCCCAATAAGAATTGAATAATTGTTAACAATACTCAATGTATGTTCTTTTTTTTTTTTTTTTTTTTTTTTTTTTTTACGGAGAAGCAAGTCCAATTATTTTTATGATGTATTACAACATTCTGTCACATGGACAATGGTTATAGTGAGGAAAGGATACATTGAATATATATATATATAAAAAATAAAACACTAGCAAAATAACAACTAAATAATGATAAAAAAGTAATATAATAAATAAAAATTAAAAGATAAGAAAAAAAAAAAACAGACATACGCAATACTTATACCATACCATGCATTTCGCATATATATTTAATATATGTGAGTGTGTGTGTGTAGTGAAAGAAAAAAAAAAAAAAAAAAAAAGCTAAAATGTTAAATAAGGCATATTCTGGTTTATTTGATAAAATATAATGATATAAAATTGAGAGATACATTTTTTTCCAACAATAAGTAGCTTAGACATATTATTAATAATGAGGTCCTTTTGTAGAATTCTTTCCCTTCTGGAACTAAACGAAAAGCAGCGATACTCCGACCCTCCTCAATCAGCCAACCCCATTCATGTGAGACCTAGTACTCGTGAATGAAAAGATCAACAGGTATTAAAGACCTTCAACCATTGTTAGTGATTTCTGAAACTCATGTTTTCTATTTTTTCTTCCAGAGCTCGTTTAAGAGTTATTTTCATTCATTACTTAGAAAAAAAAAAGAAAAAAAAAAAGACAATCTCATTTCAACCTCTTATACCGTGCTACTTTATTTCCATTCAACTGACTCAATTAGCCTATAAAGAAAAAGTAAGCACTAAACGAAATATTTCATTGAATCAAAACGTTCTACTTTTAGATGCTATAAAAATTCAATATTCCCATTAATATCAGTTTTACAACGAAGTAGTACAACGAAAAATAGTATAAATAAATAAATTAAGTCAATAGATAAAAACAAATAAATAAAATATATCATTCGTTTAGCGCTATAATCTTATGTTATCATTTTAAATCTCTCTCAATTTCCACTGACTTATTATAATAATGATGCAGTTCACTGAGAAGAGCTAAGATCTCCTGCAGTCCTGCTTTTCCATCCCCAGATGAAACGTTTGGAGTTTCTCTGGTTGAATAGTGTATATAAGTATGTTTGTGTTTAGGGTTATTTATTTATATTTGAGTAAAATAGATACTTATTATTATTTTAAATATCATTACGTAAATATTATTACTGTAGATAATATTACATTTTGTATTAAGTTATTTTTCTATTATTTATTTCTATTTTATTTTCTATTTTTTATTCTATATTTTATTTTATTTCTATATATATATTCTATTGTTTATAAATTTTGTAGTTATGTATATATAAATATGTAATTTCTTTTCTTTTTTTTTTTTTTTTCATCACAATAATAAGTAATTTTGAGAAGATTTTATGTTCATTTATATATATATATATATATATATATATATATATATATATATATATATATATATATATATATATATATATATATATATTTATATAATGTTTTAGTGGTCACATACTATTTTTCAAATAATTTATATAACGTTAAAATTTGTATAATAAGTTTTTGACCAGATTTGTATTTTATTTTGTATTAATTCATCATTGTTATTCTAAGGGGACTTAGTCCCAGAATAAAGTTCAAGTTTCTATTCTATTTATAATTTTGCTTCAATATATTTAAATATCGAGCAAATGAACTCTTTTTCTCATTATTACTAATGTCCTTTATTAAAACAGACAAAATTACTATTTTAAATAACTGTATTATCATTTTGAACATTAATTTGAAACAGTTTTACTTTGAAAAAAAACTTATATTATAAATTATTTTTGTGATGATAATAATAATGGTCATCAAAAAATAATTCAGGCCTCTTAAATTGGCGCACGAAATGTTTTCATTGTATGCTTCTATTGATAAATACAAATTCTGATTTCGGGATGAATTCTCATATTTTTTTCAAATTCAAATTTGAAAAAAAAAAATATGCCGAGTTGGGCATCAGTAATTTTCCAGTTTAAGTTTTCCTTGAAAACAGAATCTACTGATTAGATAGAATAGAAAATTGTACTTTATTCTGGGACTAAGTCCCTTTAGAATAACAATGATGAACAAATACAAAAGAAAATACATATCTGGCCAAAAACTAACTTATAAAAATTCTAAAATTATATACATTAATTTAAAAAATAGTATGTAACCACTAAAAAATAAACAAAAAACAAAACAAATGAACATAAAATCTTCTCAAAAATACTTATTATTATTATTATTATTGTTAACTCAAAAAAACAACAGAAATTACATATTTATATATACGTAACTACACAAATCATAAACAATAGACTAACTAATAAAAAACTAACTTAATACAAAATGTAATAATATCTACAGTGATTTACATAATAATATGTATATGCTAAAAGAAATAAAAATAAAATCTTCTCAAGAATACTTGTAGTGTAATGGAAAAAAATTAAGAAATATATATACATACATACACATATTGGTACACAGAGATATAAAAAGTATAACCTGGATAGATAAAAAAAAAAAAAATATACCCAGAAAGAAAAAAGCAAAACCTGAAGCGCAGAGAAAAGCAAAATAAACAGTAAAAATAATAATCAAACTAGGTTACAAACATCATTGATGTTTTATACTATAACTTAAACAGAAGGCAACACCAATTACTCCTCACAAATTCAATCCATAAAATAAAATTTTATGGTTGCGGATCGTCTGATTGGGACGTAAGGAGGTATTTGAAAGATGGCAGGGAATAGTCATAACGGATGTTATGTTGCAATAAATTCCAGAAGGTAGCGGAGCTGGCTAAGAAGGAACGTTCATAGGTTTTTGTCCTATGGGAGGGGAGATAGAGGTTAGAAACACGGGATCACGTTTTTATAGAGTGGGCTTAGGGTTTAGGCTGAATGACACAGCAGAAATAGGAAGGATGCTAGGAGTTGATAAAAGAAATTTTCAAGGAAATATTGGCGGCGGGAAGAGGGAAAGATCCACTTTGAATCGCCAGATAGGTGGGAGATAGTGTTGCCCAAAATCGGTCTTGGTCTTCCACTTTGCAAGACCAAGACCAAGGCCGCCTAACTGTTGCAAGACCAAGACCAGGACTGGTAAAAAAAAATCGATATTTTTAATAAAAAAATAAGGCAAAATAGTTACTAATACTCGACAATCTTAGTTACTATATGTAACTAATTAGTATAACCAATATAGTTTTGCATTTAATTCCTCTAATTTTTCATTCAGGCTTAGTTAGGTTTCTCCTATCTACAAAATACAGTACTGTAAGACTGTTGCGAGACTCTTGTGCAAGACCAAGACCATGACCAAACTGAGTTTGCAAGACCAAGACTCGTCTGATTCTCGCATTTGGGCAACACTAGTGAGACATGAGACCGCCTAAAAGTAACGAAGACGAATCTTAAATACAGTCCATGGTTCTCATCATATTATATTCTATCTTACTCATTATCTTATTCTCTAAAATACTAGACTAGCATCTGACGATAGATCCATTTAACGAAACTATTTACAGCCTAGTATAGGACAAAAAGTCGTAAATGAAATTATAATTTCTAAGTGCAAAATCCTAGGTTTTATTTAACACGAAAAATCAGGGTCGAAATTTTGACGCAATGTATAAAATGTGTTCTTAAATCAAAAATCGCCATGAGTTTCAGTGAAACCAGTGTTGCCGTTCTTACGAGGATTTTCCTCGTATTTGTATGAGGCTACTTGACGAAAAAAGGAAATGTGTGGAAAATAATTCATAAAGTTACTAGCTTTACCCGGCCACGCGCTGCTGTGGCTTAGCCTGGCAAAATGGAAAATAAAGAAAATAGAAAGCACATATGAGTAGATTAGTAGCAAAGGAAATCTGTCATTTTTAAAAAGTTGGGTAACAAATTTGTCTGTAAAATGGCTTCAATTGAAACTAATTCTAATTGTTTTTTTTCTCATGATTCAAATTGAACATTCATAATCATCTGAGTAAATATGCCGTCATTCATAATCATCAGAAACAGTCTGAGTTGAACTTATAAAACTAAATTTTTTTTTTTAAACTTTTATTGAGTATTAATACAGTCTGCCACACTGAAGGGCATTGGTACTAGTGCTATAGTATTCATTCACACAATATGTACATAAGAAAGGGGGAAAAAAAGTATATATATATATATATATATATATATATATATATATATATATATATATATATAAATAAAAAGATAAAGTAATATACAAGATAATTAAAATACAAGATAATTAAAACAACAGACCAGCCGAGTAATAACAAAACAAATAAAACACATTCACACCTATGTACAATCTAAAACTAAATAAAAAAATTAATTTAAAAAACGTATAATAGTAATGACCTACATAAGGAGAATCATATAAATTCTTCAAATGATAATTTCAATTACTGTAGTAATTATAAAATTTTCGATTAATCAATAAAAAAAAAGAAAGAAAAAATGCTTGCCGACTTTCGGTAGTGATGAAGCAAAAGGAAACGGCCTTTTCTGAAGAGAAAGCAGTAAATGTTTAAAACTCGATAACTATGCAACGAACCGTCCGATTTCGATGATTTTTTTTTATTTTTCAGCAATTCAGAAATCTTTCATATAAATGTGGGTATTATCAGTCAAAAATTGTGTACTTTTTTAGTTATCGTCAAATAAAATATCGAATTCATCGTAACATTTTTGAGCTTGTTGTCGGGAAAGTATGTTATACACATAAATTAAAAGGGTTTCAAGGGGAAAACTTTAGCCAAGTTTCGCTAAAATCGGTAAAACCGTTTTGGCACTACAGTTTATAGCGACACATTTTTTGCGGCTTTGAACTGAAAAACATTTACATTTTTATTTTTTTTTACATATATGAAATTATCGTAAGACAGAAGTACTATGCCAGAAACCTTCCCAGGGGTGTACGGAACAACTTCCCAAAGTTTCATGAAGATCGGTTGAATGGTTTAGTAATGCACTAAGGACAAACAGACGGACAGACAAAGATACATTCATTTTTATATATATAGATGTATTTCACAGGGTTTTCTTTTTAGGGTCAGGAATAAGAATAAAAAGATGTCTGGTTGCAGGGGTGCTCATCTCTCCCTCCCCAAGACCGATGGAGCTTTCCCCCAGGCCTTCCATGATATTTTATTCCTCTCTTCTTTTAAAAACAGTGCAAACGAAAGTATAATTTAAATATTCATAGATTATATACAATTATATATACTGCTGTCTTTTCCTTGCTTCCACTTGTCTTTTAATTTGAAACTTTTCATTTTGAAAATTCATAACCCCGTCGAAATGGGCCCTCTCAAAAATTGAAAACCCCGCCAAAAAGTGTCCTCCTCATAAATTCCGATGGCGCAACTATATTGAAACATATGCCAACTTGCGCCATAAAACTCCCTTCTGGGTAACCCAGCCTGGTTGATGAAACATCCCCTAATCCACAAAAAACCTCCTTTCACATTTTTATACGTTTGCTACCCTGCTAAAATTGTTAATTATATTATAACAAAAAATGGTTAATTTAGATTTCACGGAGAAACGGCATTTTGAGTAGAATTTTTTAAATATTAAAATATATCAAACTAAGATGTCTGTTCTAATGAATTGAACAATATTATATGAAATAAACCGATTTGTAATATTATCAGATGTTGATAAACTATAATAAAATTAAAAAAATGGATAGAGTCGGATCTTAGATTTTTTTTCACCATTTCCTCTCTTTTAGGCTATACGGAGGTTTTCCCCGGGCCGGGGGAGAGGGTGTGGGATTAATGCCACGTACTCGTAATTATTGTATCATGTAAATATTTGGTTTATCTTATAATCGTCCCCTCCCTCGCACCGCCCATTTAGACTAGACTGCCAGGATCAACATGATCCGATTTACAACTGGAGGAGTATAATAATAATCATTAAAAAAAAATCAATCTTTATCTCTTTATCTCACCTGTGCCCCACCTAACATGAGTCAAACGTGTAAACCATAATGGTATTAGCAAAAATAATGAAAATAAGACAAAATTTTTATAATTCGTTCTTATCAAGAGCTTATACATACAATATATATATATATATATATATATATATATATATATACATAATCAATTTTTAGTTACATCTCAGATCTCCCTTCCATTGCTTCAATAGAATACTCCTTATATGCAGATGATACAGCTATTTACACTACTCTTCTTTTAGAATCGATACTATAACCAACAGGTTACAATCCCAATTTAAAAAACTCTGCAAGTATTTTGAAAAATGGAAAATAAAAATAAATGATAAAAAGACTGAAGCATATATTTTTACAAAAAGAAGACCACGCATAAACCACAATATACACATAAAAGAAGTACAGATTCCTTGGTCCAGTTCCTGAAATATTTAGGCCTAGAACTTGATAGATCCCTTAATTTCACTCAACATATTAACAACAAGTGCAATAAAGCAAAAAACATGATCAGCAAAATGTCACCATATTTTAATAGATATTCACAACTGAATACAAAAAATAAACTAATTTTATATAAAACAGTAATCCGCCCTTTAATCACTTATTCTGCCCCAGTATGGAGTTACACATGCGAGACTAATTACAAAAAACTCGAAGTAATTCAAAATATGTGTATGAGAATCATAAACAATTATCCACGTTATACCAAAGTATCTATTATGCTAGCAGAATTACAGCTTCCCACAATAAAAAAATATATTTATTTTAAAACACAGAGATTTTTTGAGCTAACACCAATGTCTGAAAACCCTATTATCCGAACAATAGGAAACTATGACAAAACATCTTTGAAACGGTATACACACAGACGAACTAAACACATACTACTAAACGTCTAAATCAATCAGTTTATTTGTGAAAATTTAACGGTTTCTTATCAATTACCAAACAAGTAACAATAAACTCAATCACCCCAATCAACAAATTGTATTTATATGATGTGTGTGTGTGTTGTGTGAGTAAGTATGTGTATGTGTGTGTGTGGATATATATATATATATATATATATATATATATATATATATATATATATATATATATATATATATATATATATATGTGTGTGTGTGTGTGTGTGTGTGTGTGTATTTTCCTTTTGCACATAAATTATATTTAGTTTTCTTGCACTTTTAATGATTGTAACATTTTTTTTTTCATTTATATCTTATGTAGGTTTTTATGAGATTTTTCCTACTGTAAAAAATTAATTTCAATTTTCTAAGTAGTATTCAAACCACTGTTATGTCATGTGTAAGATTACTACAACCATAAACTTGTAACTTATCTGTATGACTGTAATATATAAAAAATTAAAATAAAATAAATAAAAAAAATATATAAATTTTTTTTTTAAATTCATATATATATATAATTGGTTTCCGTGGTTACAAAGAGTGTAGTAGTTACTCCTGTAAATAGCCACCTTCATATGTCAGAGGGAATGGAAGTAGATAAATCTTATGCTTTATTTGTCTATGAAGGGTGTCTAGGAGTAGCAATGTTTGTCCTCATATCCAGTTATTGCTTTTCGACTGATATCAAGAGGTTCGTTTATTTTCTCAGTTTTTCATCAACACATAACAGTGCTCCTGGGCTCTGTCTTCTTTATAATATATCTTGGTCTTTTATCTCTATTTGTTCATTATTACTTCCTTTCATGGCTTTGGACAGCTCAGGGTTCGGCAGAAGTATATCATGAATACCAACTCTACCATTACGCAGTTATAGATCTATGAAGTTCATTCACCTCAGTCTGTGACGAAAAATAAAAAAATTAGTTCGTAAAATAATTGTTAGTTTTACCTCGAAGAGGGTTAGATAAAATTAATTAATTAGTATTAGTTTTAATAATAAGTAGTAGTTTATAACAAGTCTTAGTTTTAAGTATTACTTTTAATTCAGTGTAACAGCCAACAGATGATTGGAAAAACAAAAGACAGTTTAGAGAGATAAGGCGGAACCTCGCGAGTGTTGAGGCATGCTAAGGATTTTTGTGTTCGAAATTTAGTTTTACGGTATATACCGGCTTTTCTTTTCCTATCCATGAACCTGTAATTATCAGCGACGAGTGCCGCTTGATTTTACAAGTTGGTGAATGAACATTTTCACAGCTTGAGGAGATAGACTGGGGAGACCCTGACGACTCTAGCTGGAATAAGTTCCCGCTTCCTCAGACAACTCAATGTGCCAGATGGACAAAGTTCGGCATTGAGATTTTGTAAATATGTATATATAAGTTTTTATTTCCTTTCTATTTTTTTTTTTTCAAATTTTTGTAATTGGTTTATTTTATAGTCTAAGTTAATGTTTAGTTCTATAATAATTGTATATTTTTTTTTATAATTAAAGTTAATTGTATTTTCTTTGTTTTCTTATAAATCTAATTTCTTGTTCATTAGTTTCCTTTAACAATTTAAATCAATTGAAATAAGTATATCCATCATTAGTTTTAATAATAGCCAGTTTTATTTTCTTCTTTTTCTTCTGTTTGTTTTAACGTTTTATGTATATTATATTCTTTCTTTTTAAGGTTTAATAAGGAATTGTAAAACCCTATTCGAGGGATTAGGGAAAGTCATTATTAACCTATTAAGAAGGATCGATAGGTTATGAGGTTAGTTAACATTGTTTTTAAACCCAAAGGTTCCGAGTTCGTAGCTCACTCCGTGTCCAAATCTTTTTTTTTAAATTAAATTAATCAATTTATTTTTATTTTTATGGTTTTCGCTATTTTCCAATTTCAACTAATTAAATAGCGTGGTGCCTGTTAGATAGTTAGAAATAATTGACTCCTGATTATTTTATTAATATTATAATTTTTTTTTTTTTGCGAACCCTAACGTCTCCACTGAGCATCCGGCAAGTTTGTTGAGGAAACAATTTTTTCAAATTAAATCCCTTAACAAGTCCATCGAGCATTCTTTCATCAGCTCAACTACTTCTAGCTGTATCTTGAAGTGCTAAATCCCCACTGTCACTTCTCACCCGTACACGAAGGCTTCACGGAAAGGCCCCCAACATTTTCGGAAAAAAAATACAAGACAATTTTTTTTAGACCAAATACCAAGGTAAAAGAAAAATAGAAATAAATACCGTATTTGTAATATTCATAATAATTCGTACCAAAATATTAGAATTTATACCAATCAGGATCCGGAGATACAGAGCTCTTAAAAGGCGACCACATGATACTTTGTGAACCCTCACCAATAGAAATTGAAGTTGCAACTTTTGTCAATAATTTGTACTGATTTGCTTCACAAATATTAGAATTTTTACCCTTCAGGGACCGGAGATATAGAGCTTGTAAATTAGGCCACGTGATACGTTGGCTTCTGGCACCAATGGAATTTCGAGTTGAATTGAATCGTAACTTATGACAGTAATTTATAATTGATTTATACTAATGCGTACAAAAATTTTTGGATTTGTAACCATCAAAATTTAGAACACAGGAATTTAATTCAAAATTATAAAATGGCATTAAGATTAGTCTATTTTTTATGTTCAATATATACATAATTTATTTCCAACAAAAATAATATATTTCTATTAATAAAAAACCTTTTTAGCATAACGTCGGAACCACGAGCGGATCTACGGGAGGGGGGGGGAGCTCCCTCAAAATGGTAAGATATAACCATGTCTTATGGAAAAAAATAATAAAAAATTATCTCTTAAAGTATTATTGTACGTGTAATTACATTTAAAAGGACTTTAGGAATCACTTAAACACTATTTCATACAGGTAGTTAGTTTCTTTCTTTCTTTCCAAAGTAGTTATCGTTATTTTTATGAAAAAAACAGCTTTCGGGCTGAACCCTTCCCAAAATTAAATATTGTATCCGCTAGTGGTCGGAACTATGTTTAAGTGACGAATGTAAACATTCCTAAGGTTGTTACTTAAACATGGTCCCGAAGATATTGCGATTTGAATGTTGTGATTTATATTAACATCCCTCATGTAGTAACATGGATACACTATTAGAAAAAAATATTCATGTACATAGCTTATTTATATGTATAATTGTCGAACTCAACGATGAATTCCCTATCTTTTTATTTCCACTACATCAGAACTTTTTTATATATACTTTATTTATTGTTCCATATACTAAATGTTAAAAATGAGAAATTTTATTATCTTTAACAACAAGCTTTCAAAATAAAGTGTGTGTATGTAAACAGCCTTCCTCTGATACGTAAAATCGTACGAAACTGGTATTACGTATTTAAGATAGGTACATGCCTGTGATTTTACTACTTTTCCTTGAAAATTGGCTTACTGGAAGTGCCACTTTATATCATCGAATTTCCACGTTTTACAATGTTATCGAAAACGGCTCAACCTATACTGATCAAATTCGGTAAATTAAGGTATTATCAAACGGCCTTTAATATCAGGTAGGTCTTGTCCCCACTGATGTCGCTTAACTGGGCTTAAATGCAAAATGTTCACAAGTTCTTTCTCTAAAGTAGCTTTAATTCGGTTCATTTTGAATAATTAACCATCCCTCATTGTTAGCAAGAATAAAGAAAGGATAAATATAAATCTTGGGGGAGTGGGATAGCTCATTGATAGGGTACTGAGCTTCCAATGCTAAAGGTCCCAGGTTCGCATCCCGGCTCATGGCAGAAAAATTATTTATTCTGTTTCATTGGCCGTGGGACGACCCTGGGGTAGTGAGGCCCTCCTGGGGCTCACCCAGCCAGCCTCTATAAAGTGGGTACCCTTAATTAAATGATTGATTAAGGGGAAAAACATGGCGGTTTAGCGTGATCCTGGCCCGATCCCCTTCCTGCACAACCGTTGGCCTTGAAACAGTACTTGCCCTAAAGAGTACTGAACCTAAAGACCCTTCATGAGTTGTAGCGGTACAGGGTTTTTTCTTTACTATTTAAAACCATCGTAAATTGGAATTTTTTTGATTCAGTAGAATGATGTCAGACAATGAGGAGCCCACTTCTCTAAATAAACAAAATATGGGACGAAGAACAAACTGTTCCAATCTACTATGGTTTTAAATAGCTAAAGAGAATAAGAAATGAATATGGTACAGGTTGCCGAAAGCTTCTCTTGAAATAAAGTAATTTTTAAATAAATATAGAGACTGTCATTGGTATACACATATCCTGATCTATTAAAACATATAAAACAGTCAAAAATTACCTGAAACCGATTTCATTGTATTTGTGTGCATAGCAGCAGACTTCAGAGGGGACGAGGTAGACGGTCGCCCCCTCCCCAATAAAAATATTGAAGTTAAAAAATTGAAATAAATAATAAATAAGCTACATGAATGAATGAAAAGTGTAAAATAAAATCGGTCAAGAAAAGTTGAATAGCTGGCTAGACTAGATTCTAGTAGTAAATATGTAACTATTTTATTGATACCTAAATGTTTCTTTCATTTAAATTGTCATTTACGTTCAAAGATAATCATATATATCAACAAATCTTACGATTTTATGACTCAATCCTCTCTCACTTTTTAAGCGATGTTCTTACCACATTTTCCGCGCCAAACTAGTTGGACTGTGAAAAACGTTGTATTTTTATTTGAACTTGTGCATACTAAAAAATTGAATATATATTTTTCACTTTTTTACATTATTTATTTATAGCTGAAAATTACATAGAAATGTACCAATGTTATGACGGTCATCTCCCCTCTTTCATGTATTTAATCTAAATAAACTCCTTACATATTCAATTGTGTCTTTTAAAATATATTTTGAAGTATATATAATAAGTAAAATGAAAAAGCAAAAATCCCTACAACGATACAAACATATAAACAAATTAATTTTTAATATACGATATCATATTTGTTCGTTGCACAATAATTATGTTGAATTTTTACACATAGTAAAAACTTTTTTTTTTTCATTCCCCAATCAAAATCGAAAGTCTGAGCCTATACTTGTATGAAAGGAAAAGAGAAATATAAAATTATTTCATGGATGTGTACAATATATGTTTATGCCCTTAAATACATTTACAGTAGTTTAATAACTCTATATTAGTTATTATATTTAAGTAATTAGGTATCTATCGCCCGTTTATTGCGAAAAAATCTACATATATCCTTTTGGAAAATTAAGAGAGTGAATAATTTGATGAATTTCTCTTCAGTGAAATCACAACATTATCAACTTCAATTAGTGTGAGCAATAAGTGAAAGTTGTGTAATGCGCGCACTAGATTTTTAGTTATGCTATGTTGTTTTAACAAATAACTTGATACATTACTAAATATGTATTTGCCCAAACTGTATAGGGATGAGATGTTCTTATTTATATAAGAAATATATATTTTTACAGAAATTAACAACAGATAGTAACTTATGGATAATGGAAAAACCTAAAAAAATACGGGAATCGACTTCAAAGGAAAACACCGCCACAATGTAACATATAGAAAGCTGTTGTTTAATAATTAAAAAAACATATTTATTGTTAAAGCTATATCACTAGAAAAACATTATGTAACACACCTGTAAATATTGGGTTGCCAAATAAGTCCTTTCGGTTTTTCAGGGTGAAATAAAACTCAGTGTATTATAGACATTGATACCAGTTCTCATTAATGCCAGGCACGCCAGCGATATTTTTGATGTCCGCAGTTATAGGGAAGCTAACGGTGAATCAGACCATTATCTGGTCAAGATTTTATATAAACAAAAGTTGGAAAAGAGAGAAAAAGGGAATATAAGAAACACTACCACATACAATGTCGAAAAACTAAAAGATGAAGCTGTAGCTCAACAATCCCAAGAAAAAATAAGGGAAAGGCTGAGAGAACAACTGTCTACCAATATAAATATAGAAGAAAAATTGAAACATCTAAAAGATGTTCTCAGAGATGTGACAGAGGATATTGTAGACATCACACACAAAAGAAACCAAAATAACCGGTTTTGATGATGACTGCTTTAGGGCCACTGAAGAAAGAAACAATGATTATTTAATGTAGTATTATTTAATATTGCATTGGAGCAAGCGGCTTGGAAAAGTTGGATCTTAAAATAAAGAAGGAAAAACTCAATATATGATATCCTCAAAAAAATGAGGGACAGGATAACATGCAACTGCTCCACCACACTTTTAAGAAAGCTGGCAGTTTCAAAAATCTTGGAGCTTTAGTGACGTACAAAAATGAAGTTACTGTATAAATTAAAGGAAGTATCACAGCAGGCAACAGATGTCTCTTTGCATTACGGAAAATGTTGCGTTTTCGAAACCTTTCACGGGGGGCAAAGCTACTGGATTATAAGACCAATTGTCACTTACGCAGGTGAAACATGGGTCCTGATACAGGAATGCGAGAAGATCCTCCGGGTCTGGGAAAGGAAGGTCCTTCAGCAAATCTTTGGGCCGATATGTATAAATTACCAATGGAAAATAAGAAATAATAGAGAACTCCAAGTACTGTATAAAGAACCTGACATAGCCACTTACGTTAGATCAAGCCGTATAAGATGGCTTGGGAACGTAAAAAGTACGGGTGAAGATCGATATCCAAAAAAACTGTTACATGGTAAACTAGGAGGCAGAAGAAGGAGAGGAAGGCCCAGACCGATTGATGATGTGGAGGAAGATTTGCAGAAGATGAGGATTGGACAATGGAGAGGATTGGAGTGGCGTTGTTGTGGAGGACAAGGCCCTACAAGGGCTGTAGAGCCACGGAAGTAAGTATTATAGACATAAAATTTATTTTAACCTACAATATATTGACCATTATTTGATATGACTTTTTCCCATCTTTCCACTAACTGCATAATGCTAGATTCATAGAATGTCTGGAGTTTATTGTTAAAAAACTGATCCAAGTGATTTTTTATGTCCTCTTCCTTTTGGAATTTCTTTCCATTCATGGAGTTCTGCAGATACCGTAATAAGTGGTAGTCACTTGGAGCTATAGATCTGATGAAAAGGCAGGGTGGGGCAAAAGGCCCCATCCAAGGCTCAATGATTATCATAAAATATTACATTATCGTAAAATACTACATTATCATAAAATGTCCATTATTCATCTCCTGTTATCAATATTTTCCACCATGGGTCGTTTTTTTTTTACGTTTCCGTATGGAATCACAAACAGAACTGCGAATTGTGGCAAGATCGCAATACTTTCCTTACCTAGTATAGGTAGGAAAGTAATAACTTAAAATAGAAAGTAGAATAAGTTTATCATCGCTAATATTGGTTCGATTCCGATGATTTTTTTGGTAATTTAA
The DNA here is from genome assembly GCA_928085145.1 of Nezara viridula. Lineage (NCBI taxonomy): Eukaryota > Metazoa > Arthropoda > Insecta > Hemiptera > Pentatomidae > Nezara > Nezara viridula. Next base: position 30,264,906 of record OV725078.1, read on the forward strand.
TTCCCTTTCAAAAGTTGTATTATACATTTTACCATTGAATACATACTTAGCGAGTTAGGCCCCAAAACATGTTTATTTTCTCTATAACTTTTTTCCCTGAATTTTCTCGGAAATTTAGTCCTGCATATCGGAAATTTGACCCGATCGCAATACTTTCCTTACCTAGTATAGGTAGGAAAGTAAAAAAGTAGCTTAACCTTTGTATAAACAACGAATTGAAGAAACAAACAAAACAAAACAGATTAATTGTGAGTACTTCAACATTTCATTGGGATTTCACAAGATCATTGGGATTATAGTTCTGAAGATGGGAGTAAATATCCCGAAACGTAAACTTGTTAACATATAATCACATTAATATATAACGTTGGTAATACAAGAAATATATTCAATTGTTGCTAATTGGAAGTAATTATTGCCAAATAAGTAAGAAAATTAGATATTTATTTTCAGAAAATCAGATTAAAAAACAAAACAACATTCCCAAACACCTATTTTGAAAATACTATATTAGATTTTTTTTTTAAATACAGTAAAAGCTCTCATTTTTAACTTTTTAAATTGAGTACACACAATCAAGAAACAAAATATAAATAAAAACTTAGTGAGGGTGGATATTAAAACATAGGAAATTTCTGGTTGAGTTCAACAAGTATACATATAAATACGTTTTTTACATAGTTTTTTACATAATCCGGCACTGTTACGAGCTTTATACCTCCAGTCCCTGATGGGTACAAATTCTAATATTTTTGGTACCAATTAGCTACACATTTTTGGCATGGTGTTCAACTCAAAATTCCATAGATTCCGGGCCATAATATCCCTGGTCCGACACTTTTACGAGCTTTATGTCTCCAGTTTCTGATGGGTACAAATTCTAATATTTGGGGTAAAAATTATTGGAATAGGTTTCAACTCCAAATTCCATAGGTGCCGGGCCAGGGACATGGTCCTTTTTTCTGCAACCAACAGTATTTGGTTTGGTAGTCATGGGAAAGACAATATGCCTTTCAACTACAGCTCAATCTTCATTCTTCAGTCGATTTCAGCAAAGCATCAAAATGTAGAAACCAAATAACACTGAGAATCCGGACAAGATAAAGGTGGGTGGCGAAACAACAGACCCATTAGCAACAATTAAATCATCTTCTACGAATTCGTTGAAGCAAAAAGAAAATTCAATCAGCGTTTTGATGTCCTTATGACAATATTGTGTGGGCAATAACGACGATCACAAATCTATGATTCAAGAAAACGGTGGAATAGAAAAGGGAAATGCCAAGTCGAATCCCAAATCTCACGTGCGGTTCACGACAGTTTTGGGTTTAGCGAAAAATAAGATGCAGAATTCCATTCCTCAAACACTTCAGTTTTCCAGGACCTCTCTACAAACTGTCGATTAAAGATGAAGCAAAAGCACTCCTAACAGATGCAACACCAGTTTCTACTCCAAAACCATCACTCAGCACAGCAGCAATCTCGGTAAGCAACAGCCTTCACATGTATGGTACAGCACTTGGCGCAGCAACAGTATCTACCACGCTTGGCACAGCAACTATCGTTACAGCAAAGCATTACTCGGCGCACTTGGCCCAGCACTCAATGCGGCAACTACCGCCACACCATTTGGTGCAGTAGCTCCCAAAACAGCAATCAGTAAGATACCAACCGAAAAGAAAATCGGTCCTGACCCAACCAACAAAGCAGAGATAGAGTCTAGACATGCAGGTTTTCTGCTGAATCCATGTGTACTTAAGACAGGAGAACTAGCTGGCCAGCAATCAATTACCGTTTGTAAAGTTTATAATAGGAAGAGAAATGGAGTAGAAACTTGGAATGGAGAAAAGAAACTAGTACTTAGCAATTAATTTTCAGCCACCACCCACCTAATTCAACTGAAGTCCATATTATTTAAATTAAGGGCGGCGGGAGAGGTAAGAACTTCTCAGGTGCTTTCTTAGTGCTTCAGGCGGAGAAACAGTATCTCCATAGAAACCAGTCAGCGACTCATCAAAGCAAACAGGTGTTATTTGGGTCTCAGAAAGCACCTGAGAAGTTCTTACGTCTCCCGCCGCTCTAAGTGCCTCTTATATAAAACTTTTATAAGGCCTGTTCTAACATATGGATCAGAGACCTGGACTCTCACATGTAATGAGGAGAGATATATCGTTAATATTTGACTCCGGCGAATATTTGAACCGGTAAGGAATAGAGAGGACTGGAGGCGGAGGACAAACAACGAAATTTATCAACTTTTTGGCGAGACTGACATAATTAAATTTCCTAGTTTGGTAAAAAAGTGGTGGGCTGGTCACGTTGCACGCATGCCGGAAGATGAAATACCCAGTAAACTGCTGGATGGGAGGCTCCACCGGACAAGAGGAAGACCTCGTCTCAGATAGGAGGACACTGTTGCCAGGGATGCCCGCAACCTACTCAACATCTCCAGCTGGCGAGCGGCGGCTCAAGATCGAACTACCTGGTGAAGACTTGACGAGGAGGCCAAATACCACATCGGTCTGTAGGAGTAGTTCCCAAATTTATCCATTGGGATGACATGTAACAGAAGCGAATCTGTATGTCTACTTTGATAATTTGAAGAATTACAAGATACTACCTATACGTTTGGTGATATTTGGTACTGGTAGGCAGAACTAGTCTGGCAAGTAGGCCTTGTGGTTTTTGCCAATTTGATGATATTTAGTTTTCAACAAAAATGCAGGAGTTGAGTGAAAATTACTTTAATAATAATAAGTTTCTGAATTTATTTTCTTTCACATCTACTTCTTTGCCTTGTTTCAATAACATATAAGAAACCTCTCAGTTTGTTATTCATTCATTTTTGACAGCTTATTGATGTTTTCGATATGTCTTCATTCATTGAAATTAACACTCTGGAATTATATTTCCAAGAAAATCCTGAAGCAATGATGGATATTACACATCACCTTGATAGTATAAATGGTTGGAAACTTATTATAAGTGAACTGAGAAAATTCAGGTTATCATTTTTAAAATAAAATCTTATTTTTCAATCCTTTACCCTCCAATGAATTTCTAATGATTTCATAACTTATGTTTTTCGTTTTTGTTATTCTTGTTTTCATTGGGTATGTTCTATTCCATTTTCATATTTTATTTTTCAATTTAAGAAGATATAGCTATGGCTTTAGTATTTGTTATTGTGTTAAATTTTAAAGTATGCTTTTCTAGTATTGCTGTTCATTATTTAATTTATTTTATAATGTATGCCACTAATTGATTTATTTCATTCCTATGTTTATGAACTATAACTTTTGTTTATTTCATCAAATACATTTCTTAACCAAACTGTTATTGCTAATACCACATTGTGATCAGGTCATTAAAATTGAATTAAATTAATACAAAATTTTCCCTAAATATTTTTATATTTTTATTTACATTATCGCCATTGAAGTACCTGTTAACCTCTAATATAACTTGAAAGAATTACATTAACTGTCATACTCTAATAAGGTACTACTACACTATTAGGGTTGTCAGGCATCCTACATTCAATAGGAAATTTCTACAATTCATATGGTGTATACATCTTAGTCCCAGATTGGTTACCAAGAGCCTGATTTTGCTAGCAGTGCATGTTGTATTTCAATTTATTTTTTAATAATATCCACACGTTTAAATTTTTCCGAGTTCCCATTGTCTCTGTAAAATATTCCTTCAAAATTTCGAAGTGCTGGAGACACATAATCATTTAAGCAGGTCAGTCTTACCTTCTTCGCATAAGTGGGCAAGTCTTACATACACAGTATAAATTCTACCTTGTTTATAGTAAATGGCAAAAACTAAATGATTTATATATTACATCTTTTCTATTCTCAAATACAACTTTGAAACCATTAGAATCCATTTTATGGACTGATGATTACTTTTACTTTGAATTGGGGTTCTTGAACAATTAATATTTCAGTTATTTTTAACTTGTGTTAACTTTTCCATTAACAATGGCATTGAAATGTGTAAGTCTTTACCTTTTGAAGTAAACAGAGAAATGCTGCTTTTTCTATTTTTATAGATTTAGGTTTCTCTAATTATCTTTTATTAGTTATAGATTTTGTTAATTTATTAGTTACCATATATTCAGTAGCACCAAAATCAACAATTAACTGATATTGTGAGGAGCAAATTAATGCATTTTGGTAAGAAAAAACAGATAAACAGAATATATCTTTACCAGTATAATCGTCAGGGTCCAAATCCGTTAGAGCGGTGTTTACTATGTTTCTTATTACCCTTCCTTGTCTATGTTATAGTTTAAAAAAAGAAGAGCAGGTGTGTTCCAATGTGCATTTTATTTTTGTTTTCCATTTGAGTAAAAACCTTCTTCTTTATACCACGGATGGATAAGAAAGAAATGCTATTACTCACATCATCAAATTGACACTTATTTTGTTTATTAATTAATTTTGATTTTACAAAACCAAAAGATAACTTGTCAGGAGACAGTGTTTCAATAACTGTTAATGCCATTTGATACTCAGGTGCCCAAGTAAATAATAAATGGCACTTCTTTATTATATTTTATTGAAAATAAGGCCGACTGCTGCAGGTCATATTTATAAGAATGAACATTTAAAATATTCATGATGTTGAATTTTTTAAATTATTGGCGATGATAATATAATCCTTAATCTATATAAAGTCCTCTATTCTGTAACACAATCATTGTAATTTACCATTGATCCATTATTTCATTTTCTTTTAGAATTCCTGTGTATGTGGATCAATATTTGTTAGAAAGATCAAAATCACCATCAATGTTTTTAATCAATGCACTTATTATGCGTGCATGCACTGTTAATGATTTTAAAGAGATTCTGAAAAAATGCAATTTGTTGGACACCTTGGCATTTTTGGAAGAAAATGGTAAACAAATTTCTTTTTTAATTATCAACTTGTTATGCTTGCCCTTTAGAACTTATTTCCAGTTTAGAATATTAAAATTTAATACATAATTAGCTAGTTTTTCTACTTACCTAAGAATAAGATTTCATGTGCCTGTTTTTTATTTAATCTTTATCCATGTTTATTCATAAATGTATAAAGTATAATAAATGCAATGCAAGAGACTTTATTTGGGTACATTCATAAATTTATAACTTTGTTTTCCTAATTTGGTTCCTATACTTGGTTGTTACAAAAGTCTTAGTGCATTTATTCATTAAAATCTCCATTTTAATCCTTATTCGACTCAGATGTAAATAATGCATATATCATTGTATACTTCAACCTATCCTTTATTTAATTATGTATTAAGATTGCCTCTGTCAATGGAAAAGATTATTATTCGATCTCTTCTGAGGCACCACTGAAAAATGGCAGCAGCTAAAGAAGTTTCTTAGTTGAATGGTGAAAATGTAGTTTTTCAGCATTTTGGCTCAGGTGTTTCAATTTCGGAAACAGCAGCCTTCAAGAAAAACTTAGATCACGTTACCTTTCAGAGGTGAATGATACCGAATTAGTAGTCTGTCAGTCATGTATGACCAAGATCAGATCCTTAAGACTCAATTAAATATATCAAAGTATTTATATTTATTTTTTTAATACAATGAAAATATCATTAATATTTAACAGTTGTAATATCAACTTCAAAGCTGTAAACATAGATGGATCTCATAAGAGCTTTAATACAAAGCAAAATATTGAGCTAAAATTTTAATTTTTTGATGGCAACGAAAATTCTTATTTGAGAGTTTTTGGATGTGGAAAAAACTAATATTGTCTTTGTTTATCCCCAAAAAATACATTTGATGATATAATATGTACAAAACATGCTTTATTCTTATTCTTGATCGAATATCGACAACATACTAGATTTTGTGCATGTTATCTTGCTTTAGATACCTGTCTGGTTCAGGAAAAAGATTTATTTGGCATACAGCTATATTATGATTACAATATTGAAACAATTAGTACTGGCCTAATCATCAAAACAAGTAAAGTGGATTTAAATATTTTTTGATGGAGAAATAAAGTTGAGATTTGTATTTCCAACCTAAAAAAAAACCCTTAAATACAAATAATCAAAGATACCGAAAAATAAAATAAAAATTTCTCAAAATTTCGCCTTGGCTGGAGCCTTCAATTTTTGTTTGAAAAAAATTTAATGTTAAAAATAAAATTGAATCGACGAGTAACACTCCCATTCCTTCTCCGATATCCACGGAGGCAAGAACTAGCAGACTTGAAGGCCCTTAGGTAGTATGATGTCTATAATATACTGCTGCATAAAAATGGTAATCTGTTTTTGCACAATTCATATAACATACCAATTCATCAAAATACAGTCCACTGCATAAATAAGACGAATGTTGCCAATAAATTGAATATTGCCTATTTTGAAATCATGAGAGTTATTTGCCTTAATTCAATTAAAGTTTGGAAAGAGCAATAATTTAGCTTTCCAACAGTTGTATTACATTGACATAAAGGAAAATCCTGTGGAGTTATGAATATTTTATTAAACAGCATGAAAAATAATCCTATAAAATTAAGTCCAAACATTTATATTTTTTTATTTCAAAACAAATTCATATTTAATAGTTTCAGTGGATGCTAAAAACGAATCTGAATCATTTTTCCATGACAAAAATTGACTTGGTCTACTTTACTGGAATCTTCTTTGGGTTTTTGTAGTTTATTGTTCATTAGAATTCATTCATACAATTATCAAATAAAAAAAAAATCATAAATTTTTTTTTTCTCGACTCCTAGGCCAAATGGGTCTAATACTGTTCAACTTGGTATCACCAAAAAAAAATTGACCCGTTTAAGTCTGTTAACTTCTCTTGTTAGTTAAAGAAAAATTTGATCCTACTACTGCTACTGATCCTTACAACCATGCCTATATTATGGTATTTTCAATGATACATTTTTTGAAAGGTCAGCACTTTCAACAATGGTGTCAAATCAGGATGTGGGGGTTTTTTGCCTCAAAAACCTAGGATTGGCATCACCAAAAAATTGAACTGCTAGAAAAAGATGGGTTAAAAAAAGTGGCAATGATAACCTATATTTGGAAGAATAATTTTTGTGTGTTGATTTTATAACTAAAGTTAATTAGAACTTATTTCATTCATAAAGACTTTTGTATTGACCTAGTAGTATTAACCTTCTGAATGCTTATCATTTTACTAACCATTGCTATTGGGTTTTCCGGAAAATAATGTGGGATTTTGTTTAAAAAAGGAAGATTTACAGCTGTTCTATTTAATCAAACTAGTCTCAACTGCTATCAATATATTTCTGTCAACATGTTGACAACTTTTCTATTCCCTCAGAATAGAATTTCCCATCTTTAGAATTGATAAACTCCAAAAATACATTTTCTAATTCCCTTTGTCCATTAAATTTTGTGTCATGTAAGTAGTGGTCCAGGTGTCTAAAAAAATGATAATCCATAGGTGAGATATCTGGAGAGTAGGGCGAATGTGGCAGAGTTTCTCATCCAAGCTCCAACAGTTTTTATGACTTTGCACGTGAGACATGTGGCCGGGCATTGTCATGCAACAAAATGGGTCCCTTCTGATTGACCATTGATGGCTTCATTATTGCCAATTTCTGATGCATTGCATTAATTTGGTTACAATAAGATTTGAAATTGATGGTTGCTGATTTAAGAAGCTGTTGTTTATCAAACCAAATGAAGCCCACCAAAAAGCAACCATCACCTTTTTTTGATGAGTTGAGGGCTTTGGAAAATGTTTTGCTGCTTCTCCTTTCTCGAGCCACTGTCCAGAATGTCTACTGTTATTGTTAAGTATCCACTTTTCATCACAAGTTACAATCTGGACAGAAAAGGGTCGTTTTTGTTACAGCAAAGAAGTATAGCACAAACTTCATAACACTGGGGTTTTTTTGCGGTCATTAAATGTGTGTTGAACCAACTTTCAAGCTTTTTTACCTTTCCAAGCGCCTTGAGGTGGTCATCGACAGTCGATTTGCTAAGGTTAAGTTTGCAAGTTCTGGGGTTTTCTCCAACGTTGAACTGTGAACTCATTAATGCTGCTCTCGCCCCAGATTTGATTGATGTTTTTGGCTGTCTGGGCCCAATTACGGGCGAGTTTAAACTCGTAAAACAAAATTATTCGAAAATCACGCAGTGATATCTTAGTAAAGACTGAATTATTTCTAAGCAGCGAAATACGAAAGAGGTAAACAAACATTATCGTTTGGAAGAGGATTAGTAATTGTTGACATTCAGGATAATGATTAATCCAGTAAACGTAAACAGTTTGTTATATAGAGGGGTATTTTAAAGAAAACTCAAAATCCTGCATTATTTTCCGGGCAACACAGTAGATGTTGGATTAATTAGTTTGTATTTTCTTATAATTATTTTTTTTTATTTTCAAATTAATGTGTATTTACTAGGTGTATTTCTTTAATACAGTTGTAAATATCATGAATAAATAAAATTTTAAAAAAAATTGTGTTTATGAATTCAGAATATTAATCATAATGTGAGGCCCACTATTTGCATATATTATTTTTCTTTGGGAGAATGTATCTCCAAATTATAGATAACTTTTTCTTGTATTTACACTTATGATTAATCACATCTGGTTCATTCCTGAAATTTTGACGATCCAAAGCGGACTATGTTGTGAAAAATGTGATAGAAACTTTTATTTTTTATAACATTTCTATTTTGATACAAACATGTAAAAAATAAAAAATTGAACAAGAATACCTTGGAAGAACTTTTGTCAGCTAATTTCAAATTTTATCAACACATAAAAAGCACCCTGGTGACTGAGCGTAGCAAAGTAATCCTCTATAAGACTCTCATCAGACCGGTTTTAAGTTATGCATCAGATACCTGGACGATAACCAAGGCAGCCTAGCAGGACCTCCTAATATTCAAATGAAAAATTCTGAGAAGAATTTATGGTCCAGTGTGTGTGAATGGAGAGTTGAGAAGGAGAAAAAAATCAGGAGATCTACCAGCGTTTTAATGAGGCCAATATTGTCAATTTTATAAGGGCAGGCCGTCTCAAATGGGCAGGTCATGTGGCCAGAATGAGAGGAGACATAATCCCAAAGAAGGTGTTGGTTGAAATTCTGCATGGAGTGCGACAAGTAGGAAGATTAAAGTTAATATGGAGGGACAGCCTGGTCAAAGATGCCAGGAAGCTAGGAGTTTGCGACTGGATGGTTGCAGCACAAAGTAGGGACCTCTGGCGGATGCTGTTGGCGGAGGCCATGACTCTCTAAGCGGGTTGGAGAGCCAGTATAGATGGATAGATAGAATTTCAAATTTTAGAACTTTTTTTTGTTTACCCCATTATTTTTTATGAAGAAATTCAAATGAAACCATTTTTCTTTAAGAAATTAAAAAATGTTAAATTATACATCAAATGAGTACCACTACTTAATAATTTGACTGGGTGGTATAGTCAAAAACAACTGCCAGTAACCAATTTTTACCAACTTCGTTGAAAACTGAGATAAAAAGGTCTCTACCTGCAGCTTAGAAATGAGTTCTCTAAGTGAAATATTTCAAAGAATAAAATTTGTAGAGCATCAAATTCTGCATACCAACATTTTAAAATTATATCAAGTACACCTTTTGAATTGGGATTCATCACTGCTCCCTAAAATCCTGTTGCTTGGAGGCCTACAAGTTGAAGTATATTTGTAAAAACAGGCTTATGAAAAAAAAAACTTTTTTGTTCTGATAAACCATTCAGAAGTTACAGAAAACAAAAATACTAAAATTTGAAGGTTTGTCAAGCTGCCAAAAAATTTCTCAAGGTAAGGCCCATGCTAGCATATTCATTTTTTAATTGTTTTCACCCGTATAAATGTTGAATAAGTGAGTAATAATGAGTAAAGAATGAGTAATAAATGTTGAAAAATAAAAAATTATATATGTATATATATATATATATATATATATATATATATATATATATATATATACAAGTTTCAAACCTCTAACTGACAAACCTACTATTTTTTAAATCAGCAACTTTGAAATGGCAGACAAGGTTCATTTTACTTAGAATAACATTCAATTTCATAATTCACATTCAAATCTTATCTTGCTATCAGCACCCACTTAAACCCTGGCTCCAGTGTTTTATAAGTTAAGTCTCAACTGGTATTGCTTGATAATTTTTATGAGAATAGAATCTTAAAACAAAACCGATAAGAAAGGAGCACAGGAGTAGTCTCCAGAAAACAGTTTGACATTGTCACCTTTTTGAGAGAGAAGAGAAACAAATGAAGTCACTGGCTAAGGATTGAGTTGGTGTAAATGGATTAGTGCTGAAAAGCACCAAAAAAGGAGTTAAAGAAGAATAGTCTCTTCTGTCAGTTTATATTTTTTTTTTTTAGAATTTCTTGATGTATTACTTTCTCAAGATTATGGTTTCAGGAAAAGTTTTGAAACCTATCTTATGGTGTCGAATAAACCCTTTTACATTTTTTCTAAGCTTAAAGGATTTTCTACCCATAAAGTGCTTTACAATAAATGAATTTGCTCATTGCTGTGGCTAATGGTTCTACATGGTTACACAATTATTAAACTTGATTTTGAATTTCTTATAGCTACTTTTGATTTTTGAACATTTATATTATATCTGTCTATTGATATAGAACCACCAAAAATAATTATTCAGCCTGGAGAAGATTATGAAAAAGTATTTGTATTTTTTGGTGAAGATTTGAGATTGGAATGTGTTGCGACTGGTATTCCTCCCCCTACCTATCAGTGGTTTTGTGACAATGTTGCACTTCCCAATTGTAATTCATCAGTGATGATTATGCCTGATTTCAGGTATTTAACAACATTTTTATGTTACCTATGGGTAAAGAATAATGTTATACTATCAAAACTTTCCTTTAAAATAATCACTGCCATTATTTACACAATTAAAGTTTTTGAAGTATTAGTCTATGTTTCTTTATGTTTTGTTTTGATTTCATGTACTAATTGATTTTTTTGTTTTCATTCAAATAATGTTTTAGAGAAAATACTGAAGGAGAATACTTTTGTGTTGTTACACAATGTACAAAAGACTGTGTAATTGAAGTTAGATCAAATATTGTTGTTTGTACCCTTCTTGATTCACTGCCTGAGTTTGTTCAGAATCTACAACCAAAACTTGTAGTCCCTTTTGGTGCTGAAATAAAATTAGAAGTAGAAATATACTGTCGATCTAAATATAAAATTGAATGGATTAAACAAAATCAAATTCTTGAAGGAAAAAATGACTGCATCTTGATTGTAAGTATATATAAATACACACACACCCGCACAATGGTTGAATCAATTTAAACTTATTGGATTCACTTATGTTACAAATGTAATAGGGCAAGCTTTGACTCAATAAGTGGGTCATAACACCATGTAATAATAATAATAACTTATAACTACAATTATTAGAAAAATTTTAATATATAGTTAAATGATGGATAAGAATTTACTTGCAATTCAAAGGTATTTTCAAAACTGGCATGCACAAACATGCCAATTTTAGGAATTCCATTCCGCAGTTGCCAGTTTTCCTAACTCCCGGCACCTATCGACGTATTCACGCACTCTTTCCCTGGGCAATTGTTCGACAGAATTTAACTGGAATAATTGCTATTCGGGTATCAAGTCCCTTGAAACGCTTGTGGACTATTGTCACCATCTGATTGAATCGAGCAGTGGATTTTAGTAATTCCGGATAAGATGCCTTACACGCCTTCGTGGGTCCAGTTAATTGTGATTGATAAATTAGCATCTTCTCCTGTTCAGTCCAACGCCCCACTCTCCCATAGAAGCTACCATATCAACACGTCTTAAAAATGTATTTACAGTTGTATATACAGTTAGTAAAGTTGTATCAAAGTTTGCAAGGCTTACTCTTTTTTAGATATGTTTTCGCTAGTCGATGAAACTAACTGAAGCTTGTGCAGATTCCATCTGCATTTTCATATATTCTAATTATGATTTTAACTCTATCAATTCTTTCTCCATGCCAACATGCAAATTTAATTTCACCAGTTCAATGTCCAAATCTACCATTCCTATTTACTTTATTTATACGGGTTCTAATAACCCTTATACCTATCACCAGTGTAATATTTTCATCTTTACGAAGATATCTTAAAATAGAAAGCTACAGCAATTCATAAACCTCACCTATCCACTTAGTGAATTGAACATATGTTTGACAATCAAAATCAAATACATTTATTCTTTATAATTACAATTTAAACCAACAACTTTAATCAAGATTCATAATCAAACTAATATTAATTTAAACTAAACTATTTCTACTCAAGAATGAGTAACTTACAGACTAACCTAAAAACTAACATAAAGAATTATAAACTAATAAATGCAATTATAATAGTCCATTACAGTCTGTATAGTTTTATTTCTTTTTGAATTATAAAACAGCATAGGACCTGTCCAGATCCATTTGTCTGTTTCCGTAATTCTTGTATCGTGGGGGTAAAGTGCATTTAACGTTATCACTCCGTTTTGCCTCTCCACATTGTATGCATATGGCTTTTTGTTTACATTGATTGGTCCAGTGATTCAATCCCAAACAGTTAAAACAACGCATGGGATTAGGAATGTATTGTTGGACTTTAATCATCTGAAATCCTATTCTTATTATTTCTGGAGTTTTTTGGTGTCAGAAATGTGATTATTTATGAGTTTGTAAAAATTTTATTTCCATTTTTTTCTTATTTTGATTCAAATTATATCGTTAATTTGGTGAGATAATTCATTTTTGTTTTCATCAATTCAAGAAATAGAAGGTCATACACCTAATTATTCCTTTACTAAAATTTAGTGTGTTATGATGAATAGGAAATTGACCACCAAAGTTATCACATTGTAGTAGTTTTTCTAACTGATTTGTATTTTTTTTCAATTAGTGATTTGCCATTTCTTAATTTTTTTAGATCTCCTACTAATTCTGTCAAGAACTTATTTATAAAAAAATGTGACACTTTCTGAAAATCATGTTCATCGGTCCTTTGTATAATGAGGAGTGTTGGACTGATTTTTATTGGGGTTATATTATCTTTATGTTATAATTTAATATGACCACGAGGTCATTTTCTTTTTGCCTTGGGGCTTCTAAGGTCTACGGGGATAAATTAATTAATTAATTAAAAAGAAAACTATATATTCGGAATAAAAAGAAAATGAGAGAGAAAAAAACAATATGTATATGTTAATTAGGAATTATTAAAAAGGAAAACAAGAAATAAATTAAATGGATTTGTTTCTTTTCTGTTAATAGTCTTAGTCTAGTGCAGAGTGACGTCCTATCTCTCCCAATTCCAAACACTAACGATGATTAATTTTTTTTTTTAGCATTAGAGTGAATATAAAGAGGATGTAAAAACATGTATGGCATATATGTAATGTATTTATTGTTAATACTTGATTATTTTTCAGTTAAAAAATATTAAGAAATCAGATGCTGGTAAATATAGATGTGTTGCAAAAAATTCTGCTGGAGAAATATATTCTGATGAGTGCCAACTATTAGTAAGTTTATTGTTTTACTCCTATGGCATTAAATCCTAATTTCATGTAAAAAATAGTTATAGTCTTAGTTAATTATTAGCTTATATTTTTTTTTATCTAGTGTTTATATAGATTGAATTTATTTTAGAAAGATTGAGAAAAAGCCAATTTTCTGTTACATAGCTTCAATTTTTAAACTGATTCTAATGTATTTTTTTCCATGATTCAACTTGAACAATCTTTAATAAAATCATCAGAAACAGTTTTGAGTTGAACCTATAAAACATAAATTGACTTTTTCTCTACTTTTTGAAAATGACAGATGTTCGCCTTTGATATGAAGCCGCTCATGTGTAAGTATGTATATGTAACACATTACTCAATAAGTCCCTGGCCTGACACATAGATGGCAACATTGATGACAGACCCATGTGATTTCCGAGTACTGTTAACCTTCCAACAGTATGTGTTAAAATGTCTTGCCATTCTGACCGTTACTTTAGAGATTACAGTTAGTGACCCCAGTTTTGTAATTTTCAAGACACTGGATAGACAGGAATTTCGTGTGTTGGATAACACTGTTTTTTGTTGAAGAAAAATACTGTTGAAGCCAAACAGTGGCTTGATAAGCATTATGGGGACTCTGCATCAAGGAAATAAACTGTTATTGACTGGTATGCTGTGTTTACAGACAGTCGTACAAGCACCGATATACTGAATGCTCTGGTTGCCCAAAATCGGCAGTTATCCTGGAAAACATAAAAAGTTTCCACAAAATGGTTTTTAAAAAAACGTAAATTGAAGTTACCTAAGATAGCTGACACCTTTAAGATATCAGGAGGTAGTGTGTTTACAATTTTACATGAAAATTTGGGCATGCTCAAGTTGCTTTCGAAGTGGGTGCCACATTTGTTCACACCGGACCAGAAACAACAACGCATCGACGATTCAGAGTGCTGTTTGAAACTGTTCAAGCGAAATAAAAAGGATTTATTGCATTGTTATGTGACAATAGAGTGGACAGCAGCTGGTGAGTCATCCAGAGCGACTAACAACTCAAAATTCGCTTGGCAAGATTATGGCATCCGTATTTTAGGACATGCTGGAATTTTGTTCATCAACTATCTTGAGAAATGCAAAACTTATCAATAATGAATATTACATTTCTAAAAAAAAAAAAATGTTTTTCTTAGTTAAACCAGAGACTTATTGAGTGATGTGTTATGTATGTATTTAAAATATAAAATTCTTTCTTTATTTTTTTTATGTTGTTACAGTCTTTAATTTGGAAAAATCGTCTCCACAAGAAACTTGCCGAATGCTCAGTGGAGATGGCAGGGTTCGAAAAAAAATAATAATCAAGATTCAATTAAATATTAATAACTGTCTAATTAGCGCCATGCTATTAATTGGTTGAATTTGTAAAATAGCAAAAACCATAAAAATAAAAATAAATAAATAATTTTATTAAAAAAAAAAGATTTGGATGCAGAGTGAGCTACGAACTCGGAACCTATGGGTTTAAAAACATATGTTAATTAACCTAAAAAACCTATCGAACCTTCTTACTCGGTTAATATTCATTTTCACTAATCCCTCGAATAGGGTTTAGGGGGGGTATCAAACCTTAACAGGTTCATGGATAGGAAAAGAAAATTCGGTGTACACCGTAAAACTAAAGTATTTCACACACGAAAATCCTTCGCGTGCCTCAACACTCCAGAGGTTCCGCCATCTGTCTCTCTCTCAACTCTCTTTTGTTTTTCCTCCCAATCATCTGTTGTTTATTCCAATCCGAAATAAAATGAATACTTAAAACTAAGGCTTATTATAAACTAATACTTATTATTAAAACTAATACTAACTAATTAATTTTATCTAACCCTCTTCGAGGTAATAAAATAAAACATTACTTTACGAACTATTTTTTTTTTTTTGTATTTTATTTTTCGTCACAATGTAGTGTTTATATATATTATATTTATTTTGGAAAGATAGCTCAATTACATTTCTAATTTATCACAAATGTAACAGATCTATCAGAATTAATTAAATAAACACATACATACATTCAAAGTGAAAAAATGAAAAACAATTTCTTCATTATATAATGTAGGCATTTTATATATAAAATAGTTATTATTTTATAGTAAATATAAATTATTTTATAGTATATACAAAATAATTTATTACACTTTGCTACAAGTTTTCTGTGTTAAACTTTAACTTAAAAACTAATTTCAAAATGTATTTGTCATATTTTAGGTGATGCTTGAAAAGAGAAGACAAAAAGGTAAATAGACTTAAACTATTTTTTTTTTTTTTCAATTTCATAATGACTCTTTAAATCAAATTCAGTTACTAAAACAGGAATAAAAAAAATATGAACCTGTAAAACAGGGAGTTCCCAAATTTTTTCAGCAGCAAGCACATTTATAGGTTGTGTCTTAAATAGTGGGCAACATGTTTTTGTTCATTGTAAATTGCAGATAAGTTATTGTTTATAAATTAAAAAAAAAATGTTAATGGTATGTATAAAAAAAAAAAAAATATATATATATATATATATATATATATATATATATATATATATATATATATATATATACATATTTATAGATACCAGCAGACATCTTTATCAATTCTAAAACTAATAAAATATATTTCTACAGAAAAGGCAAAAACTCCAAGTACAATGATTGTATTAATTCTATGTAGTTTTCTTATATTATATAAACACATTTTCAAATTAAAATTGAAAATTCATTAAGAGCGCCATGGGCTATAACTAATTATAAAATGGGTTAAATGAAATGTTACCAACAGTTTCATTCTTTTTTTTACTAGCAAAGAAAGAGTTTTATCAAAACAATAGTAATGATATTATATCGATAAATGAATTATCTTTTTTAAATAATTATTATTATGTATATAATAATAATTGTTATTATTGAATTCAATTCTATCAACTCTTGTTTGATTTTTAAATATTCATATATTTAATAAAGGAATTGTAAAACATTTGAATTGAAAACTCGTCTGTCTGCAGCATGCCACATAAAAAATTATTATGATTTAAAAAAATAAATTAAACTTTTAAAGTGAGCGTTCATACTTATAATTATACATAATATAATTATTAGATATTTATTAAAATAAATATTCAACATTTAATAGAAAACTTATCGATCTGCAGCAGGCAACAATAAAACTGTAGTGAAGGCGATTGCCGCTAAAGGTTATGTTAGACATAAGCAGACATATTTACGGTCACAATTGGCATCACCACTGTGCCCACGAGCTCTGGGTTGGGAACCCCTGCTGTAGAGTTTCATTTGTCAGAAACTCATTCCTTTATATTAAACTAGAAAGTGCAATTATTATAATAGAAGATAATCATAGTTTGCCATTGGATTTTCTCATGATTAAAGACTATCTAACGTTTATTGTTTTAACTATGATGTAATATTAAAATGAATTGATTACTTTGATATATTTTGAAAAGTCTTCAGTCGTAATGCATTATCTTTTATATTATAAATTAGTTAAAAATAAATACAGGATAATCATTACATTATGTGTCCACACTAAAAAAATACAATAAAATAAAAAAATTAGTTGAACTTAAACCATTGACCATACTCATTATTAACTTGTGACTTACTCAATTTTGGCGCACATTATCTGCTGAAGAGGGGGATAGAGATTCCCCAAAACGTTTATTAATGAATAATTTTATAAAAAACTATATTTGATTATTTATTATATTGACCTTAGTTATTTTTATATTGAATATAAAAAAAATAGTGAAAAGAAGAATTAAAAAATATATTAAAACACACACACACACACACATATACACACACACACACACACATATATATATATACATATATATATATATATATATATATATATATATATATATATATATATATTTATATATATATTTTTTTTTTCCCTGCTGTAGTAACCCTACAGAAGAGGTGTATATTTTTTAGAAGTGTGCATACACCATGCAAAAGCATATTATATGCATTACAGTGTTATTTAGTATATAACTATAAATATAACTTATTACAATATGTGTTGGCTAAAGATATTTAAGAAGAATGGTACTTAATATGTATTACAAGGAGAATATTTATAGATGTTTAAATAAAATAAATAACAATAAACGATTAAATAAAGTAAATAATAGTATCAGATGAATGAACAGTACCAGAATATACTAAGACAAAATACTCTAAAACAGAGGCAGAATCAAATACAAAAATTATGCGGAGAATAAACAAATGTTACAAATTTACAATTGAGTATCAACAAAATAAAGAATAAAATACATAAGTCTAACTTCAGAAGTATATTAAATAAAAGAGCTGTGCTGGAATGTCTTATAATTTTATGCTATTAATGAATTCCTTCAACTCCTTCTTGTATTTTTTGTATAGTATGGGTTCGGGAAGAGGCCATGTGTCTCCTTGCGTCAAAGAAGATTTCAGGAAGGTGGCTCTTTTGTGTTCGTATAACTGGCAGTCGTTTAAAATGTGTATGAAAGTTTGTGGGGTCAGTCCGTCACAATTGCATGCGTCTGTCGCTTTTAAGTGGAATCTGTTTAGATATTGGGCCGTGTTCAGTAAGGAATTGGGTTAGTTTATAATGGGTGCTTTTTGTTGTGTTGCAGTTTTGTGGGGTGATGTTTGGATTAACATGAAAAAAATCAAAAAACTGTAAAAGGGATATTAATTAATCTCTAGAATATAATGAGAAAATTCCGAACATAAAATCAGGTTTTGAAATCAATAATTAATAAAATACTAATAACAATTAAATCTGATCAAAACATTTATCTGGAATTTTTTTAAATTATATGATGCTTTTTATTTTTGATCATAAGTGATAAAAATCATATCTTGATCATTATTTTTGAACAAAATTTTTACAGTTAACAATAGTAATAATTCTTGACTAATATTTTTTTAAATAAAAAATATAATATTTTTGTAATCTCTATGTGGTGAATATTGTTGTCAAGTATTAGCAACAGAACTTCATTATTTCCAAAATTCATTAGACATTTTTCCTTACATAAAAATATATGTATATATAAAATAATAGTTTATTAATTCTGGACCGAGTCCTTTTAGAATAATACAAAAAGATAGAAATGTGGGCTAAGGATCCTGAGAGATACATAAACAATAATCACAAAGTAAATAAACAGTCATAATAAAAAATTATCAGTTACTTTCTGTCTTTAATCAATTAATAAAAAAAAAGAGAAAACATGAAGTAAAAATAATTAAGAACGATCTAATAATTTATTTACATATTTACAGTAATATCTCTTTAAAATTTTATGGGGACTGAATGGATAAGAAATGATTGAACAGACGGGATTTAAACGTAGGGAAGGTATTTGAACGACGGATGTAGGAAGGGATTAAGTTCCATAGGGATTAGGATAGAAAGCAGCGGTTCGGTGGGCCATAGTATATAGTTCTAAAGACCTAGAGCGGTACTACTGGGATGAATTGACAATTTGAATTGAAGGAGTTCGGAGAATTATGAAGGATGGCAGAATTGGATGATTTGGAAAAGGAAGGATGCCAGGAAATACTTACAATGGTAGGGAGGATAAAGCCACTTAACTCTTCATAAAAACGGGAAACAGGGGCATCAACATTTTTTATCACAATTTAATCATTATTATTTATGTAAAACCTTATCACTCAGTGAGTGATAATTATTTTTAATCAAATCAATAAACATCAAAGATCGATTTAAATTTTTATTTATAAATCAGGCATAATTTTTAAGTTAAAAATCAAATATAATAATTATTACATGATTTTGAGGAAAAAATAATTATTGATTTCTAACCCTGCATACCTGCATAGTTTGAGCCTCTAAAACAGTTAAACACTTAACCACTTAATGTTAATTAATTTAGGCATCATGAGAACTGAAATAATCAAAATCACATATATATAAACTAAATAAATCACCTCTCTCATCAATAGTCCAAAAAATACACATCAATTAGTAATAGTATATCTCTCCAGACTTCCAAACACTTATTGAAAAAAATAATGAGATAATATGACTGGGAGCTGTTGTTGTTACCTCTCTTTTCATCTTAATTGCTATGAGTTGTATGACTTACAACCATCAAAATGTTTTTTATTTATTTATTAATGAATCTTCTCAGATTTATAATTCTGTTCTTAAATATATTTGTAGGTTATTTACTTCTTATTTTGTATTATTATCACATTTTGGCTTGTTTAGTATCCTATTAAAATGAATGTTTGTTTCAGCATCAGCTAAGGTAGCATTACTTATTGCGAATAGCAAATATGATAATTTTTTTAATCTACAGACCCCTGTTGAGGATTGTCTTCTTCTTGCTGAAAAACTAGAAAAACTCAATTTCCATGTGATTACATTAATAGATCTAACACTCCGAGAAATGCATAGTTATATCAACTGGTTTTTTGAAAATTTACCTCCTGAAGCATATGGTATGTAAATATGTATTTATATACAAAAACACACATATACTGTCACAATCATAGAAATTGCATCACTCATTTCTTTTAATTATGTTGATTCCATTGAATGATTTTGTTTTTCTTTATTTATTTAGATTACAAGAATACTTTAAAAATGTTTCTCTGTTCTGTTTTAACTAATGCTTGGATAAAAGCTGTAATTATGACCAGTTTAAAAAAACTGTCCTCAGTAGAAAATATTAAAATTGTGACGTTACATGAAATGTGAAGGAATTTTCATGAGAAATAGTAAGATAATAGGGTACTACCAATCAATGGTAGTCATAGTTTTGGAAAAAAAAAAGGCACCATCGAGTGAAAGAAAGTTACTGGGAGGAGAAAAAAAATACACGAACAATTTAAATGTTTGTGGTGTGACTGTTTTTCAAATATTGTTTCAAAATTGGCAAAGAAACATCCGAAGATGTTGCAGATAGTAATCTGGTAAATAATATAAAATCTAATTAAATTTTTAGTGGGTGATGCAATTTCTATGACTGCAACTGTATGCAATATTAATTTTATAATTTTATTAATTAAGAATATTACTGTATTAGTTGAAACTTTTTTTTACTAATCCTTCAATTGTTTACTAGTACTTGTACTTGTTGTTTATCACTTATACTTACCTACTGGTACCAGTACTTGTGAATTATCATTAATTTAGAAGGGGAAAATTAATAAATTGTCTCATCTTGTGAGAAATTGATCATTGTAGGTGTATCAATGAAATTAATTATTTAACTTGTCTTTGTCTATCGGAAGTGGTGTAGCTCAGTGGTAGTGCACTAAGCTTCCAATGCTCATAGCCCCAGGTTTGAATCCCGGCTCATGGCAGAAAAATTATTTATTCTGTTTCATTGGCCATGGGGCGACCCTGGTAGAGAGACTTTCCTGCCATTACAAAATGGGCACCCTTAATTAAATAATTAATTAAGGAGGAAAACCTGGCAGTTGAGCGTGATCCTGGATCGATCCCCTCCCTCCACAACCATTGGCCTTGAAACAGTACTTTCCCTAAATAGTACTGAACCCAAGACCCTTCATGGGTTGTAGTGCTATAGGTTTTTTTTTTTTGTCTCTGCCTATAAAAATATATTTTAAATAGTTTAAGATATGAAATAGTTAGACAATCAGTTTATTACAGTTTCTGCCATGTACAAGGTAATATTTCTCTCTAATTCTGTGGCTAAGTTCCCTTTCCAAAAACTACATCTAAATTCATCTCAGTATCTAATTATAAACCACGGAGACTCTAACTGGAATCTGAGAATCTTTTAGTTGTTTTTTTTTAAAGTATTACATCCAGGGTACAGGGTATGATCTCCTTACATGAATCATAGGCGCAGACTTTCGATTTTGATTAGGGGAGGCGATGGACCAAAAAAAGGAGTTTTTGTTATGTATTAAAATTCAACATAATGGCTGTGAAACAAACAAATATAATATTTAATGTTTAAAATTAATTTTTTTATATGTTTATATAATTGTAAGGATTTTTATTTATTTATTTTTTGTTTTATTTTACTTATTGTGTATATTTGAAAATATCTAAAGAAACAAAAAAATACACTTGAATATATAACGTATGTGTTTAGATTAAACACGGGGGAGTGGAGCCAGCCTTCATATCATTGGTACATTTCTAGAACTTTTTCAGCTAAAAAAAAATGTAAAGAAAAATATTTGAATTAAAAAAAAAACCCGACTACAGAAATTGGGAAACTTCTATCCGCCCTAAGATAATGTACTTCCATATCTACTTAAACATCTTGGTAGATTCACACAGAAATTGACATCTACAAATATTTAAACTTGGTGTAATAGTTGGCTGCCTTTCACTACATATTATGGCTTCTGGCAAATATATTTCATCCCATCCACTGGAGCATGTAAATATCCGAAAGTCTTGAGTTTTGTTTGGGGGAGTGGGGGCTTAGGTACCAGACTACTACGTCAAGCTTAAATATGAGTAGATGTCAATTTTACTATCAATCAACCAAAATGTTTAAGTGAATATGAAAGCGCGAGATGCCAGCTTGTAGTACTAAACGATCCTTCTGCCACACCTACCTTCTCAGGAGGAAGAGGGCAGAGTTGGATAGATGTCACGATGGCTTCGCCTGCGCTGTCAAATCGCCTTATCGATTGGACCCTCAGATCTGAGACGAGTTCCGACCACCATGCTATAGTATTTTCAATGGTACAAAACATGGTAAGTTCCCACGGTATAAATAACGGTTACAGAACTCGGAAAGGAGATTGGAATGCCTTCCGGTCAACGCTGGAAGAAAAACTAGTCGACGATGACTGGGATGTGGCGGAAACGGATTACACTGATGACCTGGATTACAGGGTTTCGAGAATCACTGACATCATCCGTGATGCCGCTGAGGACTCTCTCCAGCACCGGAAGGCGAGAGCTAAACCTGTCCCATGGTGGACGCCGGTTTTAACCACCATGAAGAGAGAGCTCTACAAGGCCCGGCGTTCGTACCAGCGGTGAAGTTGCGATGAGAGGCGCACTACTCTTCGTGACGAGTACAGGTCTAAAGCCAGGGTATACCGAAACGAGGTGCGTCTACACAAACGTAGGTCTTGGGATGAATTCATCGTTGAGGAATCATCTAAAAACCCCTGGGGTATCCCGTACAAAGTAGCCTTGGGTAAATTGACTCCAATGCAAGTAATCGCAGCGATAAAGTATGACGGTACTCAGGCAAAAACTCCAGAAGAATCGGCGAAGATGTTTATTGCAGAGACTTACCCCAGGGATGATCCATCTCAAGATAATGAAGAGGAGGAGTTCGTAAGACGCACTACGGTATACCCTCCCGGCACGGACCTGTGCCCACCATGGGACATATGGGATCTTCGCACTGCCGTGGACAAGCAAAAGATTGGTCGTGCCCCCGGTTTAGACACCATTGACGCGTCAATTTTCAAGAACAGTATTCCCTATATAGAGGAAAGATTGCTGGCTATTTATAATGATTGCCTAGACAGGGAATACTTCCCAAGAATCTGGAAAATCGCTAACGTCAAGCTCATTTACAAAGGAGGAGACAAAGATAAGCAATTAGCCAAATCTTATAGACCTATATGTCTCCTCCCAGTCATGAGCAAGGTGTTAGAAAACCTGATACTCACCAGCCTACGGCCAGTCTTCTCGAGAGCGAGCCATCCACGGCAGTACGGATCCTCTAAAGGCAGGGGAACCACAGATGCCCTGCTGAGAGTGCGCTGTGATGTCGAAGAGAAGGCGGAGAAGTATGTTATGCTCCTCCTGTTTGACATATCATCCGCCTTCGATAGCGTCTGGTGGCCGAGCGTACTCCAGCAGTTGCAAAGGCATGAAGCCCCCAGCAACTTGTATGGCTTGATCAGAAGCTATCTCCACGATAGGACATTGAAGATTAAAGGTAGCTTCTATGAAGTAGAAGATACAGTGGAAAGGGGCTGTCCACAGGGCTCTGTCCTTGGCCCTGCCCTATGGAAACTGGTCTTTGACGAGTTGCTGGGAGTGCTAGAACAGGAGCGGTTCCCCGCCACTGCATATGTAGATGACCTGGCTGTTGTAGTGGCCTCGAATAGCAGGGCCAGATTAAAATATGAAGCTGAACGTTGTGCCAACCTTGTAGAAGAATGGTGCGAGAAAAAGAAGTTAAGGATGGCGGGTTCCAAGACTCAGGCCATCCTCTTGAGAGGTTCGACCGATAGGGCACACCCCATAACCTTGGTGATACAAGGTTCCAGAATATGTCCAAGTGAGGTAGTCACCTATCTTGGAATTAGGATTGGGAAAAAATTCAACGTGACGCCTCACTTGGATTACTTAAGGAATAGGATAACCTTAGCCCTTAATGGTCTCAGTCGCATAGGGGGGGCCTTTTGGGGCCTTAGATATCCAGCAACTATGTCCATTTATAAAGGAGTAGTTGTTGGTATCCTGAGATACGCGTCCCCCGCACGGAACCGGAATCTCTCGTACCGTCAGAAGCGCAAGTTGGCAACAATCCAGCGGGTGGCCCTGCTTAGAGTAACCAGGTCATACAGAACTGTGTCCCATGAGGCGGTGCAGGTCTTAGGAGGAGGTATTCCTCTCGACCTCCTTCTGCGGGAAGACCTTTATCGGTACAACATTAAGAGGGATGACTTGGCGGATTTACCAGCAAACATTCGGGAGAGGATTTGTGATGACCCCAGAAGATGGAAGATGATCCTCCGGGAGGATACATTGGAACAATGGAATCGGCGATGGGTGACAACCCCAAACGGGTCCACACTAAGAAAATTCTTTCCCACCATTAAATCGCGCTTAGAAAAGAAATGGATCCTCCCGGACTACTGGGTCTCACAGATCCTCACGGGGCATGGGGGTTTCAGAGCAAAACTTTTTAAACACGGTAAAAATATCGACCCCTTATGCCCCACTTGTGGAGTACCTGAAACCGCTGAGCACATCCTTGTAGCCTGCACCAGCTATGAGGCACTGAGGGCCAAATTAATGAGGGATACAGGGCTTTTCGTTCTTACAGAAGGACAATTACCCCAACTAATGTCTGAACAAAACTACCCGCACTTTAAAAGTTTCGTATGCGGCTGGAAAAAAACTGTGGGCCCAACCCACTTCTCCCTGGGAAGGCGTGAAGAAGCAGTACCTGGAAGGCCGCTAATTAGGACAGGAGAAGAAGATGGAGAACAATAACTAAGTGACAAAATTATCAAGCAGGCTGTGTGCACAGCAATTTAAAAATGTAAATAGATAAACATGCAACAGTGATTTGTTATACAATGTGTATCAAGTCACTGCTGCAAACTCCCGTATTGTCTTAAAGGCAGGGTAGGGAGGAAAATAAAATAAAATAAAAATAAAATAAAATAAAATAAGTGAATATGAAAGAACATTTCCTTAGAGTGAATAGAATTTCCCAACTTCTGTAGTCAATTTATTTTTAATTTAAATATTAACAATTTATTTTCATAAGATATCATCAGCACCATGTTATACTTAAACTATAATAAAAATGTTTTTAAATATTTTGTGCTCAAATTGTTTCTAAACATTCACGAGATCTCTCTGAGTAATTACAACCTTCAAAGTTAAAAATCGGTCAAGCCATTCACTTTGATTAAACACACTTTACTCAGTAATTTGCCAGAATTTAAATCTATTAAACACATTTTATTTGATCATGGTTCAATATTTTTAGCTCAAATCAAAACACAAAGGGTATCTCACCAATTAATGTGAGCCATCAAACTTAAAAATTGATCCAGCTGTTCGCTTAAACAGGGTTACAAAGCTTTTTCCAAATTGACTAAACACATTTTATTTAGTTACGGGTCAGTATTTTTAGCTCAAATTGTTTCAAAACAGTCAAGAGATCACTAAAAAATTTGAGCCATCAAACAAAAATTAATCCAACCGCTCGCTTACAAAATCGTTACAAAGCTTTTTGCAAATATATTAAACGCATTTTATTTAATACCTATATTTATACCTAATGCCTAGTATTTCGCTCAAATCGTTTTAAAACACTCAGGAGATTTCACCTGAGCCATTCAATTGAGCTATCATACTTAAAAATCGATCCAGCCGTTCGCTTCAAAACCGTTAAATAGCTTTTAGTGGATGTTCTAAACACATACCCTCGTTTTGCTTCGCTTAGTCGAGTAAAACGTGAAAAACATCTTTGATTTCTTAGTGTGTATAACCTCAAATATACATACAATGTTTTTCATAGGCCGACTAGTTTGCTGCAGAAAATGTGATAAGAATATCATGTGAAAATTGAGAGGTGATTGAATCATAAAATCCTAGGATATGTTAATATATATTGTTATCTTTGAATATATAGAGTATTTTAAAGAGTTCTGGAAGGAACAGATTTGAACCAAAATGAAACCCGGCCTGTAGAAGAGGATACCTCAGAAGAGGATGATTATATCGATGAAGAAGAATTGCAGGAATCCATCTCCAAGATGAAACTCGGCAAGTCAGCAGGACTAGATGGAATCACTCCGGAAATGATGAAATATATGCGAAGTAAAGGCCAGAAGATGTCTCTCCATCTTTTGAACCTTGTCTGGAAACAGAAGATGATCCCGAAGGACTGAGAAGTCTCAGTCATAGAACCAATATATAAGGAGGGAAACAACAGAGACTGCAACAATCATTGAGGTATTTCGCTCCTTAGTGTTCTCAGTAAAATATACTCTAGAATCCTAAAGGCCAGAGTTAGAAGAATCATAGAAACCAAGATCGAAGACGAGCTATATGGATTCAGGATTCAAAGAAGCATACAGGATTTAATTTTAACCATGCGACAAATCACACAGAAGATTGTCGAGAAGGGTAAAGAACTCTCGGTTTTGAATTTTCATTATTTTATATTTGAAGGAAGATTTTACAAGGAGTGATCTGTGTCATAGTCAGCACCTCTATAACTACGTACATCTTCAATGCTGGATGTATGTCTTTTATGTACCAGTATGTGGTCTATTTGGTTTTTAGTGTTACCATCTGATGATATACAGGTTTCTGTGTGGATTTCCTTGTGCTTAAACTGTGTATCCATTATCCTGAAGCCATTTTCTGTAGCAAAGTCTATTAATCTTAGCCCATTGTCATTGAAATCTTGGTGTTTGCTTTGCATACCAATGGTTGATTTAAAAACTTCTTTGTCCACTTTCGCAATAAAATCGCCCTGAATGATTTTTACGTCATATCCAGGAATTTCTTCTAATTCATTTGTGAGGGTCCCTTTGAAGTTGTCTTTAACCTCCTCTTCAGTTAGGGCATATAAACTAATCAAGGATACATTACAGAACTTCACTTTTATCCTTATCTTACACATTCTCTTGTTTATTAACTTATAATCTATTAAAGCATGCGTTAATGATTTTCTTATCATGAAACCTGTTCAAAAAACATTGTTTTCATCTCCACTATTTATCATTGTGTACCTGCTCAGATTCTGAATCTCTGCATTGTTCCATTTGCTCGCTGCATGATTTGTTGTAATTTTGCCTGAACTTGGTGCATTCCTTAGACTTGTGTTGTCTGCACTTGACACACTGAGGTAAGCGGTGACTATAGCTTCAAGTGTGGCCATGTGATTGGCAATTATGGCATTGGACTATTTCCCTTATGGTGCAGGGTTTTTTAACAACTATACTGGTATAGTAGATAGGAGTTAGTTTACAGATGTTTTCGACCCCTGGAGTGTGCTCTAGGTCTATCAAAAATAGTGGTAGGGCTATTTTGTTATTTGCATCCTACTGCTCTTTATATTGTTAACAATTTGACATGGACAAATTAAATTTAACAATGGACATTGAAACCCAAAATCATCAATTGTTCTTAAGTTGAGTTGAAGGGCGGAGGCCTCATATCACTACTCTTAGTGCTCTTTCTTGATAAAACTGATAAATGTGAAATTTCTCCTTTGTATCTGTCAATTATTTTAGAATTTTTTTTGTAAGTTTCTGGTGGATCCAGCATCAATTTGGTTTCATTAATTCGACTATGGCCTACCTATTTACCATTGTCAAGTATTTTATTTAGGTTCTAACAAAATAACAGGAATTTTTTTATGAAAATTGGTGGAAATTTATGCTGCTTCCTCTGATAAATTAGATAATAACTGGTATGGGTTGCCACTTTGTGGGAGACGATGTAATTGGTGTGTTTTCAGATGTTATGAATATAAGTTATGCTTAATGTTTTTAATTAATTTTTATGAAATGATGAGAAATATTTTTTTTCATTTAATTTAAGTTTTGAGTATTATAATTTGTAATTTAGTAATGAATTACTTTTATTTTAGCTTTTGTCTGTTATGTTGGACATGGATTTTCAATTGCCAATAATAAATTTATGATGCCTGTTGATTGCCCAAAAGAAAATGAGTATCGTATATTTGATTGTATATTGGATGAACTTCTTGTTAAAAAAGCAGCAGAAAGTAATCTGAAGTTGTTAGTTCTCGTCTTAGACATGTGCCTAGAAGAACCTAACAGGTTGGTAAATCAGTTTAATTATTAATTACACTTTATGAATTATAATTATGAATGAAGAACTACCTCTGAATCCTCCAGTGAATCCAGTGATTATGAACCATGGGTACACTGGTTCAAATCTGAGAATATTTTAGGGCATTTTGTTGAAGGCTTACATTCAAGGAAAAAAATTATCTTAAATACTTAATGGTTGACCGTTATATATTTTAGAGGAAGAAGATGGCCCGGGGGAGAGGGGGAGGGGAAGAGGTTTGTAAAGATACTAAAATAGTGGAAAACTATTTTATTTCAAGCCAACGTTTCGATCCGACTTTGCAGGTCTTCTTCAGGGCTAGAACATACATTATACAACAGGATATAGAAAATTGTGGAAGTCAGATAATATTTAGATAAAAATTATAAACAAGGTGAATAAACTTATTGAAATTATATACAGTAAGTACCTTGAAATATTAAGAGCAGTAAACTATATAAACAGAGTAAACTAAGTAACAAGATCCTAAACTGAAGTAAATAAATGGTAACAATTCCTGTAGTATAATATATAATAAAATATATGCAATTATGAATATACTCCTAAAGATCTCAAGGAGAGATTGGAAGAAAAGTAAAAATAATATGAAATAATGGACATAAACGGATGTGAAGAAAAATAAAATAAAATAAATAAAAATAGAGACTTATGTGTGCATTCAGCAAGTGGAAACTATATCACTTATTTCAGATTGCTGGGCAACGGCAGTGCTGGTGGTGGTTTGGTGGTATTGTGGATCAGATAAAGAGAGAGATCGGGGAATAAGGTTTTTGGCAATATTGATTTTTTGATGGTATGGGTGTTGAGAGTCCCCCCAACCCAACCAGGTCAGCAAATTTCCCCAAGGGTGCTCTACCCAAGTTTCTACAGTTTTAACTGAAACTTCTTGTTCAACGCACCCGTAAGTCTCTATTTTTATTATTATTATTATTTTTTTATTTCTTCACATCCCTTAATGTCCATTATTTCATATTATTTTTCCTTTTCTTCCCACCTCTCCTCGAAATCTGTAGGAGTATATTCATAATTGCATATATTTTATTATATATTATACTACAACAATTATTACCATTTATTTATTTCAGTTTACTCTGTTCATATAGTTTATTGTTCTTAATATTTCAATGTACTTACTGTTTATAATTTCAAAAAGTTTATTCACCTTGTTTATAATTTTTATCTAAATATTATGTAACTCCCACAATTTTCTATATCCTGTTGTATCTTGTCCGTTCTAGATCTGCAAAGTCAGGTCGAAACGTTGGCTGGAAATAAAATAGTTTTTCCAGTATTTTATTCTCTTTATGATTGCCTCCCTGGACCATCTCCTTCCTCTAAAATTATCTTATGTACTTGTGCTGTAACTTTTTTTCTCTTATTTACCTACTATCTTCCACCCATGATCACATTAATCACCCGGAATACTACATGAGAGCATTATATTAGTTTGAATGAATAATCTGCAGTGTTTCCAGAGTGAAGTGAAGTTTATAATGTTAGAGCAATTTTGAGAAAATTGTAAAAATGTGTATAACTGATTATATAAAGTGACACTTCTAGTTACCAAACATCTGTAACGTGTTGCCGCTTAAAACACACTCATTTTTCAACTTCTCGTTCAAGGTGTCATTCTATTCAACTTCCCGAGCCTAACAAATGCTGCAGTATACATTTTTAGGATTAACCCAACGGATTAGCTGGAAATCGGAAGAAAATCTAATAAAAATTAAAATTACCTCTCCCCCCTCACCCAATGTTATGAAATTAACCCCTCCCCCATAATACAATATCCATCTCAATAAAAGATTCTCAAATTTTAACTATACACCCGTAAACGATGGGTTCATCAGCTAATTACATATATAAGTGAAAGTAAAAAAATGTAATCCAAGAGCAGTGATCATTTTTTCTTATTTTATTTTTTTAAGGAAAATATAAAAGATGATAATTTTTTATCAAGAACAATACTAAAGAAAAACACAATCAATGTTTTATTTTTAAATTTGATTTTAGGGAAGTATCTGCTGCTTATGAAGATTTTCCAGATTACAGGTATATTCCAAATTCAAAATTTAGTAAAGTTCAAGCTTTTGCAACATCCAGTCACCAAGGTGCCTATGAGTGTCCTAACATGCCTCATGGTTTCTATATTCCTCACATATGCAGATATCTTGATAGTGACAAACCAGTTATTCAAGTTTTTGAACTTGCTCATCAAGGTAAAATTGCTTATTAAATAATAATGACACCTTTCTCATTTTCATGTTACTGATTAAAACTAAATAAGTTTAGCTGCTCAGAGATAGATTTCAGTGGCCAAAATCTGGCCAAAAGTATGCATGGAAATCTAAAACTAAGTGAATCATTACCAGCCCAAGTAAAAACTTGTTTTCAGCTGAGAAAATGTATTATTATTTTTAGAGACTCTTAAGGGATTCTTTCAGTTTGATTTTGTTATAAACAATTTAATATACTACTATTGACTCCTTGATCAAACTGCTCGCTAGGCAGAAAAAGATACTGTCAACTCATGAATAAGTTTCATTTCGCTATTTGACAATCACCCAGAGTGATTATGATTGGTGAAAAATTGAAAATTAAACAAACATTATTTTTTTATTATATATAAATATTATAATTAATATTGAATGTCATGCTGTCATCAGATCACTCAAATCATACCTCTTCCATCTCATCTGTACCTTTTCCTGTTCTAACCAGTTGAGGATCTTAGTCTTCTCCTGAATGGAAAATAGGAAGTATTTGCATAGCCAGTCACATAGTGGTGAATATTGTTGAATAATGTTTGCATTTAGGAGACAAGCGGGTGGAGTAATGGTGCTTTTGAAGAAGAAAATTGTCTTTGTGGTTAACCACCAATGATTTCTGGAATTGGACGTAAGTTCGGCTTTTTGATCTATTCTAATCAGAGTAAAAGATAGCAAGAAAATAACATTGATGACTCAAAAAAGTCACTGGCACTGGAAGATTCCACCTTTTGGTTTCATGAAATCGCCAGTCATATTTCAGAGAATACTGGTTAAGATGAGTAGATGATATCATTTGGATTAATTTTGTGTGATTATATAGATGGCATTTTGATATATTCCAAAATGTTTAATGAACACTTAAAACATAATAAATTAGTTTTTGAGATGGTTAAGCAAGGAGGATTTAAATTCAAATTAATGAAATGTTGCTTTGCGAAACTCTCCATCAAGTATTTAAGCCTCCTACATAAAAGCAGGAAAGTTTATCAAATTAATGATAATCTCACTGTGATTAAAAATTTTAGATGCCCCCTAACATGGAAGATGGTTCATCAGTGGTTACCAAAAATTAATTTCTGTTATAAATTTATTGATCTTTGGCCTAAAAAAATTGCACCATTACACACTTTATTGAAGAAGAATGTCAAATTTAATTGGAATGAAAATTACAAGAATAATTTTAATGAAATTAAACTTTACTTGTGCTTTAAAAAGCAAAATTGATGACGTAATGAGTGATTTAAAATTCTACTTATCCCGCTACTACTTTAAAATAATTTACAAGGAAGGAAAAAATAATGTGGAAGCTGATGCTTAATCCAGAAATCTAGTCCTGGAAAGTTTTCAAAATTAAGATAATTGTTTAAAAGTAGTTAATATCATCATATATCAAAGATGTAATGAAATATTAGGAAGCCCATAAAATGAAAATAGAAAAATAAAAAAACTTTATTAGAGGTGGTAAGATCATGTTTGAACTATTAAGTAACAGGTAGTGGGTTTACATGACCAAAAAGTTTGGTTTGTTCTTGATTGATAAAAGTTATTTTAAAATCCTTTTATTATTTCAAAACTTAGAATTTTATGATATGTCAGTATTTTAAGCAATACATGGTATGTGTAAATATTAAATTTTGATAAGGACAACCAATTGAGTTATTTTCAAAATTAGGACCAGAAAAATATTCATTTGAAATTATGTCCATTGATGCAATAGATTGTTTTGGTAGTAATAGATCAGCACACAAATACATGCATTTATTAGTGTATTGTTTTAAGAGATATGCTTGGATTTTAACGTTAAAAACGACAGATGAAAAATTATTATATTAAATTAATAGAATCAATTTCTAAAGAAAGTATTAAAATAATTTCAGTAAGATCAATACAGTGCTTTAAATTCATCTGAATTGAAAACTATATGTTAATCTTCACATCACTGGTTAACCCTCATTCCAATAGATTGAATGAACATCTGAATCAGACTTTAACGAATTTTATAGGTTGTTGATTGAATAAAAATAATGAAAGCAGACAGAGGAGGATAATAGCTAAACTATGCATAGAGGAATATAATAATACAATTCACAATACCTCAAAGTTTTCAATTGCTAATTTACTATTTGGACAAACAGAAATTTTACCGATTTCACAGAAAAGAGAACATGACTTTAAAGATAGAGAAGAAGCTTTGAAGAATTCACAAAGAAGTTTTGAACAGAATAAGAATAGAATTGATCACAATAGAGTATAAGTTTAAAGAAGGGAATTTAGTTTATATGCCAATATAAAGAAGCTGAACCAAAACAAATTAGATGAAATTAGATAAGGACCATTTATAATTAGAAAATGTATCTCTCAATGAATTTAAGAGATGAAGTGCCACAAAAAATATGATGAAGCAAATGTGGTCCATAGTAGGAAGTTGGTTCCTTATTCTTATTCCCTTTGATAAAAGACTCTCCAACCAGAGTAGGTGTAAACTCAGGAATCATCATAATAATGTCAAAATAGAATTATGTAGGCCACTTAGTGTTTTTTTTAAAGCAATGTATTGAAGGACTGTTAAACAATTGTTTTTTATTAAGATATAAATGTGTTTTGATGAAAAATTGTGTCTATGTTTAATAATTGATAATTAATAAATATTGTTTTTAGCTTTTTTTTAAATCCTTTTATCATTAAATAAATTTGACAAGTAGGAAAAAAAATTAATCAAATTGTTTAATGGTATTAAATATCAATTTCCTTGATTACTTTGTTTAATTCAATGTGAATAAAAGTTTATATGTATATATATATATATATAAATATAATATATATATATATATATATATATATATATATATATATATATATATATATATATATATATATATATATATATATATACTTCTTTGTGAATTCTTCAAAGCTTCTTCTCTATCTTTAAAGTCATGTTCTCTTTTCTGTGAAATCGGTAAAATTTCTGTTTGTCCAAATAGTAAATTAGCAATTGAAAACTTTGAGGTATTGTGAATTGTATTATTATATTCCTCTATGCATAGTTTAGCTATTATCCTCCATATGATAAAATCTATCGTAAAATCTTGCAATATAGCATTCAAAAGATCCGGCCATTTCAAAGGTCGAACTAGAAAAAGATCAGTACCTTGGTGGAACCCTGAACTAACTGGCTTGCGTAAAGAGACAAATCATCTAAGAAGAAATTACCAGCGGACAAAAGACGATGGACTAAGGGAATCAAGGAGAGTGATCTATCTCAAAAGTAGGCAAGCATATCAAAAGCTAATTAAAAGTTCCAAATTAAAGTCCTGGAAGACATTTGCTACTGCTTCAAAGGCGTGGCAATGGCCATATAAGTTTGTATCCAATAAAATAAAACCTCAAACCTTACTCACTACCACTTTGAATGAACTAGGAACATACACAACAGACACTAAGAATACATTATCTCATATATTAAATAAGATAATCAAAGATGACAATACAAGTGATGACACTAACGAACACAGCCAAATGAGAACAGAAATACTTATCACGCCTAATAATGACGATGACACTAATATCCGGGATTTTGAAATATTACAAGTTATTAATAAATTGGATGACAAGAAAGCACCAGGAATAGACAAAATTGACCCAAGAATGATAAAAAAGATAGCTGACTCCTTTCCAATATTGATAACTGGACTTTATAAAACCTTATTCAAAAGAAATGAATTTCCTAAAAGCTGGAAGGTGGGTAAATTAACATTGATTCCTAAGGCTAATTCATTTTCACTGAGACCACTAAGTATGCTTCCTGTAATGAGTAGAATTTTTGAAAAAATAATAAAAAATAGATTAATGCATCATCTACTTAGTAACAATATACACCACCGACACCAATTTGGATTCAGACCCCAATCAGGAACTGACGATGCTCTCAGTGAATTGAACGACCATATCACCAGTACACTCCGGCAAAATAGTAATTTACTGGTTGTTTCTTTGAATATCTCGGGTGCCTTTGACAATGTTTGGTGGCCTGCGATTTTAAATAATCTAAAGAAATATAAATGTCCAAAAAACATATAAAAAATCATTCAAAATTATTTTTCTGACAGAAAACTTGCAATCCAAACAAACTTTCATTATATTGACAAGAAATTGACGCTAGGAACTCCTCAAGGATCAGCACTATCACCTATACTATGGAACATCTTAATAAATACTGTTTTCGAAATAGACCTACAGGAAAATTCAACATTATTAGCATACGCAGACGATTTATTATTACTTATAAAACGAAGAGATTTCAATGAATTACAGACAATAGCAAACATAACATTATCAAGGCTGAGACAATGGACTAGAAGCAACAAACTTAAACTTAATCTAGACAAGACAAAATATATAATCTTCACAAAAAAGAGAATTGTACCAGAATTGGATATTCGACTCAATACAGTAAGAATAACGCAATGTGATAAATTTCATATTTGGGGCTTCTCTTTGACAGAAAACTGAATTGGAACAGACATATAGATAATCTATATGACAACACTTTAAGGATTATAAATGGACTGTCAGTGGCTGCAAGAGCGACATGGAGACTCAGAGCAGAAGTGTTAAAGGAAATTTATGAAGCTGCTGTACTTCCTAAGATGCTCTACGCTGTGCATGTCTGGCATCTGGCCGTTGAACGTAAGAAAAATTTGGTGAAGTTGGAAAGGCTTCAGAGGTTAATTGCGATTAAGATATGTAAGGGTAATATCATATATATCATCTGTGTTATTATTTTCTTAAAAGTGTATACTAGTGCAAATAGCTTTAAGTGCCTTGTCATAGTATTAATTGTTTTGTATATAGTTTCGTTTTTTTTATATAGAATGTTTACCTTATATTTTTTTTACATTATTTCTTTTTTTCGATTGATTTTATTTTGGCCAGATGTGATCTGTTAATTTTGTTCTATTTTGTTATTCTCAAGCTACTGTGTCCCAGAATAAAATTATTTTTCTATCTATCTATCTATCTAAGGGCTATCGTACACTATCATTCGATGCCACAATATTATTGGCAGGGCTGTTGCCAATCCAAATGAAGATTGAAGAATGAACGACCTTATATAACATTAGAAAAGGAAAGAGAGGATACAAAGACCTGACTCTGGACAAAATAGAAAGAATCACTGACTGTAAATCTTGGTTACACCCTGCAACAAGTTTATGGACTGGACCAAGAATTACTTCTGAAAATACTGATGTTTTCACTGATGGTAGTAAGGACGGCGAGAATGTTGGATGTGCATGGTTGTTCAGAGCTCAAGATGGTAGGAATATAGAACATCAATATAAATTAGAATCATATTGCTGAAATAATCAGGCAGAAAAATTCGCTGTTTTAAAGGTGACTGAATACATATATGAATACTCTCTACAGACGAACACTCACCTTACTATAAATACAGACAACAAAGTTCTGCTAGACTCTGTTAATAATTGGGACATTCATGATTACTTGACTGACCAAATTAGAAACAAATTGTTAATGATGAGAACTGTAGGGAAAGTAGTGACTCTAAAATGGGTAAAAGCACATTGTGGGATTGAGGGCAATGAACGAGCCGATTGCCTTGCAAAAGAAGCAGCTAAAAGCGATTTGCCGCCATCGTATCATCAAGCTCCTTTATCGTATATTAATATTAATTTAAACTTGGATTTCATCAAAGGATGGGATCACATATGGGTGACCTCAGCTAAGTCACCAAGCTTACACAGATTTATACCACACATTTCAATTCACAATTACAGACACATTCACAGTAATGACTACAAACTTACGCAAGTACTTACGGAACATGGGAATACAAAACAATATCTTAAAAGATTCAACATTATACAAACAGACTTATGCGATGAAGACGGACAGATTCAAAATTTTAAACATATAATATATGAATGTAAACGATTTGACAGACAGCGATTTGAGTTAATAAAAAGCATACTTATCAAAAGAGGAAATTGGCCTGAGACGGAACAAAAGTTATTTACTGAATTCAAGACAGACTTTCTTAGATTTATTAGATCGATCGACTTCGACTTACTAACCAGGGATGGGCAGCGTGGGTGATTTCTTTTTGGCTTTGTTGGATTGACTTTGTGTGTTTAATATTTAATTTTCCGATTTAATTTTTGTGTGTTTATTCTTTGTATTTTTGTTTGTTAATGTATATAAATTTGAACTAAAAATGTATATCATGTGAAACTAGAAAAAAAAAAACAATTGTAAACAAATGTAATTCATGTAGTATGTCTTTAAGGCATGGAGCATGAAGGAAAATCAAATAAACGATCCTTGTGTGGGGTTACCACGTAGGGAAAAAAAAAAAAAAAAAAAAAAAAATATATATATATATATATATATATATATATATATATATATATATATAGTGTGTGTAATATTTGGATTTTAATATTTTCAAAGTGTTTTAAATATATGTAATGTAAAAAATTTAATTATAAAAACTTTCTAATTAAATTAAACAAATCTTTTGCTAATTGATGATTTTTGGACTTCATTGCCTGTACTATTTCATTTAATACTAACAAACATTATTTAACTTATTAACTTGGTTAGTTATTAAAATAGATGAATTATGTATAAATTTGCTTTAAAAATGCATGTATTTTCCTATTTAAAAAAAAATCATCGATGTTACTGATTACTTTAAGAGGTTCATTAGTCTTTTTGTAAAAGAATTATTTTAAACATATAAAAATAAGAACTGATTCTTAAAGAAAAAATTGTGTTTATTTTTTTATTTAATTTCAGAATTTAGGAAAAATAAAGTGGTAGAACTTCAAAAACCTTCTCTTAGTTATAATACAGATCTGACTTTTAAGCTCACAGACCCTGTTGAAGGTAAGGCTTCCTATTTCCGATATTTTATTTTGTAATTATTTAGTTCTGTGAACTCCAGTCCTCATACAAAAAACAAATACAAAAAAAAAAAAAAAGCCAAATTTGAAATAATCAAACTACACATATGGTTGTAATGATGAAGCAGACATATGAAATGCTAATGATTACATGCAGTTGAGTTGCTACTTTGTGCTCAGAAACACTTTTGTGTCATTTATTTTCTAAATAATTATATTATTAAAGTATAATCAAATGTGATACATCAATAATCCACCCAAGCCTTATCAAATAATGTGTCAGTGCTGAATTTTATTTTGTTAGTAACATTAATACCTTAAGAAGACTTAACAATTAGAGTACCATTAGAAACATATTCATAAAGTTGAGCATTATTAGAATAAATTTCAATACAACTAATTTAGTTGTATTTCTGTTGAACAAGCAATTAAACTATTAACTGTTACTCATCACCAAACAACTAATTTTCTTATTACTATGAAAAGTTGGTTGCAGTCCTAACTGGCCCATTTATATATAAAACTATAATTATTATTTATGGGGATGTTTTAGCAGTTAATTTTTAATTAAGGAGTTTAGCCTGTCAACTTAAATAGTTTCATTCATTGTGTTTAAGTCTCCCTTTTAAAGAAAGTTTGAATCTGTTTTATTTAATTACATTTTTTCCAGGATGAGGAAATAGATATCCTAAATCCTTTTAGTAACTATTTTCCACTTCTGGTTTTACTGCTTCATATCTTTCCATTTGTTTGAACTTAGTCCTGCCTATAATTCTATATAATCTTTTATTATTTGTCAATTAATGTAATTTTTATCCAACAGCTGAAGTTCTATAAATATTTATATTTCTTTAAATTGTCTTGTTAATTTTAATCATATTTTTAATTTTAATTTTTTTTGTTCTTAGAAAATGTATACTCACAAGACAGGATTAATCCATTTGTTGACATAAGGGACAATTTAAAATATGAGCATGAACTATTTTTCCCCGAAGTAAATTTGAATACAACTTTATTTGCAACACCAC
Source organism: Nezara viridula (assembly GCA_928085145.1). Lineage (NCBI taxonomy): Eukaryota > Metazoa > Arthropoda > Insecta > Hemiptera > Pentatomidae > Nezara > Nezara viridula. Next base: position 30,303,274 of record OV725078.1, read on the forward strand.
ACAGAGGAAGGATTCTTAATGCTATTGATATGAAATTCACACAGACTATTTTGAATAAATACAATGTGTCTTTAATTGCTAGTCCTGAGGTAATTAAATTATTTATAACGTTTTTCTAGTTTTTTAAAATAATTGTTCAACTTCTTTTTTTTTTCAAGCTGTTAGTTATTAGAATGGAGGGGTCTCAATCCAACTGGTAATCTGTTTATGGTATTGAATTATATTATATCATATTATATTAAAGTATTGAATAGGATCCAGAATTTTGAAATAACTAGAAAATTCTTATTACTGAAGTTTCAAAAGGAAAAAACAAATGCTATCTGATGGCCCCTAACTTAAAAATCTGAGTGTCAATTTAATCAGTAATCATCATCATATTACAATAATAATTTTGTATACATTTATTGATTAATTTTATACAGAAACCATACTTTCAATATTTCTCAATACAGTCTTCTGCGTGATCTACACACTTATGGGGACTGATTTGAAAGCTTGAATATTCCTTGTTCTTGAATAGTTTGAGATAGATCATGCTCTTCACTATCCTAAAAGTCAATGCATGGAAAATCAACATTTTTCATTTACTAGCTTACATACTATTAACACATTTTTTAAAAATATTATCCATCTAATGAGAGAAGAATGAAGTGTAATCAAATAAAAAAAAGATAGCAGTAAGCAATCGAAAACACTGACCGAATACTGACCATAAACCATGCAATGTGGTTTCCAGTGGAAGTCCTGTCAGTGTTACATCTAGTGTTACAATAACAGTGGACAGTTGGTCCTAAACACAAACACCAGTATCCGACACTGATGGCAGAGATGTCAGGAATCAACATGAACTAATATTTTATAATAATATTCTAAAGGAACCTCTAGGAAGAATTACAGCATTAATAGAAGGAACTGAAAGTGTAAAGGGATCAAAAATAATTATTAAAAATTTTAATTGTTATATAATGTTGTCTGTAAAACATTTTTTTCCTTAATCTTTTATTAGGATATTATAAAAATTAACAGTAGACAGATTTAGATTTCACAATGAATTGTCAATTATCAGAGGTAGACCAGCATATAACAAGTGCAGAAGTTTTTTTTTCTCATTTTCATTGGTATTGAGATCTCTCTTAAAATCTCAAACTAAGAGTATGCAATACGATGATAAAACCAGTTCTGATATAGAACTTAGATATATAGACTCTAATTAGTACCCTAGTTAGAAGAACAGAAAGATTTGTGAAGATAGTCCTTCTCACGATAATCAGAGCAATCTGGGGCCAGAGTGCTAACCCATAGAGGAAAATTACCAATAAAGAACTCCTTAAAGAAATTATTTTGTGAATATTTATGTTATGAAGATAAGGATGTTAACATGGATAGAATATGTAGCCTGAATCCATCAGGAATCTTCTACACAATGATGAATGTCACAGTGATTGTTAACCCTTTAACAATAGTGGACTCATATAAGAGTCGAGGCGGAAACGGGTCCAGGTGATGGTGGATTCATAGATGATTCAAGATGAGACCATGCCCTGGTGATGGACTCATATATGAGTCGAGAACCTGTCAGGCTCTTTTTCTTTAAATGATTGGATGCCATAGGCAATTGTCCCTCCCCACCACCATTGAAAATGTTGAGGTTGCGAGAATATCGTTTTGGGTCCCACTCTAATAAATTGAGGTAAAAAAAAATTAAAATCTATAATAAATAAGCTGCATGAATGAATAAAATGTGTAAACTAAAAGCGATTAAGAAAAGTTGACTAGGGTGGCTAGGCTAAGGCCTAATAGTACGTGTGTAACTATTTTATTGATACCTAAATGTTATTTTTATTTAAACTGTCATTTATATTCAAAGATAATAATAATGTATATCAACATATCCTAGGGTTTTATGATTCAATCCCCCCTCAATTTTCACTTGATATTCTCAAGTAATATCACATTTTCTGCTGCAAATTAGTTCAACTGTAAAAAATATTGTATTTTTATTTGAGACTGTACAAATTAAAAAATCAAAGATTTTTTTCACTTTTTACTCAATTAAGAGAAGCAAAACAAGGGTTGTGTGTTTAGGTCATCCACTAAAAGCTATGTAATGCTTTTTGAAACGAATGGCTGGATTTTTTTAAAATTTTGATAGCTCAAATTATTGGGTGAAATCCGCTGATTCTTTTAAAACAATATGAGTTAAAAATACTTGCCTGGTATGAAATAAAATGTGTTTAATCAATTTGCAAAAAGTGTAGTAATGATTTTTTAAACGAGCAACTGGATTAATTTTTAAGTTTGATGGCTCACAATATTTGGTGAACTCTCCTGTGTGTTTTTAAACAATTTGAGCTAAAAACACTGAACCATGATTAAATAAAATTCTAGCAAATTACTGTGTAAAATGTGTTTAATCAATCCGCTAAAAAGGTGCAGATTTTTAACTTTAGCAGCTTTAATTACTCAGTGAGATCCCATGAAATCTTGTAAACAATTTTAACACAAAGTTGAGATTTATCAAGAAAAAATTTGTGATTCACCAGAAGTTATGTAAAAACATTATGAGATTTGATATCATGTTACTTAAAAGTAACCATATTTTTAGCAAAAATTACTACAATAAATTATTGAAAAGCTTTAATTTATTTATTTTTTCCATGATCTGGGATGTATTATGATAAATATAAATGAATAAGTACACTTTTATATATACGTATATATATATATATATATATATATATATATATATATATATATACATATATATACATATATATAATATATATATTATTAATTGGGAATAAGGTCAATTATTAATTATTTAATAAACTACTGAATGTTCATTTCCTCTGTTTATTGACGTTTCGATCCCGGTATTTTTCTTTTTATAAGTTAACAATGGGATCCTCTTCAAAGCTAGAACAACAAATAGCTCAATCGGTACAGAATTATGCTTCCATAGGTTTTTACTAACAATTATTTCAAAATTTTAACCTAATTTTAAATATAGAGCTTCAATCAGCCCAGGGACACACCGACAGTCTCAGCAATGTCCACTAGCACATATATTAAGCTACTGGATCGCTAATCGTCTGTCCACCCCTGGCATTAGTATGTAATAATTTGTCTTCGGGCTCAGGACCGGGGTGGGCAGACGCTTAGCGATCCAGTAGCTTAATATATGTGCTTAAATATATCCCTCTACTTACGTGATATCCTGTATATATAATGTTGATGTACTTCCATATCTTCTTATTTCATCGTGAAATATAAATTTTTTTAATTATTAAAACTATCAATGAAGAATTTTGAGCATATATTCTATTATATTTGCACAAAACCTTGAGTCTCAATAGTTTATATGAAGAGAAAGAACCTTGAAACACCACATATTTTTTATAATCCTCAACCATAAAATTATTAAGTGTGAAAATCAGTTCACTGACTATCTTATATCAATATATTATAATCTTCCATTTTAATGAAAATCTTTAATTAATTCCTAATTCAAAATTGTGTTAAAGTTGAAAATTTAATAAGCATCTTGGGGTTGAAAATGCTTTTGAGTAAGTTAGCAAAATTTGAGATATTTATAGTTTTTTATTAGTAGCAAATATATTGCAAGTAATTACTATGGATATCATAATTACATTGTATAATAATTTAATTATAAAATATGATGTTAGTCTGCTGTAAAGCCATGTATTTGTCTTATAGATTTTAATTTACTATATATATTATTTTTTATTGATATTATAAAATCATTATTATTTTGGTTTGTTATAATAATTTGTTGTTTTTTAATGGAAAATACTTAAATGGTGATATATTTTTAGGATCTTGGTTATGCTTGGACACTATCCACTAAGGATAATGAGTCTTTCCTGACTCTGTATAACATACAGAAAGTAAAGGTATGCTCAATTTAAAATTTTAGATTAGTTATTTGAGATCATCATTTTACTGAAAACTAATCTTTACTAATGATTGACGAACTAATTTATTTAAATTATTGATAGAATTTAAATGTATTCACAATAATAATTAAATATTGTAACCTGAATATAATTTTTAAAAAATAACACCTGTCACATTATAAGTCAGAATTTTTAACTTTTCTTTTCCTATTATAATTTGTTTGTTAATTCTCCTTCTCTTTTTTTCTCATTTCTATTTCATCAGTTATTACTTACTAGTTTATCTCTAAAGTTTAAAATGTACTTTACTTTTTCACTGTTTCTTACATTTAAGAAATTTTATACTATACTAAGATAATTGTGTACTGACCTCTTTGCGAGAAGCATTATTAAAAATAAATGCATAAAAATATATGTTTTATATTCGTTCAAATTATCTAGTTAATTAATTAATGAACTCTGTAGCTTATTAAATTGTTGGTACTTTCTTCACATTTTGGTACTTCCTAACATTTTTGGGTACTTCCTTCCCTCTTTGCTGGAGACATCTTTAAAAGGATTTATATGAAAAATATATCTTTGATATTTGTTCAAATTACATAATAAACAATTTTAGTGTGTTTTCACTTAGGAGAGTAACTTCAAAGCCACAAGGGATACTAAAGGGCTGAAGAATTAGTGAGAATTCAAATCAAAACAATAACAATAAATGTTTTTCTAACGGAACATCTCATTCTGGGAAGGCAGTTTTTTAGATATCCAATGCTTTAGATAAGTTCTATTCCAAGAATATTCCCACTTAATTACTTCTTCCCTTTGTAATGTTAAATTAAAACCTTTGCTTGTCGCAGAATTATTAACGCTTGTCATTTTTTTCTTACCCAAATTATAAATTTAATATGGACAATATAGAAAAATAAAAGGATAAATATTTACACACGTATTTATTTGTAGTTATAAATCACCTAATTTAACCTCTTCTTCTTCTTCATGGGCGCTACAACTCATCGCTGAGTCCTGGCCTCCTCAATTAGTTTCACCCACTGGTCTCTCTCTCTCTTGCAGCTCTCCTCCAGTTAGCTAGTCCAAGAAGAGCTCTACCATCCGCTTCGACCCCATCCATCCAGCGCAATCTAGGTCTTCCAACTCTTCATTTTTTTTCTGGATGCATCAGCATAATTTTGCTGGTTGAGCTATTCTCATCTATTATGGTTACATGACTCGCACATTTCAAACGCTGTATTCTAATGATCCAGTATGGTGTCCAGGTCTGCATTACTCCACCTTCTCCAATCATTACTTGAGCGTACTGATCCATAAATGTGACATAGTACTTTTCTTTCAAAGACCAATAGCTTGTTTTCATCTGGCTTTTCGTTTGGAGAAGCTCCACGTTTCCGCTCTATATGTGAGGACAGGAAAAATCAGTGTCTTGTACAGAGCTGTTGTTGTTTTGCTGGAGATACCACTGCAGGCCAAAATAACATTTATTTGTCGCCAGGATCCTCTTACATATTTCCTGTGATACATTGTTGTCAGCATTTACTTGGGATCCCAGATAAACAAATTGTTGGACTGTTTCGATTGTGTAGTCACCAATCAAGATTTGTGGATGTAGTGCATTTATGCCAGCAACCATATACTTCGTTTTGCTCTCATTTATAGATAGTCCCATCTTCCGCGCCGACTGTTCGAGAGCTAGAAATGCCTACTGCAAAGTGATCTCCCGATGATATCAATACCGTCTGCGTATGCCAGGATATGTATAGACTTGTTAAAGATGGTCCCATCCAGCTGTATTCGCGCATCTCTGACAACTTTTTCAAGTGCCACATTGAACAGGAGGCAGTCCAATGAGTCACCCTTCCTTAACCCTTTTCTTGTACAGAACTCCTCTGACACCCCAGCTTGGATTCTCACTTTATATTCCACCGTGTTCATTGTGAGTCGAGCTAGGCAGATTAGTTTTTTAGGGAACTTCAGTTCATACTAATTTAACCTAAAAAAGGCAATTTAATGCTACAAAAATCAAAATCGTGCAATTTTGGCCAAAAACAACAAAACGTGCAGTATCAAATTTTGACATGTTATTCTACAGACCATGAGATGGATAGATAATCGGGTTTGAAATTTTAACATGTAAGTGAATAAAATGTGCAATAACATGGAAATCCGGTCTCTACTTATTAATTAATGGAAGCACAATACTTGTAATGTAGTACAACAAAGGGTTTTTAATATATCACAGTTTTATAATAAATCACAGTGAGCGTTTTGCTTTCTCATTTTTTATTTATTAGTTATATGACTAATTATAACTAAATTGCTAATAATATGAAATATTACAGAAGTCAATGTAGGCTGGTAATGGGATCAAATTCCCTAAATATTTTGAAAATCATGAATTGACAAATTAGTGATGTAACTAACAAATAAAAAATAAAGAAATAAAAAACTCATTGGAGTTTATTATAAATTCCAAAAGAATTTCACGAGATATAAAATTAAATGTATTACCTAAAATATATACTAACTGTGCCCCACTGTTGGTATATGTGTCACCTACACTATACAAACCACAAAAATTGACAAAATTTAGGTTCCTGATACACACGACTTTCATATAATTTCTCATTTCTTCCTTATATTGTCCTTTCATTCTACTTATGAAATGGATATTTTATGAGCTATATTTTCTATTCAGACTATCCTACTTTCTATATCTATAACGTATATCTCTGAAATATATATTGTATACTAATATATATAACAGAAGTGGTTGTTTGTTTTACGAAGCTCATTTCAGGATCTACCAATCTGATTTGAAACACTGATTTTGTATTAGATATATTCTTTAAATATGTATATGTACACACACACACATATATATATATATATATATATATATATATATATGATATATAAGCATATCAAAAGCTAATTAAAAGTTCCAAATTAAAGTCCTGGAAGACATTTGCTACTGCTTCAAAGGCAATGTAAGTTTGTATCCAATAAAATAAAACCTCAAACCTTACTCACTACCACTTTGAATGAACTAGGAACATACACAACAGGCATTAAGAATACATTATCTCATATATTAAATAAGATAATCAAAGATGACAATACAAGTGATGACACTAACGAACACAGACAAATGAGAACAGAAATACTTATCACGCCTAATATTGACGATGACACTAATATCCGGGATTTTGAAATATTACAAGTTATTAATAAATTGGATGACAAGAAAGCACCAGGAATAGACAAAATTGACCCAAGAATGATAAAAAAGATAGCTGACTCCTTTCCAAAATTGATAACTGGACTTAATAAAACCTTATTCAAAAGAAACGAATTTCCTAAAAGCTGGAAGGTGGGTAAATTAACATTGATTCCTAAGGCCAATTAATTTTCACTGAGACCACTAAGTATGCTTCCTGTAATGAGCAGAATTTTTGAAAAAATAATAAAAAATAGATTAATGCATCATCTACTTAGTAACAATATACACCACCGACACCAATTTGGATTCAGACCCCAATCAGGAACTGATGATGCTCTCAATGAATTGAACGACCATATCACCAGTACACTCCGGCAAAATAGTAATTTACTGGTTGTTTCTTTGAATATCTCGGGTGCCTTTGACAATGTTTGGTGGCCTGCGATCTTAAATAATCTAAAGAAATATAAATGTCTAAAAAACATATACAAAATCATTCAAAATTATTTTTCAGACAGAAAACTTGCAATCCAAACAAACTTTCATTATATTGACAAGAAATTGACGCTAGGAACTCCTCAAGGATCAGCACTATCACCTATACTATGGAACATCTTAATAAATACTGTTTTCGAAATAGACCTACAGGAAAATTCAACATTATTAGCATACGCAGACGATTTATTATTACTTATAAAACGAAGAGATTTCAATGAATTACAGACAATAGCAAACATAACATTATCAAGGCTGAGACAATGGACTAGAAGCAACAAACTTAAACTTAATCTAGACAAGACAAAATATATAATCTTCACAAAAAAGAGAATTGTACCAGAATTGGATATTCGACTCAATACAGTAAGAATAACGCAATGTGATAAATTATCATATTTGGGGCTTCTCTTTGACAGAAAACTGAATTGGAACAGACATATAGATAATCTATATGACAACACTTTAAGGATTATAAATGGACTGTCAGTGGCTGCAAGAGCGACATGGAGACTCAGAGCAGAAGTGTTAAAGGAAATTTATGAAGCTGCTGTACTTTCTAAGATGCTCTACGCTGTGCATGTCTGGCATCTGGCCGTTGAACGTAAGAAAAATTTGGTGAAGTTGGAAAGGCTTCAGAGGTTAATTGTGATTAAGATATGTAAGGGCTATCGTACACTATCCTTCGAGGCCACAATATTGTTGGCAGGACTGTTGCCAATCCAAATGAAGATTGAAGAACGGACGACCTTATATAACATTAGAAAAGGAAAGAGAGGATACAAACACCTGACCCTGGACAAAATAGAAAGAATCACTGACTGTAAATCTTGGTTACACCCTGCAACAATTTTATGGACTGGACCAAAAATTACTTTTGAAAATACTGATGTTTTTATTGATGGTAGTAAGGACAGGGAGAACGTTGGATGTGCATGGTTGTTCAGTGCTCAAGATGGTAGGAATATAGAACATCAATATAAATTAGAATCATATTGCTCAAATAACCAGGCAGAAAAATTTGCTGTTTTAAAGGTGACTGAATACATATATGACTACCCTCTACAAACAAACACTCACGTTACTATAAATACAGACAACAAAGTTCTACTAGACTCTGTTAATAATTGGGACATTCATGATTACTTCACTGAACAAATTAGAAACAAATTGTTAATGATGGGAACTGTAGGGAAAGTAGTGACTCTAAAATGGGTAAAAGCACATTGTGGGATTGAGGGCAATGAACGAGCCGATTGCCTTGCAAAAGAAGCAGCTAAAAGCAATTTGCCGCCATCGTATCATCAAGCTCCTTTATCGTATATTAATATGAATTTAAAGTTGGATTTCATCAAAAGATGGGATCACAAATGGGTGACCTCAGCTAAGTCACCAAGCTTACACAGATTTATACCACACATTTCAATTCACAATTAGAGACACATTCACAGTAATGACTACAAACTTACGCAAGTACTTACGGAACATGGGAATACAAAACAATATCTTAAAAGATTCAACATTATACAAACAGACTTATGCGATGAAGACGGACAGGTTCAAAATTTTAAACATATAATAGAATAGAAGAATAGAAGAATCAACTTTATTGTGGGACTACGTCCCTTGAGAATAACAATATTGTACATAAAATTAACATTTTAACATTACATCTGGCCAAAATTTATATTACAAAAAAAAAAAAAAAAAAAAAAAAAAAAAAAAAATAAGGGAAAAAAGAAGTATTTACATAACTGAACAGATATAGTGAGACTTAATATGAGCAATAAGTTCCTAATACTGCTCTAAGTTGCTATACACAATAAGCTATGAAATTATAAATGAGCGACAAATAACTTTTGTTGTCATGTCATTGTATTAATGAAAAAAAAATAATAATAAAGATGTTATAGTAATAATAGTATCTTCGAAGAATACAATAATAGTATTGTACACATTATACAAGTTCTATATAATCTAAATCCTATGATATTGATTGATTGGAGAAAAGATAGTATACATATAGGGGAGATTATATACATATATGATATACATCATAAATGAAGAGTTCCTAATCGCTGAAATTTCCTTTGATACATCTCCTATCCTTTATGTCGTAGTGTATAGACCTCCTCTTGTTCCCTTTGATCCGTCATTTGAATCATCCCTCTTCAACTTTGTTCCTCTTTATACCAAAATAATCATCTCCGGAGATGATTTTTTTTTTTTGTTTATTGTAATATACATTTTGGCCAGATGTAATGGTAATTTTATTATGTTAAATTTACCTCTCCTTTGCTCCCTCTGAATGGCATGATGCGTTTGCCAAAATACAAGAAGACCTAAATCGGATTTGTGCCAAGTGGAAATGGATTAAGTTTAAACGCTGCTAAAACCCAAGCCATTGTCATCGGTTCCAAACCCCTTCTCAGATCCAATACCAACATTCCTCTCCTGTACCTGAATGACCAACCCATCACCTTCAATACTTCAGTTAAAAACTTAGGTGTTATCATAGATCAAACCCTCTCTTGGAATCACCATATTTCCCTCATATCCCGAAGTTCAATTTCCATCCTGAAACTCTTCCATCGCTTCCGCCATCTCCTACCCATATCCACACGTAGGCTCCTAGTATCCGCCCTCATCTTCCCCCACATTGACTATGGCTGCGTAGTGTACGGTGATCTCTCATTGGAACTTGGAGTCAGACTGAAAAGAATAATGAATGGCTTAGTACGATTTGTCAATGGGACCCCGAGACATTCTCATGTTTCCCACTACTACACCGAGTCAGGGTGGCTCTTTCCCTCCTTCAGAAGACAGTACTTCCTAGGTACATTCCTTTACCAAATAATCTATAATCATCGTCCGTCCTACGCATTCAATCTCCTTCAATTCAAGTCATCTATCCACTCCCTCTCCACAAGATCTCATCCTTCCGACCTTTATACCCCTTTCCACAAATCGGCCTCATTTCAACACTCCTTTATTGTCCGATCCACCACATTTCATAATTCCATCCCACTTAAAATCCGCCATGCACCATCGTTATCCACATTTAAAACCCTCCTTTTCCAATTCCTCCTTACAATTCAATCAGACGCTGGGTAGCCATTTATGATGTATATCATATATGTATATAATCTCCCCTATATGTATACTATCTTTTCTTTTCTCCAATCAATCAATATCATAGGATTTAGATTATATAGAACTTGTATAATGTGTACAATACTATTATTGTATTCTTCGAAGATACTATTATTACTATAACATCTTTATTATTATTTTTTTTTCATTAATACAATGACATGACAACAAAAGTTATTTGTCGCTCATTTATAATTTCATAGCTTATTGTGTATAGCAACTTAGAGCAGTATTAGGAACTTATTGCTCATATTAAGTCTCACTATATCTGTTCAGTTATGTAAATACTTCTTTTTTCCCTTATTTTTTTTTTTTTTTTTGTTTGTTTTTGTTTATTGTAATATACATTTTGGCCAGATGTAATGTTAAAATGTTAATTTTATGTACAATATTGTTATTCTCAAGGGACGTAGTCCCACAATAAAGTTGATTCTTCTATTCTTCTATTCTATTATATGTTTAAAATTTTGAACCTGTCCGTCTTCATCGCATAAGTCTGTTTGTATAATGTTGAATCTTTTAAGATATTGTTTTGTATTCCCATGTTCCGTAAGTACTTGCGTAAGTTTGTAGTCATTACTGTGAATGTGTCTCTAATTGTGAATTGAAATGTGTGGTATAAATCTGTGTAAGCTTGGTGACTTAGCTGAGGTCACCCATTTGTGATCCCATCTTTTGATGAAATCCAACTTTAAATTCATATTAATATACGATAAAGGAGCTTGATGATACGATGGCGGCAAATTGCTTTTAGCTGCTTCTTTTGCAAGGCAATCGGCTCGTTCATTGCCCTCAATCCCACAATGTGCTTTTACCCATTTTAGAGTCACTACTTTCCCTACAGTTCCCATCATTAACAATTTGTTTCTAATTTGTTCAGTGAAGTAATCATGAATGTCCCAATTATTAACAGAGTCTAGTAGAACTTTGTTGTCTGTATTTATAGTAACGTGAGTGTTTGTTTGTAGAGGGTAGTCATATATGTATTCAGTCACCTTTAAAACAGCAAATTTTTCTGCCTGGTTATTTGAGCAATATGATTCTAATTTATATTGATGTTCTATATTCCTACCATCTTGAGCACTGAACAACCATGCACATCCAACGTTCTCCCTGTCCTTACTACCATCAATAAAAACATCAGTATTTTCAAAAGTAATTTTTGGTCCAGTCCATAAAATTGTTGCAGGGTGTAACCAAGATTTACAGTCAGTGATTCTTTCTATTTTGTCCAGGGTCAGGTGTTTGTATCCTCTCTTTCCTTTTCTAATGTTATATAAGGTCGTCCGTTCTTCAATCTTCATTTGGATTGGCAACAGTCCTGCCAATAATATTGTGGCCTCGAAGGATAGTGTACGATAGCCCTTACATATCTTAATCACAATTAACCTCTGAAGCCTTTCCAACTTCACCAAATTTTTCTTACGTTCAACGGCCAGATGCCAGACATGCACAGCGTAGAGCATCTTAGAAAGTACAGCAGCTTCATAAATTTCCTTTAACACTTCTGCTCTGAGTCTCCATGTCGCTCTTGCAGCCACTGACAGTCCATTTATAATCCTTAAAGTGTTGTCATACAGATTATCGATATGTCTGTTCCAATTCAGTTTTCTGTCAAAGAGAAGCCCCAAATATGATAATTTATCACATTGCGTTATTCTTACTGTATTGAGTCGAATATCCAATTCTGGTACAATTCTCTTTTTTGTGAAGATTATATATTTTGTCTTGTCTAGATTAAGTTTAAGTTTGTTGCTTCTAGTCCATTGTCTCAGCCTTGATAATGTTATGTTTGCTATTGTCTGTAATTCATTGAAATCTCTTCGTTTTATAAGTAATAATAAATCGTCTGCGTATGCTAATAATGTTGAATTTTCCTGTAGGTCTATTTCGAAAACAGTATTTATTAAGATGTTCCATAGTATAGGTGATAGTGCTGATCCTTGAGGAGTTCCTAGCGTCAATTTCTTGTCAATATAATGAAAGTTTGTTTGGATTGCAAGTTTTCTGTCTGAAAAATAATTTTGAATGATTTTGTATATGTTTTTTAGACATTTATATTTCTTTAGATTATTTAAGATCGCAGGCCACCAAACATTGTCAAAGGCACCCGAGATATTCAAAGAAACAACCAGTAAATTACTATTTTGCCGGAGTGTACTGGTGATATGGTCGTTCAATTCATTGAGAGCATCATCAGTTCCTGATTGGGGTCTGAATCCAAATTGGTGTCGGTGGTGTATATTGTTACTAAGTAGATGATGCAGTAATCTATTTTTTATTATTTTTTCAAAAATTCTGCTCATTACAGGAAGCATACTTAGTGGTCTCAGTGAAAATTAATTAGCCTTAGGAATCAATGTTAATTTACCCACCTTCCAGCTTTTAGGAAATTCGTTTCTTTTGAATAAGGTTTTATTAAGTCCAGTTATCAATTTTGGAAAGGAGTCAGCTATCTTTTTTATCATTCTTGGGTCAATTTTGTCTATTCCTGGTGCTTTCTTGTCATCCAATTTATTAATAACTTGTAATATTTCAAAATCCTGGATATTAGTGTCATCGTCAATATTAGGCGTGATAAGTATTTCTGTTCTCATTTGTCTGTGTTCGTTAGTGTCATCACTTGTATTGTCATCTTTGATTATCTTATTTAATATATGAGATAATGTATTCTTAATGCCTGTTGTGTATGTTCCTAGTTCATTCAAAGTGGTAGTGAGTAAGGTTTGAGGTTTTATTTTATTGGATACAAACTTACATTGCCTTTGAAGCAGTAGCAAATGTCTTCCAGGACTTTAATTTGGAACTTTTAATTAGCTTTTGATATGCTTATATATCATATATATATATATATATATATATATATATATATATATATATATGTGTGTGTGTGTACATATACATATTTAAAGAATATATCTAATACAAAATCAGTGTTTCAAATCAGATTGGTAGATCCTGAAATGAGCTTCGTAAAACAAACAACCACTTCTGTTATATATATTAGTATACAATATATATTTCAGAGATATACGTTATAGATATAGAAAGTAGGATAGTCTGAATAGAAAATATAGCTCATAAAATATCCATTTCATAAGTAGAATGAAAGGACAATATAAGGAAGAAATGAGAAATTATATGAAAGTCGTGTGTATCAGGAACCTAAATTTTGTCAATTTTTGTGGTTTGTATAGTGTAGGTGACACATATACCAACAGTGGGGCACAGTTAGTATATATTTTAGGTAATACATTTAATTTTATATCTCGTGAAATTCTTTTGGAATTTATAATAAACTCCAATGAGTTTTTTATTTCTTTATTTTTTATTTGTTAGTTACATCACTAATTTGTCAATTCATGATTTTCAAAATATTTAGGGAATTTGATCCCATTACCAGCCTACATTGACTTCTGTAATATTTCATATTATTAGCAATTTAGTTATAATTAGTCATATAACTAATAAATAAAAAATGAGAAAGCAAAACGCTCACTGTGATTTATTATAAAACTGTGATATATTAAAAACCCTTTGTTGTACTACATTACAAGTATTGTGCTTCCATTAATTAATAAGTAGAGACCGGATTTCCATGTTATTGCACATTTTATTCACTTACATGTTAAAATTTCAAACCCGATTATCTATCCATCTCATGGTCTGTAGAATAACATGTCAAAATTTGATACTGCACGTTTTGTTGTTTTTGGCCAAAATTGCACGATTTTGATTTTTGTAGCATTAAATTGCCTTTTTTAGGTTAAATTAGTATGAACTGAAGTTCCCTAAAAAACTAATCTGCCTAGCTCGACTCACAATGAACACGGTGGAATATAAAGTGAGAATCCAAGCTGGGGTGTCAGAGGAGTTCTGTACAAGAAAAGGGTTAAGGAAGGGTGACTCATTGGACTGCCTCCTGTTCAATGTGGCACTTGAAAAAGTTGTCAGAGATGCGCGAATACAGCTGGATGGGACCATCTTTAACAAGTCTATACATATCCTGGCATACGCAGACGGTATTGATATCATCGGGAGATCACTTTGCAGTAGGCATTTCTAGCTCTCGAACAGTCGGCGCGGAAGATGGGACTATCTATAAATGAGAGCAAAACGAAGTATATGGTTGCTGGCATAAATGCACTACATCCACAAATCTTGATTGGTGACTACACAGCTTCAATTTTGAAAGTCTTTTGCTTTATATATTTATGTTATATATATTTGCTTGAGATTAGAAAGTGTTTTTAGTGAGTAACCACTGCCATTTAGACAATACTATTTACAGTAAATGATTTTCTGTAGTGTCCAGATTTTTAATAAATAAATTATTTTCTTTGGATAGGTTTTTTTATTTTAGTTATTTAAGTTATATAGCCATAGACACATACAATATTAGTGTCCAAAAATGCTATTTGATTGGACTGGTGAGAGAGAAGGGTTTTACAAAGCAGTCCATTCATGGACCTTTGTGTATATATATACAAATATATATATATATATATATCGGGGCTGGAGTAGCCGTGCGGGCTAAGGTGCTTGCAATAGGTAACCAAGTTAAGCAACGCCAAGCGTGGTTAGCACTTAGATGGGTGACTGCCAGATTTGGGTGACCATCCACCAGGAAAAGCCATGCTGCCCAAGACCCCCCCCCCCCAGGGTTTGTGAGGCCTGTCAGGAAGCAACTTACACCGACTGGGAGTAGGACTGATGACCCTACCCCCTTGTACTTAAATGGGGAATCGGGATGTGGTCTAGAAGACCACATCTCGCGGTCAAAGATCTGCAAGGTCTGTAGCCAACCGAAAAAAAAAAAAAAAAAAAATATATATATATATATATATATATATATATATATATATAATTATAACAGTCTAGAACCTTCTTAAAATATTCTGGAACTCCTTTCTAGATCATTCTAAAGTACAACTATTGTTATTTGTACATTATTGAATGTTGAATATAGCAAAAATTTATAACAGATAATTACTCTAAAACTTGTACCACTACAGCCTTTGGAGGGTCATAAGCTTAGTACTTTATAAGGAAGTACTATTTCTAGGCTAACATTTGTGAAAGTGCAGGTGATGACCCAAATTATAGGTGTCCACTTTATAGAGGATGGGTATGCTCCAGGAATATCTATCATTACAATATAATTAATTATATTGTGTTTATGTATATATTTTGTTTTGTTTTTCAGACTAATATTTATATTACAATATTTTTGGCTGAAGTTAATGAACCTCACAATATTTTATCTAAAATAGACATAGATCTTGGACTACCTTTGATTGCTTCTGCAAAATAATCATCCTGAAAAAATAATGGAAAAAGATGAAACATTATAAAATATTATTCATCATATCATATAGAAAAAGTATTACCAAATATGTTTATAACAATGAAAATATTTTTGTAATTATATTTACTTTTTTATTTTACATATGAATATATTGTATTTGTATATATATAAATAAAGTTATATATTTTAAAAAATAAAGTTTCATTTTTATTTTAAACTTTTTTAACATCCTAAACCTATATATTTTTTAGTTTAATTAATAACCTAGATAAGTAATGCAATTTAAAAAAAAATCATGCTTTATATTTTTATTAATTTTAAATGTTTCTGTGAAGGTGGGTTAACACTGGAGGTAACATTGCTGATGACATGTTTGCTACTAACATTTGATTTTGCTTACACCAATTCATTGAAAATGTTAACACTATTTCACATTTCTGGCATGACAACAAAAAAAATTTCTAGGATAAGATCTATATAATATCAACAACTTTTGATAATAACATTTGATTTCATCTATCCTAATTCTTTAAATTTAATATTTTCATATATAGCTTTGCTAATAAAATCGCTACTTTTTTTTCAGTTATGTGTTACTAACATTGTCAATATCGTAAATTTTTTCGATTACCCCCATTGCATAAATTGCAAAATTTATGTTAATAGCACAATGTTCAAACCCAACATATTTAAAATGGTATGGAGATGGTTGACCGAAGGTTCTAGTTTCAGAAGAAGTTAGTTGGGGTGCCGTAAAAAAATATTATATTATATAATAATATTTTTTAACCACACTCCCAACTAACTCCTTCCAACATATTTAAACTCATTTGATCGATCTTAAAGCCTATTCATACAAATCCAAAGCAAAATAATCTACTGTAGTACATTTTATTTTGAAGAGTGATTAAAATAATTTCATGTAACATATATATTTTTTTTTTTTTTTTTTCGGTTGGCTCTTCAGACCTTGTAGATCTTTGGCCACCTGAACCAGCCTTCTCCACCTCTGCCTATCTTGGACTACTGCTTTCCAGTTTGCTGCATGAAGCTCAGCCATATCTTTGTTTATCCTATCTATCCATCTGGTTTTTGGCCTCCCATGTGGTCTCTTGCCTACTACTCTGGCATTCATTGTCGTGTAGAGGCGTCCTGATGGATTACTACGAGCTACATGCCCTGCTCATATTAACCTCCTTGCCTTCATGTCATGAGATATTGACTGACCCGTTTCTTTCAACTGTTCTTTATTGTTTCTTCTCTTCCATGTGTCAAGGTTCTGGTCCCATTTAGGTCCTGTTATCCTACGTAGAACTTTTCTTTCGAATCTCTCAATTCTGGCTTTTAATATGCCAGTTAGAGCCCAGGTTTCACAGCCGTACAGCAGAACTGGCTTAATCAGGGCGTTGTACACCCTTATTTTGAGATTTCTGGAGATTTTTCTGGATTTCAGTACCTGAAAGAGAAGAAAGATCTGTTCGCACTTGTTATTCGCTGGTCTTTCTCTGTTAGTTGATCATTTATTGTGGTTGTTGTGGAGTCGAGGTATTTGAATCTGTCTACTTTCGGGAATGACTTAGAATCCACGCAGATCATGTTATTAGGGTGGATGTTTGGGCTAACTATCATGTATTTTGTTTTATCTACATTGACCTGTAGTCCGATTTGCTCTGCTTCTTTTAATAGAGTCCGAGCGAGTCTCTCAATATCCTCTTGATTACTTCCGAGGACAGCTATGTCATCGGCATATGCTAGGATTTTATGTTTCATTCCAACGTGCACCCCTCCATCTTTGCGTGATGTTATTCTTATTACTTTCTCTAGTGCTAAATTGAACAGCATCGGCGAGAGTCCATCTCCCTGCCTCAAACCCGTTTGAACTTCAAAGGCTTCAGATGCATCTCCTTGTATTAGTACCCTGCATTTAGGATCATTTTTACACGCCTTCGTCAACCTCAATAATTTCCCGGGAACACCCAGCTCAGTCATGATCTTCCAGAGACAGTTTCTGTCAACGGAGTCAGGCCGATTTGAAGTCGACAAATAATGCGTGTACGTCCTGATCTACTTCCCATCGTTTTTCAAGTACTTGTTTCAGAATGAATATCTGATCTAGCGTACTCCTCCCTCTCCTGAATCCTGTTTGATGGCCGCCTATTATGTTTTCACAATACGGATATATCCGATTTAACAGAATATTAGTCATTATTTTATAGGCGACCGGAAGAAGTGCTATGCCTCTGTAATTGCCACATTCATACATGGAGCCCTTCTTAAGGATAGGACAGATCAACCCTGTGTTTCATGCTTCTGGTATCCGTTCCTTCTCCCATATCTTCTGGATTAGATCGAACAGCTTGGCTCTGAGTTCTTCTCCCCCATCCTTGAACAATTCTGATGGTAGGTTGTGTATCCCTGGGGCCTTTCTTCTTTTAAGCCTGGCGATAGCTATTTCCACATTCAGAATATCTGTTTTTTCAACCTCAAGTAGGTCAATGTCCTCAGTGTGGTCCATGTCTTCTTCCTTTGTGGGGTTCCCTTGGTTAAGCAGCTGCTGGAAGTGTTCCTTCCAGATGCTTAGGATCTTTTCTTTTGATGCCGTCAATTTTCCATCTTTCCCTCGCATTTGTGTATTTATCGCTTTATATCCTACCCTTTCTTTCCTGATATCTGCGAAGAATTCGCATATATTTCCAGCCTGCCAGTTTTCCCCAATAGTTTGTAATCTTTCTTGGAGAAATTCTCTTTTGGCTGTTCTTATTATTTTGTTTGTCTTTTTCCTGGTGGCTGTGTATTTGTCATTTGTCCAGCATGGCTTGATTAGTTACTAAGCAGAGGACTTTTCTTCTTTCCTCCACTGCCTTTTCGCATGCATGTGAACCATTTCTTGACTTTTCTTTTTTCCTGAATTCCTATTACTTCCTTAGCTGTTTGTTTTAGCCCTGACTCTAGTGCCTCCCAATGTTGGTCTACTATGAGACCTTCTGAGTTCAAGGGTTCGAATTTATTTTTCAGCTCAATTTGAAATTCAACTTGTACTATAGGGTTTTTCGAATTACGGACTTCGTACCTCTGTTTTTCCAATTGGTTCCCAATTCGGTGGATTCGCTTCAGCCCCTGACAGAGTTTGATTCTAATCAGAGTATGGTCCGAATCACAGTCTGCTCCACGATAATTCCTTATGTCTTGTATGGAGCTTTGATGCCTCTTGTCTATCAGCACATGGTCGATTTGGCTTTTTGCTCCTTTTTGACTTACCCAGGTATACCTATGTATGTCCTTGTGCAGGAAGATCATCCTGCTTACTACTAGACCTTTAGCTGCTGCCAGTAACATATATCTGGGTTGTGACAGTACTAAGTGAATTTTTTTTTTAAATTCTGTAATTTCTTAGTACTGTTACAACCCAAATTTACTAGCATAGTAAGTTGTTAGTCTTGAACTATATGATAGATGAGACTACTGTCACAGGCTGCAAGTTTGTAAAGTGACTGCTTCACTGTATTATATTAACGAGTTGCTCTCATTGCACCAATTATTTCCAAATGAGAAATTATTATATTCAATGATGACACGTGGACAATCCTGTCACTCTCATTTCATAAAAACACCAGCCACAAATGCTACTCTACTTTCTTCTGCAAAAACAGGGGTACTCTTGGCTGTCTTGTAAGTACCTATTGGACCAATCTTTCTTCGTATAATGGACTTCATTAAATATTCGGTCCATTTTAATTATTTTTACTGATATTTTGTGACAACTCCTCATACTATTATTTTTCAGAATCTACAACTACTGTAATAATTTCGGGAAGATGTTGGTCTGACACACAGGCGGATCTACAGGGGGAGATGCTTTTGGGCTGAAGCTCCCTCCCCCCCTCCCAAAATTGTAAAATGGTAACAAATATTAAAACATTATCTCTTAAAGTATTGTACTTGTAATTACATTTAATAGGACTTCAAAAATCACATAAACACCATTTTATAAATGTAGTTAGTATGTTTCTTTTTTTTTCAAAGTAATTATCGTTATATATATGAAAACAAAAAAAAGATTTCAGGATGAAGCTCCCTCTTCCCAAAATTAAATCCTGGATCCACTAGTTGTCCGACAGGTATTTTCTACATGATATAAAAATTCTGACCAACTAATTCAATCATTAGCGTCTGCACTATAGAAGTATTGGGTAGCCAAGATTAGAGCAATATTCATAAAGTTGCCCAGTCAGCAGTTTATTACCTATAATATAATTATTACTTTTTGGTTTTTGAGGTTTTTTGGGAGACATTTTAAAAGTAAATTGCTGTGAAATATTGGAAAACCAGTGAAACTCTGACCCCCTACATAAAATATTGAGAGGGGGCAGAAAGTGCCTTCACCAACCACAACCCCAGTGCTGGCGTTTATGAATGTAACTGTGAAACCTTGAAATATTTTCTTAAGAAGCTTTGAGGTGTCAATGGGAATATAGAATGAACTTATTTTGGTGTTATTTTTTATGTTATCCCAACTTAAACAAAATACATTCTTCTTGGGTTACACCAACTTCAGTAAAACGTCACTCTTTTAAGAGTTCCATTTGATATTGTACATTGACTTGTTCTATTGAGCCTTTTTTTTTTCTCCCTTTCTTTGCCTTTTAGGCTACACAGGGTTTTTTTTTTTCTCGGCCCGGGGGAGAGGGCGGGGAAATTATGCCGAGTTAAATGTCCCTCCGGGCACAGGGATTTGAACTCGTAATTATCTGTTTTTTTAAATCATATTTATCAGATTGCCGGGCAACGCATGGTGCTGTGCACACGCTTTAGCCCTCTCGGTCACCCCGCCTCTCGCGCCAATTGAGCCTAATCATCAAGTGATATTTACGCACCGTACAGCGGCGGATCCAGGAATTTTCTCAGCACCTCTGTACCAGATGCTTCTTCCCCAACCCCTACTCGTTCCCCCATCACTACCCGTCTCCCCCCCCACTCCTTAGCTGAGTTTAGCTAAATGGTAAGTTCCTCTTTAAATGGTTTTAGCAAAAGCAAACTGTATTTTTATTTCAAGTAAATTTTTTCTAGTTTACAATGAAGCAATCGTTAATTTCTTAAATTAAATAGTTTTTTGTTATTACTTCCTATTCAATAAAAAACGTGACTTACATAAAAATTCCCTACTTTCCTGCTGAAAATCTAACCATTGTTTATATAAACCTTTTTGTATTTCTTGAGGTCTGCCATCACTCCTTTAAATATTTCCCTCTACTTACAAGACGCCCTGTATATGGGTTTAGACATATAAACAACTAAACTCCTAACCTAACACGGGTCAGCTAAGAAAACTTTTTACAGCCGAAAAATCCCGATTTATCTGATCTTTTTTTTCATGTATTACTACTAAACAATGCATCAAAGCTAAAAATGTATTCATTAAGAAACTAAAGAACGTCCAACTGTGCGTCGAACAAGTACCTAAACTTAATAATTTGATTATGTGATATGGTCGATAACCAATCTCAATGAACGCTTATTTTTAACGACATTGTCAAAATCTGAGAAAGATTACTATTAATGGCCCTGCAGCTTGGAAATGAGTTCTCTAAGAAAACAAACTCCGAATAATTTCCGATTCCGTTCATTATCAGATTCCGATCAAATCGGTGACTAAATAATTAGTACCTCCCTTCATGAAAACGTTCTCAACAGCTGCTATTTTAACAAAAGAATACTTTCTAATGAGAAATATACAAATTATTATCGTGACCAGTTGTATGAATCGCATGGATTCTTCAAGGAGTCTATAGTTGCAATGCATCCAAATCTATTGGTACTGAATAAAAACTGTATTTTCTTGTACTGGAATAAAAGATTGTTCGAAAAAAAAGCTTTTTTTAATATAAATTTTCCTCAATCACGTATTTCACCGGCGAGCACTAGCGGATCCAGGATTTAATTTGGGGGGGGGGCATCGGCCCGAAAGATTTTTTTTTCATAAATCTTCATAAAAATAATTTGAAAAAAAAAAGAAATAAATTAACTGCCTATATGAAATGGTGTTTAAGTGGTTCCTGAAGTCCTATTAAATGTAATTAAACGAACAAGAATACTTTAAGAGATAGTTTTTAATATTTTTTTGTGAAATATAGTTATATTTTACCATTTGGGGGGGGGGGGCTTCAGCCCGAAAGCCCCATGGAAAATGGAGTAAGTGCTGATGCCAGAATCCATGGAATCAGGAACTGGTGGAGGCTGCTGAGGACAGGGAAACATGGGAGAAAACTCTTGAGGCAGCCAAGATCCAGTAATGGATTGTCGAGCTTGGGATGATAATATTGATCACATTAGAAAATTCGTCTTAGAGCTTGATTTTTTCCTATATTTCTCTTTTCTTTAAATAGATGTTTTTTTGTCACTTTTCGGAATTTGTTTTCACCGTATAAGGAAGGGCGCGCTCTTTGACCGAATTAGCTAATGCTGGTCACGGTAATAATTTTTTTTTTTTACATTACATTAGGAAATTCGTGTATGAGGATTATTTTTTCTACATTTCTCTTTTCTTTAAATAGCTGCTTTTTGGAACTTTTTATGGAATTTGTTTCCAGCTTCCAGGCGGAGGGGGGCGCGTGCCCCCCGCGACTACCGGCTGGATCCGCTCTTCCGC
The DNA here is from genome assembly GCA_928085145.1 of Nezara viridula. Classification (NCBI taxonomy): domain Eukaryota; kingdom Metazoa; phylum Arthropoda; class Insecta; order Hemiptera; family Pentatomidae; genus Nezara; species Nezara viridula. The sequence goes on from OV725078.1 coordinate 30,326,025, forward strand.
CGCATGGATTTTTTTTTATAGAAAAACCATCATCATACCTTACCTTTATTGTTCATTGAATATTAGAAACAAGCACTAGCTTATAAAAAATTTCACTTAGAGAAAACATTTTTTTCTACTGGCAAATGGTGTCTAGATTTAGAAGAAAAAATCCATAACAAGTATTAACAGATAATTTATTAAATTGAAACATTTTCTAGCTATTAATGTATAAAGCCTACTTAAAAGTAAATAAATCTATGTGTTTTGTTTCAATGCATTGTTATAGCAGAATAGCGTTATATCGTAGAAACATTATTTTATGCACTATAATAAAATACGAATGTTGAGTTTATATTTTAAAAAGTCAATGAATGAATGATTTAGCATATATAATACAGGTAAAGTATGATTATATTACATCATTACTATCACTGGTTAGAATTATTAATTACTAATTTAACGAAACGATATGTTGCTCTTTGAATAAACTAAATTAAAATAGGATGGTTGCAATAATCTTACTTGTATCATTTTTAGTGTATACAAAGTAACAGAGATGCCCATCCCCTCCATCACCCCCTCCCCCCCCCCCGATCACACCAAGGTCGGTGGTGCGTGAACTTCCCTCGTCCACCTTCTCCCAAAACTCTATTGCTCTTCTCTTTTTAATAACAGTGCTAGCTTAAGTATACTTTTAGAAATCATAGGTCATATAAGTTATTTTTATATTTTTTATGAAAATTAAGTTTTTCTCTCTCTACAGTGTTCTATGCTGTTTGCTTTCCTCCTGTCCCTTGATTTCGAAAATTCACAATCCCCTCAAAATGTACCTCCCCTCAAAAATTCAAAACCCCGTCAAAATGAGCTTCCCTCAAAAATTTTGATGGCGCAACTTAAGCCATAAAACCCCCTTCTGGGCACCCCTGCTTAGTAACAAAAGCAAATGGCACCGTTGTGTAGCGCCTTTCTTATACTATTGACAAATTAACGGATAAATGTCACTGTTCACAATTTTCCGTAATTTTTATTCATTGATAAACTTTTTTAGCTATCGCTGGACGGTAGCTTCTGTGCATTGGATCACATATACAATTCCTGATGAGTATACTTGATCACTGCTCTTCCCTTGCTGCTTGCTGTTTTTCTATTAGAAAAACCTGTCAAGCTCCCTCCTATATCATAGCTATCGTATTATTAGGTCAAGTCTCAATTGTATACTTTAATTAAAGTATTAAAACAGCCCCTCCCTTCCCCTCCTCCTCAAGAAACACTGTATAATTATATTTTAAAGATTAAGAGAATTTGTAAGAGTAAAGAATACCTCAATCAATGAACACTATAAGAACCAAAGCCTATTAAATAGAAAATAAATTAAAAACAATGTTAAAAAGCTTGCATTAGTTGTAGATGACATCATTTTCTGCCTAGACTCTGGGTTGCAGTATAACGAATCCGTTTCCGTATTTAAGTCTACACGTCATGCAACTCAAATATAACAGTACAACTTATTTTGAAAATTGTTTATTTAAATGTTAGTGTAATATTTGTTGTGTACAATACAGTAAGACAAAAACTCTTAAATGTAAAACGCTAGGGAAGCTACTATTATTTGGTTTAGCCCTTTGTTGTAAGGATTTTAATTTATTTTTTATTTTTCTTATTATATGAGATTATTCCTTCCTTTTTTATTCATTTGTTGCTTAAGGTTGATTTACTCTGTTATATATATGAATGTTCTGCTCTATTACCTTCTTCCATCTCTTAGGAAATCTCTTATACCCTTTTTCCAAAATAGTTGAGAATTACTTGTAAAATATTCATCGAGATGCGTTTTTATTTCTCTTTCGGACTTGTGACATTTATCTCGGAGAGAATTTTTTAACGAATGCAACAAGTTATAATCGGTGGGGGAAGGTATGGGAGTACGAAGGATGAGGTAGAAAATCCCAATCAAACTGTAAGATAGAAACTGAAAGTGAAGATAGACCGACTCAGCACGTTTTTATAAGTGTTACTGAAAATAAAGTGTTACTCTCTCTTTTCCATGTAATCCAAAAAAAACTTTCGAGGACCGGACTGGAGGTGCTTGCGGGCCGTAGTTCGGAGACTTCCAGGAGGAAAGCCCAACCTCCTTAAGATTGATGACGCATGAACCTTCCCCTCCCTTTCCAAGGTATTTTATTGTTCTCCTCTTTTTTAAAAACAGTGCAAACAAAAGTAGAATTTAAAAGTTCGTAGATTATGTACAATTACTTACCCAACAGTAATGTAATCATCTTTAAATACGTATGTCTACATCAAGATCATATGTTTACTACAGTATCTTTATTTTTAATATTATGAAAATGTACATGTTTCTTTATTTTAATATTAAGATTAGACAACTTTGTAAATTAATTTATTTTTAATTGTCATTTAATTATTCATAATTGTCATTTATTTGTTCATTGTGGTTATTCTGAGGGGACTAAATGTTCCAGAATAAAATTTACTTTATTTCTTTCTTACAGTCTGTTCTTTGCTGACGCTTGTATTTTTATTTAAAATCCTTCATATCGAAAATTCATTATTTTATCGAAATGTGCCCCCTCTCAAAAAATCAAAATTCCGTCGAAATGTGCTCCCCTCAAATATTTTGATGTAGCAACTTGCAACATGAAACATTCTTCTGGGCAACCCTGAAGACCTCTGCTTTTGGGTATAACTACCAAGGGCGACCCCCAATCGCTTGTTGGTGCTTTGTATAATATTGCTGCGGTTTCGAGTGAGTCTAATTCTGTTTCTAAATTTTCTCGCAGTGCGTGCGGTACGTTCCTTCCTGAAATATAAGTAGTTTTAGCATTATATCGGAGTTGAAGTTTAGTAATAAAATCTGGTACACATCTTACTTTTTTGACAAAAATATCTGTAATATCCGGAATGTTGTTAATGTTTAAGTTACTCTGATAAATGTTAATTGTCTTTTCTTTCTTGTCTATATCTTGTAAATTTATTTTCAAGTATCTAACTCACACTCGTCCTAGCAGGGGGAGGGAGGCATAACCATCAAATACAACGTAAAGGTCTTCATAAGTGTCTTTATATATTATTCTTCCAAGTGGTCTAAAAACGTTGTCTGAATATGGTTTAAAAGCAATATTTGATGTTGAAGTGGCTTTTGGATTTTAAATGTTTAAATTGAGTTTCAGGCATGAGTGTGTTTAATAAAAATTAATTATTTTAAGTATAATCATCAAATTGTTACAACAACCATGTAAGGCCCACCAGGCCGATCTGGTAATAAATAAATTAAAAAAAAAAAATTTAAGTAGATACATTTATAGATAATTAATTTTTATTTTGAATAATTCATTTATTGTTTAATGTTTACAGAACTTTCTAAAGAAATTGCCTGCAGTTGTGAAGAAAGTAGTAATTATTAGTGGAAAATGGGTGACACTCCGCCAAACGATGAATCTGATCCGCAACAATCGAACAAATGGTGAGTAATAATGAATGTTGTGATTTTAAGTTAACTTTGTACATAGTTGATATAACTTGAAAACTTATGTTCACTCAATAAATAAATAATAACTGTTAGTATTTGGTATGTCGAATACAATTATTTGTAAATCTTTACAATCTAAAAATTGTAATTGAAATATAAGATTCTTTTTTTTTTTGTAGTATTTCTATTTCATATAGCTTTTACATCAATTGATAAATTATAATGAATTAAACAATATTGAACAATCTATATCATGTGTTAATAATCGCAGATAATATTATTATCATATCGAGATAAATCGATAGAAGCAACAACTCTTCGCGACTTAATTAAGCACATAATCGGAAAGATATACTGGAGGACAATGACGTCTCTGTGATTTGCGTAGAGGCTGGAAGTTGGTCATTATTCAGGAGTAGAAGCGGTGTGACTTTCTGATCTACCATTCTCCGTCAAATCTGCATGAGATCTTCCACGAGTCCTTTGAGTTATTGGTTCAGAAACCCCGAAGGTATTGCTTTCTATTGGTGTAGTAGACGTTGGAATGCCAAGGTAGGAGGATCATACTGTGGTGGATCCAGGAATTTTCTCAGGGGGAGGGAGTGCATCTCTGTATTAGGTGCTTCCTCCACCATTACCCATCTTCCCCACTCCTTAGCTGAGTTTAGCCCCTCAAAAGTCCTCTTTAAATGCTTTTAAAAATAGCAAACTCTATTTCGATTTAAAGTAAATTTTGTCTCGTTTACAGTGAAGCAATCGTTAATTACTTAAGTTAGACAGTTTTTTAGTTATAACTTCCTATTCAATAAAAAACGTGACAATTAAAAATCGCAAAACTTTAAATTTCCTACTTTCCCACTGAAAACCGAACCATTATTCATAAACTTTTTTGTAGCTCTTCAGTTCTGCTATTACTCCTTTAACTATTTCCCACTGCTTACGGGACACCCTATATATGGGTTTAGACATATAAAAAACAAAATTGCTAACACTGGTCGCCAAGGAAAAACTTTTTACAGCCAAAAAAGCGAGATTTATCCGATTTTTTAAAAAATCTTTTAATACTAAACAGTGCATCGAAGCGAAAAATATATTTAAAAAATTAAAGAACGTTAAGTTGTGTGTCGAACGAGTACCCAAGCCTAATAATTTGTTTAAGTGATTTGATCGGTAACCAAGGAATTAAATGGTCAACGAACGTTAATTTTTACCAACTTTTTCAAAATCTGAGACAGATCACTATAAATGGCCCTGCAGGTTGGAAATGAGTTCTCTAAGAAAAAAAACTCAAAAAAAAGGATAAATCCAGATTCCAATCATAATTAGATTCCGATCAAATCGGAGACCAAATAATTTGTACCTTCCTTCATGAAAAAGTTACCAACAGCTATTCTGAGAAAAGAAAAACACTTTATAATGAGAAATATACAAATTATTACCGTGACCAGTTTTATGAATTGCATGGATTTGTCAAGGAGACTACAGTTGCTGGAGGTTACAATGCGGCCAGATCTATTGAAACTGAATAAAAAATGGGTCCGGGAGGTAAGCCATATTTCCTTGTGCTCGAATAAAAGATTGTTCGAAAGAATAAATAATGTTCATTTTTTTATAAATAAATTTTCCTCCACCATTTATTTCACCTGTGAAACTCAGTTCGGAGTCAGTTGGAATAAACTGCGACAGGAACACAAGCCTTCGCATCTCATGGCGGCCCAAAAACTACATCACTTCCCTCTACAAGCCAATTTTTGCTCTGACATTTCATTCTTTGTTCACAAAATTTCGCCGTGCGCCAAAGGCTGGGCGCTACTTGATCCACAGCCTGATGAGGTGACGTGATATGACAAACCGTCTGATTAATAAGAATGGTCATGATAATAATTTTGTTTAATATTATATTAGAAAACTCGTCTATGAGGATAAATTCACCCTATATTTCTCTTTTCTTTAAATAGCTGTTTTATGGGATTTTTTCAGAATTTTTTATCCACCATCAGGGGGAGATGTACTCCTTGGCGATAGTGGTTGAATTCGGTGGTTGAATTCGATAGTGGTTGTCACAGAAATAATAATATTTTTTATATATTAAACACCTCGCGCGGGCTCATTACCGCGTATGGGGAGCGTCCCACGGGTGGCGGATGTGGGGATGGTCGGTGGAAATTCCTTGGAAGTTCCTCCCGGCTAAGTCCGATGGACTCGCTGACCAACAATGAGAGGGGCCCTCCAGACTTGCTGGAGGGAGGGGACCTCCAGACTTGCTGGAGGTAGGGGCCCACCAGACTTGCTGGAGGGTGTGACGTAGGATTGAACGCCCTACTCACATATCTTTAGTTCACCAAACACCACAAATAGTCATGGATCTCCCTAAGGTAAAACGCTCTAACGCTCTAATCGGATAATTCCGGAGGTAAACTAGTCCCCCGTTCGGGTCTCCGGGTGGGGACTGCTTTAGGGGATTCATGGCGCAAGTTGAAATATAGGGATTTAAATATTGGTACGTGGAACGTAAGGAGTTTAAACACAGCAGGGGGGCTAAAATCGGTCGCGAATGAGGTGAATGGGTACAATTTGGATGTCGTGGCTCTGCAAGAGGTTCGCTGGCCAGGAGAGGGCTCGATGAGGGAAGGAAGGTACACTATTTGGTACGGAGGAAGCGGGAATCATTGTTTGGGTACCGGGTTTCTAATTAGGAGTAGATTACTATCCGCTTTGAAGGACGTACAATTCTTTAGTGATAGAATTTCGGTAGCTACATTTCAGGGACGTTGGTTTAAAATCGCATTAATAAACATACATTGTCCGACCGAAGACAGTGACGATGAAGTCAAAAGTGAATTTTACGATAAACTCGAATGGGTTTATGATAAACTACCGCGAAACTACATGAAAATAATTATAGGTGACGCGAACGCAAAGGTAGGAAGGGAAGAAGTTTATATTCCGACGATTGGTAAAGAAAGTTTGCACGAATATAGTAATGATAATGGGATCCGTCTGATAAACTTTGCCATCTCGAAAAACCTGATAATTAAAAGTACGACGTTTAAACATAAGGATATTCATAAATATACTTGGACTTCACCGGATTCGCAAACACGAAATCAAATCGATCATGTCTTGATACAACATAGCTGGCAAAGCAGTATAATTAATGTACGGTCTTATCGCGGAGCAGAATGTGGGTCGGATCATGAATTAGTAATCGCGAAACTTCGACAAAAACTTAATATAAAAAAGAGAAAAGAAAACCGTTTCGATTTTGAGAATTTTAATTTGGACAAATTAAAAAATCCATCAATTAGAACCCAATTCGAGCTAGATGTTAAGAATAGGTTTGAAGCTTTAGAGCTTCCTGACGAGGACCACGAGGATATTGACAAGTTATGGGTAGAGATCAGGGATAATATTAAAGCGGTCGGTAACTCGTGTCTAGGAAAAAAGGAAAATAAGAATAACAAACCGTGGTTTGATGAAGATTGCTTAAACATGTGCGAAAAACGAAAAGCCGCTAAATTAAAAGCTCTAAATAATCCTAGCGAAGAAAATCTGGAATACTTCCGAACCTCAAAGAATGAAACGACAAAATTGCTCAAAAATAAAAAAAGGGAGTATCTTAAAAATAAAATAATTGAAATAGAAACTAATAGAATCGAAAATAACGTAAGAGACATGTACAAAGGTATAAACAGATCACGTAAATGTGTAGGGCCCGTAACGTCTGGAATTAGGGATGATAATAACAATATTCTGACCGATCCGGTTGACATATTGAATAAGTTTAAGGACCACTTTGACAATATTTTAAATACGGGAAATTATGATCTGTGTCCTCTTTCTGAGTACCAGAGTGCTGAACCGTTGATAGAAGTACCGAGTAAAGAGGAAGTTGAATTAGCTATCGGAAAATTAAAATCTTATAAAGCAGCGGGAACCGACAATATTCCTACTGAACTAATTAAGGCATGCGGGGAAGCTGGAGTTTCTAAAATACATCGGTTGGTTAAAAAGATCTGGGTGAATGAGAAATTACCTGAAGAATGGAAAGAATCTATTCTTATTCCGATTCACAAAAAGGGTCCGAGGACGGATTGTAATAACTATCGAGGAATTTCACTCCTTCCGGTATGTTATAAAATATTTACTTTAATCTTAACCAGTCGAATCACGGAATACGCCGAGGAAATTATCGGAGACTACCAATGCGGATTTAGACGGAATCGTTCGACTATTGATCAAATATTTTCTTTACGGCAAATATTAGAGAAAAAATTGGAGTACAACGGTATTGTTCACCAGCTGTATATAGATTTTAAAAAGGCTTACGATTCTATTGACCGCCAGAAACTGTATAATATTCTAATCGAGCAGGGGATTCCTAAAAAATTAGTAAATCTAGTCAGGATGTGCTTGACGGAGACACTCAATAAAGTTAGAATCGGTAATAATCTGTCAGAAAAATTTGAGGTTCGGTCGGGTTTAAAACAGGGGGATTCCCTTTCGCCTGACCTGTTCAATTTGGCATTAGAACATGCCATTAGGGAGGTAATGCGTACCGAGAAAGGGTTGGATCTGGGTGGGACAACATCCGTGCTGGGCTATGCGGATGATCTGGTACTATTAAGCGAAGACCTTGAAACTATAAAACTAAATACGACAACGTTAATGAAAGCCGGTAAAGAACTAGGACTCGAAATAAACGTGGATAAAACAAAATATATGGTTAGCTGCAAAAATGGCAATACTACTGGTGATATCGATATAGATGGTAATATATTTGAACAGGTAGATAAGTTTAGGTATCTAGGTTCTACGATAACTAGAAAAAACGAAATTGAAGAAGAAAATAAGGTTAGACTGAAAGCGGGAAATGCTTGTTATTTTTCTGTGACAAAACTACTTAGTTCGCGCCTCTTGTCCCGAAACTTAAAAATTAGAATCTATAAAACAATTATCTTGCCTACAGTTATTTATGGGTGCGAAACTTGGCCGCTTACATTAAGGGATGAGCAGCGTCTTAAGGTTTTTGAAAATAAAGTATTGCGTAGAATATTCGGACCGAAGAAGGATGAGTTAACCGGAGAGTTCAGACGGTTACACAACGCCGAATTGCGTGAACTGTATCCGAGTAATATAATTGAGATAATTTCATCGCGGCGGATCAAATGGGCTTGTAAAGTTGTTGGGCTTAGTAATGAGAGAATTCCTAAAAGATTAATATTTACTGTGCCGAATGGTAAGCGTCCGAGGGGTAGACCGAAGCGAAGGTGGGAAGATTGCATTAAAGCCGATCTGAAGGGACTGGGTTTGGACGGCGAACAATGGAGGGAGGTGTGCAATAAGCAATTGGTGGTGTCGGCATCGAACCTTCGAGTTCGCTAAGCCTTTTTATTTATTTATTTATATATTAAACAGCTGTTTTTCAATTTTTTTTCCACCATCCAAGAGAGACAGAGGTGCACCCCCCCAGCTGGATCCGCTATTACTGGTCACTGTAATATTTTTTTTTTTATATCATATTAGAAATTTCGTTCACTACTACGAGCAACTAAACGTCTCCTAAACAAATTTCTTATAAGACCGGTTGTGAAATACGGATGCAAAATATGGACACTGACGAAGGCCAGTAACATTAAAATATTATTTTTTGAAAGGAAGGTCCTTCGGAAGATATTTGGCCCAGTTAAGGAGAATGGTGAATGGAGAATTAGACGCAGCCAAGAACTAGCCAATTTATACAAGTATCCGGATTTGGTGAAACATATCTGTTTAACTAGGCCGAGATGGGCGGGCCACGTAGTACGGATAGACGAGACTTCAACCCAAAGAAGTTGCTGAGCATGGAACTGGGTGGAAAAAGAAAAGTGGACAGAGCGAAATTGAGAACTGAGGTATGGGTTGTATTTGGTAAAACTTTTACTCTTATAACGGATAATAAACCATTAAGTAGGATTTTTCATGAAAGTACAAACCTACCGGCAATGACTGGCTTACCAATTTTGACTTATGAGATCCAACATCGACCAGCAAAGGAAAATGCACATGCAAACTACTTATCAAGAACACCACTGAAAGAAGAAACTACTACAATAGCAGAAGAAATAAATACAAAAGTTGATTTAATATCCAATGAAGCACAATACAATATTTTAAACAATTCATTGAACTACAAGACTTTACAGGAGGAAAGAGCCTGAGACGAAGAGTTATCTAAATAAAACTGAATTATTAAACAAATATTGTTACGATTTAGAAATATATTTACAAAACGGAATAATTTTCAAGTGTCAGCGGATTATGATAGCTCAAACTCTCTTTAGGTATGATTTTATAAATATATGATGAAATGAGATTTTATTATCATATTGCGATAAATAGTTACATGTTTTAAAGTGAAAAAAACAGCTAAAACATGCATTACTATGTTACGCGACAATAAATGAACGGATGTATACTACATTAGTCTGAAAGAGAGATTTTTCAATATATCCATAATTAACGTACAAGCACCAACAAAAGAAAAAAAATGAAGAAAAGCAGAAATTCTATTCTAAACTGGAAAAGTCATATAATAAAGTTCCCAAATATGATGTCAAAATTATCTTTAGAGATTTCGATGGATAAATTGTAAGAGAGAACATTGGAAACTCTGTTGGAAAATATAGTTTTCAAAAAATAACAAATGAGAACGGTTACAGAGTAGTAGATTTCGCAAACAGCAAAAATATGAAAATAGTAAAAACCATCTTCCAGAATAAGCCTATACACCTACAAACTTTGATATCTCCAGAAGGCAAAGTCAAAAATCAAATTGATCATGTCGATAGTAAGTATCAAAGTGGCATTGAAAACGTGAGGAGCCGCAGATGGATCTAGTGACCACTTCTTGGTTCGGGTGAAGTACAAGCAGACTGGCTACAGGAACAAAAAGGAAAACTGCAAACAATAGTAAAAAATATAATACTAGCGCCCAAAATAATACCTGAGATCCAAAAAGAATATAAAAAGAAAGTTGAGGAATATCTAAGAAGCAGTCCATTAGAAGAAAAATGTACAAAATAGATGGGATAGAATCAAGACTGCAATCATAAATGCTGCAAAGGAAACGTTAGAAAATGCCTCTGGTTCGATCAGGAATGCCAAATCTCGGTTGAAAAAAAAAAAGAAAGCTCATATAAATCTTTATATCATCTGATACAGAGAAGAACAGTAGAAAACTATAAACAGAAGAGAGAAGCCACCAAGAAACTATGCAGGAACAAGAAGAGGAGAATATAAAAGCATTGATTGAGGATTTCGAGGGTAAAAATACCAGAGGCTTCCACAATAAAATGAAATCGTTAAGGAGGGAATTCAAGGCCGAGTTTCTGCAAAGGCAAGGATGGCTAGGAAATAATTGAAAGATGGAGAAGATTATTCAATGAACTGTTTCACCCCAAACCCGAAGAATTATTAAGAAGGCTAAGACCCTTCATGGACTATAGCGCCATCAGAGTTAGAGTTAGTCGATTGACTAAAGAATATCTAAGCAAAATTGAACTTGACGAATCTCACAGTCGGCATTAGTTGATATTGACAAATCGATTGAGAACTTTCGGAAGTGTATTACACCCAGATTTTATTTTTTTAATTTTTTCTATTTATTCCACAGAGGAATCTCATATATAGATAGACTAGTTATCCGTAAAAAAAAATTATTTCTCTTTTTTTTTTAGATATTGATCACGTACTATATCCTATGTTCCTCTATCTTTATTACTTATTGACCTTAATTGAGATATATTGTAATATTTTATTATGAACACAGTTTTAGAAATCAGCAATTACTAATAATATCCTAACTTTTTGTTTTTAGGAGTTGGTTTATTGACGAATGTACAAATGATTTAGAACGGCGAAGAGATGTATATTCATTTGGAGAAACAGTTAAATGCAAAGAATTATGCGGCATAGAAACAATCATTATTGACAAAAACGAGAGTCAATATGAAAATTTTGCCAATATTTGCTTGTTCCTTCCTCGTCCGTTACCCGATGATTTGGGTCCATTGGATAATTATGTTTCAAAAGTGCGAACAATGTTATTGGAAAGAAAAGCCATTCCAGAAGGCAATTGGATCGGATTTGATGCTGGACCATTTCCACTCCCTTTCTACCCTTGGTCCTATTCATCTGAACTCCCGGATCTTGAGAGAAGAACCTTTGACTTAAGAACAAGAATACAAGAAGAAAATGAACGAATCGTAATTTTGTTTTAATAAATTATTAATGTTTTAAATAAAACTTAAAATTTTAACTAATTTATATGATAATTTACAAAGCATAGCTTTTATTAATTGTTTATACATTTTTCAGGAAAGGCCCAACCGCCATTTTGAGAGAAGACTAAACAATTATTTTAGTGGAACCGGTATAGAACCAGCATTAACACTTGCCATTGCCTCTTACCTATCGAATTTCTGCTTACCTAACTTGGACGTTTTTCATCTGTATCCTTCAAAATAATACTTTACCTTTGATTTGATTTTTCTAATTACCTTGCCTTATTTATCAAACTTGGGTCATTTTTATTGTATTTCTTTTTTTAAATTTATCTTATTTTATCTGTAAATATATCGGTGTTAATAGGCCTAAACAAAATCGGATGTTCAATAATGACAATGGCAAAAATATTCGCCCATATACCTCCATCGTAGAAACCCCAAATTGACAAGATCAGACGTATACAAAAAAATTTGGTGCGGTACGCGCCTCACACAACTTCCAATTACAACCTTAGAGAAGATAGGTATTTTCATATATAGGGAAGTCAAAGTTAAAACGACGGTATAATTTCATTTGAAACAATTAATTACCATGTTTTCCCCACTCATCAAATCTGTTAAATTTATATATTTGCATCACTTTCCATTGTCTTTTACCATTGTGTGTAGCATCAGACAATACTAATGATTGCGGGAGAAACTGTATCTTACGGAAAAATTAAATTTATCACGAAACTCGTCGAAAAAAAATATCTTAATGCTAGTAAATATTGTATATTATTAGGTTTATATTCGTAGATCCTCAACATTTCGTGCGAAAATGTTTTAAAAAATTTAAGATAAGTGATATATAAAAGTTAAACGGAGTTGAAGCTCCTGAGGATCAATATACTACCGATGTGTAGGTTTAAACTTATATGTATATTATCTTACTACTTCAACTGTTAAAGCTTTTTAAAGCACAATACTTACCCAGCTTATAAGCGAAAGGTACGTGCAAATTAGGAATTCAAAAAGAAGAAAGGCACTTGAAGTATTTCAAAAGGAACCTACTGTAAACAACCTAATAGAATACAAAAAAATCACTCAATGTCTCGCAGAATAATACATACAAAAAGAAAGAAACATGGAGACAATTTTTAAGCACTATTTCAACTAATACCTCACTTAAGGTATTCTGGAAAAAAATAAAATCCATTTTATTTATGTCATATTATAACATGTGGTCGGCCCCATTTAAGTTTATCGTGTTAGCTGCGTTAGGCTGGTTTAGTGTTGTTCCTTTAGTGTGGTGCAAACCATACCTTCGATGATTATTGAATTTTGTATATTTTATTTATTTTGTTTTATCTGTTGCCTCCACCCTTCAGGGTCAATGGCAACACCTTCAAGTTAAATTCTGTTATACAGTTTCCCCGTTTTTATGAATGCCAATGTTTTTTTATCATCGGTTCCCGCTGCTATATAAAATTTTAATTTTCCGATAGCTATTTTAATTTCCTCTTTAGTTAGTTCTTCTATTAACGGTTCGGCACTCTGGTACTCAGAAGGACACAGATCATTATTGCTCGCATTTAAAATATTGTCAAAGTGTATCTTAAACTTCCTTAATATGTCTGCAGTGTCAGTGAGGATATTGTTATTTTCATCCATAATTTCAGTCGTTAAGGGTCCATTTAGGCCATTTATTTATACCTATGTACATGTCTCTTACGTTGTTTTCGATTCTATACCTATTATTTTATTTTTAGTATCATGTGTCATGGCCGCAACTGCAGTCCAATATTCATATCGTCCTGTCTTTGTTACATTGTCATCTGGTTGTTATCTTAAATCCCTTTCTGAGACTTTGCAAACAGAGTGTTTATAAACAGTTAAACATTTTAACGTAATAATTAGTGAGAGGTATGGAACCTGAGAGAAACATTTCATGTGACGAATCAGATGAAGAGACTCCCTTCTCCGAAATCAGTGAGACTGATTCTCAATATTTAACCAGGCGAACTCTACAAAAGCGAAACAGAAACTCTGCCCCCGGGTCGGCGGGCAACTCACCAAATAAAAAAAAATAATCCGCTAAATCAAAGCAGCCACTTAAAGTAGACCAAAATAAACAAACTCTAAAAATAATTCAACCATGAAAGCTGAAACTAAACCACCTACTAGCACATCCAGCAACAATTCTGTTGTCGCCAATAATAAAAATATCGAAATTACTCAGACTTTCACTGAACCAGAGCCACCACCCATATATGTAAGCAAAATTGAAAACTTCATGCAGTTCGGTCAAGAATTAGCTAATCTAATCGGACAGACCAATTTCCGTTGCTTTTCTCGTATCAACGACATAAAAATCAATACCAACACCAAAGATGACTATAAAAAACTTATAAATCACTTGACATCACACAATTATGACTTCCACTGCTACCAATTAAAAGAGGAAAAAACATATAGGGTCGTTTTGAGAGGTCTTCACTCAACCACTCCCACTACCGCTATAAAAAAGATCTCGAAGATATAGGCCACAATGTAAGACATATATCTTCTATTTTACATCCAATCGATAAATACCCACTTCCATTATTTTTTATCGATTTGGAACCAGCCCGGAATAATTCTGAAATCTTCGAAGTTAAAAGACTACTTTATTCAATAGTAAAATTTGAAGAACCGAGGTAGAAACCAATAGTCGTGCAATACACCAAGTGTCAAAACTTATGGCACACAAAGGCTTACTGCCATCACTCGGTGCAGTGTGTCAAATGTGCCGGCTCTCACGCCTCTGACACATGTCAGAAACCATTAAATGAACCAGCAAAATGTGTCCTTTGTGGTGAGGACCACCCTGCAAGCTATCTCGGATGCATTGTTTACAAGAAGCTATACAAGCAAACATATATTTAAAAACCCAAGAACAGAAGAATCCTATCCAGGCAAAAGCACCCGAAGTACAAAGTTTGGCTACGTTTCCTGAATTGCCGAATGAAATAGCACCACGATTTACACAACAGCCTTCTACATCAACAAATCATCCCTATCAGGACTCCAGACAACTATATTCTGACTCCACACTGAAGAATCAGCAACCGAGACGTCAGACGCCTCAGTCATTCAAACCTAAGACCCAGGCTTCCAAACCTAAGCTCCAGACTTCCCAATCCAAGACTCAGACCTCCCACATGCACTCAAAATCACCACGTCAGTCAATCTCTCCTTATCAGATACCTCTACGTATCAAACTACCGCCTGAAGATCCAATTCCAGTCCATTCCCATCCTATTCATCACATTAACTCTCCTTCCCAAATTCCATCTAATTATGATTCAACCTCTCCTAGATCACGACTGGTACATCATCCATCAGACACTCCTTATCATAAGAGCTATCCCTCACAAATTCCAGCTGACCAACAAAACCCGATCGACTTAATCCAATCCACCCTTGCCTCCTTCCTGAAAGATCTTCAAGATACCATCAAGCCACTAATAACCCTCCTCACAAGAATCCTTACTGAAATTCCTTTTAATCTCTCACGATGAGCACAAAGCCCTAGCTGTTCTTTTATGGAATGCTAATGGACTACACAACCACCGAGACGAACTTGACATTTTTCTTCATGACTACCACATTGATATTGCTCTACTGACAGAAACTCACTTCACACAACGTTCATATTTCTACATACGTGACTACATCACTTATAGATCTGACCACCCCGACAACACTTCCCATGCCGGTTCTTGCATCCTTATCCATAAATCCTTATCCCATTCTTTCATTCCTTCTACTCCAACTGAGGCTATTCAAGCAACTTCAGTAATCATTTCAATCCGTCCTTTCCATTTAACACTCTCAGCTGTATACTGTCCTCCTGGTAATTCCATCTCCTATTACCTCCTTGAATCCTTATTCCAATCCTTCGGATCGCGCTTTATTGCAGGAGGAGACTATAACGCTAAACACCAACGATGGGGTTGTCGAGCATCCAACTCCCGTGGTAACATACTATCTTCTCTCTCAACTTCCAATAGTTACTCTGTCCTTTCTCCTATGAATCCTACCTATTGGCCAATTCACTCAGAAAACGCCCTGATATCCTGGACATATTTGTCACCTCCCAGATTTCCTCTTCCCATGTCACAATCAAATCCCTGGATGACCTCTCCTCAGATCATTCTCCAGTTCTGCTTTCATTACACCCAACCTTCGCTCCTAAGTCCACGTCCCCTCTTACACTGATTACAGGACGAGTAAACTGGGACAAATTTCGGAAAGACCTGGAAAATAAATTTGACCTAAATACTCCACTTAAGATGAAACATGACATTGACACAGCCATAGAAGTACTTACTACATCTATAAGTGACAAAATAAACGATAATACTTCTATCAATAAAATTAACAACAGACAAACTTGCCACAGCATATTCGTATCTTATTAAGGGAAAAACGCAGAGCAAGATCGAAGTGGCACAAGACCAGATACCCATCAGATAAGACATATTACAAAAAATTAACTAACCAACTAAAAGCTGAAATTAAAAAATACATAATTCAAAATTAATCTCTCAGGATGAGCGCAAAGCCCTAGCTGTTCTTTTATGGAATGCTAACGGACTACAAAACCACCGAGACGAACTTGACATTTTTCTTCATGACAAACACATTGATATTGCTCTACTGACAGAAACTCACTTCACTCAACGTTCATATTTCTACATACGTGACTACATCACTTATAGATCAGACCACCCCGACAACACTTCCCATGCCGGTTCTTGCATCCTTATCCATAAATCCTTATCCCATTCCCTCATTCCTTCTACTCCAACTGAGGCTATTCAAGCAACCTCGGTTATCATTTCAACTCGTCCTTTCCATTTAACACTTTCAGCTGTATACTGTCCTCCTGGTAATTCCATCTCCTATTACCTCCTTGAATCCTTATTCCGATCCCTTGGATCGCGCTTTATTGCAGGAGGAGACTATAACGCTAAACACCAACGATGGGGTTGTCGAGCATCCAACTCCCGTGGTAACATACTATCTTCTCTCTCAACTTCCAATAGTTACTCTGTCCTTTCTCCTATGAATCCTACCTATTGGCCAATTCACTCAGAAAACGCCCTGATATCCTGGACATATTTGTCACCTCCCAGATTTCCTCTTCCTACGTCACTATCAAATCCCTGGATGACCTCTCCTCAGATCATAGTCCAGTTCTTCTTTCATTGCACTCTTGTTCGCAACTTTTGTTCCTAAGCCCTCCTTTTCTCCTTCACTTATTACAGGACGAGTAAACTGGGACAAATTTCGTAAAGACTTGGAAGATAAATTGGATCTAAATATTCCACATAAGACGAAAAATGACATTGACTCAGCCATAGAGGTACTTACTTCATCTGTAAGTGACAAAATTAATGATAATACATCAACCAATAAAAATAACAACTCCCAACAGACTAACTTGCCACAGCACATTCGTATCTTATTAAGAGAAAAACGCAGAGCAAGATCGAAGTGGCATAGGACTAGATACCCATCAGACAAGTCATATTACAACAAGTTAACTAACCAACTAAAAGCTGAAATTAGGAAATACAAAATACAAAGTTTACTTAACTTAACAGAAAATCTAACAACTACTGACAAATCACTATGGTTGACCACTAAAAAGCTCTTAAAATTCAAAGATTCTAACCACCCACTTCTTACCAAAACCCAAATCTCGTCTAGATCTGATGAAGAAAAATCTGAAATATTTGCACAGCACCACTTCAAAACATTTAATCCAATCCCAGATATCCTAAATCCAATCCACCTTGAGTGTATTGAAGCAGAACTCGATATCCCACTCCAATTGACCCTTCCACCTAAAGCATTTCATCCTTCAGAAATATCCAATATCATACACAGATTACCTTCCCAGAAAGCTCCTGGCCATGACCTAATCACATCCCAGATCCTAAAACTGCTTCCTCAGAAAGCCGTATTATTCCTCACCTATATATATAATGCGGTACTCCGAACCACATATGTTTCTGACTCTTGGAAACTATCCATAGTCAAAATGATACCGAAATCCACAAAGCCGCCAGAATACCCATCCTCTTACCGTCCTATCTCTCTTTTACAAATTATGGGCAAAATCTTACAAAAACTCATCTTAAAACGCCTGTATCCCATCCTAGATTCTAATAACATAATCCCAGATCACCAATTTGGATTCCGTACATCTCACTCCACTATTCAGCAATGTCATCGAATGGTAGACGTGGTTTCCTCTGCATTGGAGCGCGGAATGTACTGCACGGGAGTCTTTCTCGACGTTGAACAGGCGTTTGATAGAGTCTGGCATCCGGGACTGATGTACAAACTCCGTAAATTCCTACCACCTACATACTTCCTCATTATCCGTTCCTACCTTAGTGATAGATACTTCAAAGTAAATCACAAAAATGCCTGTTCATCTCTTTTATCTCAATTTGCTGGTGTTCTTCAAGGTAGTATCCTAGGTCCTATCCTTTACACAGTTTATACAGCTGACATTCCAACACTGTCATCACCACCTATGCCGATGACACGTGTATCCTATCAGTTAACAACGATCCATCAATTGCATCCCAAACTCTCCAATCACACATCACAAATCTAGAAGAATGGTGTCAAAACTGGAGGATTAAAATAAACTCCAATAAATCCCATCAAATTACCTTTACCCTGCGTCGCAAACCTATGACCTCCTGTCCTACAGTATTCTTTAACAATTCCCCACTTATCCCAGTTGAACAAATCCGTTACCTAGGACTCCACCTCGACAAGCGAATCACATGGAATCCTCATACAAGACTGAAACAACAAGAAACTGCTCGACGTTTCCGACTACTCCAACACTTACTAGACAAACGCTCTAAGCTTTCACTCAATTACAAACGACCATATATATGACAATAATAAGACCTATTTGGACTTACGGAATTGAGCTCTGGGGCTCCACTAAGCCATCGAATTCCTCTCGTATCCAATCCTTAAAATCCAAAATCCTTCGTAAAATCCTCAACGCTCCTTACTTTGTCACAAACAAAATCATCCATAAAGACCTTAATGTTCCATATGTTTCCAATTTGGCCCAATCCAGATACATATCCTTCCATAACAAACTGCAGAACCATCCGAACCCTCTTGTTTCAAACATTGCTTCCTCCTCTATCCCTGATAACCCTCCGAGGCGTCTGAAAAGAAGATGGCCTCGGGATCTTCTAATATAGAACTTTAATTTGAGTTCTACCAATGGGTAGTTTCTCTTCATATTTTACATGTCATGTTACCAATGTAATATTTACCTGTTGTATTTTTAATGAAATACAGTTGTAAATTTCTATTAAAAATTATTAAAAAAATAAAAAATAATTTTATTTTTAAGATACTCCATTTTTTTTTATTTTTGTACAATTTAGTATTTTCATTCTTTAAGGCTAGGGAGTATTCAAGATTGGTTTCGCTAGATTTTTTAAGAGCTTTTATTTTAGCGGCTTTTCTTTATTCGCACATGTTTAAGCAATCTTCATCAAACCACGGTTTCTTATTTTACTTGATTGTTATTTTTACCACTTAAAAACTGGAAAGTGATTATAGCGCCTCTCCTCAACCCCTACTGGTTCTTAATACCAGTAATACGGCTGAGTGCGAGGCGCTGTGATCTCCTAGAGTCCTACCTTTCCTTCCACGAATGGGGAGAAAGACTTGGCTCGGAGTTCTTCTGAGTGAATGGATCCTATAAATATTGTATAGTATTAATGTGTTTTAGTTGTTATTTTGATTAGTTTAGTTCTTTTGTTTATATACATTTCCTTTTATTATTATTAGTTTCTGTATTATTTATTGTAAATAAAGTGTGAATGTGCTCTCTGAACACTATTATAAATGTCCTTAATTGTGACAGATTGTAATATTTATGAATAAATACAAAAAAACAAAACAAAAAAAAAAACGATCAAAATCGAAATCTTTTTATTGAAACACTGAATGTTTTGGATGATTTCACGGATTTTGAAGATTGTTTTAATTCAACTGTGGATGTTAACAATTTGGAGCTGAAAGATTGGGATATGGAAATAAGGTTGAGGGAGTTTTCAATAAATTTCGGAAAGATTGTAGGATAGGCATATTGGGATTTTCAGAAACAAGTTTTGTTATAGTTTTGATTTTCTCACCCTTTACATTTTTGGGTCGCTAAACACGAATTTGAAGTTTTCTGGCAAAACGTTTGCCGGAATTTGGTTGTTGGGGCACTTTTTGGCCAAATGTTGGCATTTTTTTTCCCAAACCCATTCTATAAAAAATTAAATTAGACAAAATTGCCTACATGTCTTATGCAAAACTTTTTTTTTTTTGTAAGACTAATCAATTCTCCGCTAAAGTACGCCCGAAGGGGGCCATATTTCCATATCTAGTGAAATTTACCGTTTACCCGGAAATAGCCCTTGCTGTGATACTCAACTGTTGCAACAAGTTATTACATTATACAATTTATATTATATAACAGTACATTTCTCATAAATAGTGCTTTTCTTTGGAAGACTAACCCAGTGATTCTCAATCACTATGCCGCTGCATTTTTGTGTGCCGCCAAATTTCGGAAATGTATATTAAAAAAAAAATCGATCTCAAATTCCTTATTAAAAATATTCTTATTATTTATTAGTAATTAATCCCTTATAAACATACTGTTGTTTTTTTAGTACCTATTATTTTATTTTAAATTTTTGCGTGCAATCATTATTTGTTTATTTAGAAATATTACATTCTGTCACATCAAGGACATTTATAATAGTGATCAGAGAAAGCACACTCACACTCTATTTACAATAAAAAAAAAAAATAAAATAAATAAATAATACAGAAACTTAATAATAATAAATACAATAAAATAAAAATAAATACAATAAAATAAAATAAATGTATATAAACAAAAGAACTAACCTAATCATACACACTCGGGCTTGAGTGGAGGATCTGGCCATTGCCAAAACTCCAATAGATGCTTATTTACAAAAGGTCTCTGGGCCACTGCCGCTTCAACCTTCGAGGAGGATTGTAAGGATGGGTGGTGCTGGATAGAGATTGTGCAAGGGGATTTGGATGATAGGTAAGGTTTTGGTGAAATTTGGAGAATTTTTCTGGAATAAGGTCTAGGACAAATGGGATATTAAGGTCATGGTGTAGGATTTTGTTATTTACATAGAACGGAGCATCAACTATTGTTCGAAGGACTTTAGATTGAAAGGATTGAATACGTTTGATGTTAGAAGCTTTTGCTGTCCCCCACAGTTCAAGTCCGTATGTCCATATAGGTTTCAGTATTGTCTTGTAGATAAGTAATTTGTTTTCAATAGAAAGTTTGGATTTTCTGTTTAGTAGTCTGTATAGCTGGCCGTATCGTCGGTTGAGTTCTTGTCTTTTGAGTCTAGTATGTGGGTTCCACGTTAGTCTTCGGTCTAAATGAAAGCCAAGATACCGGACTGTGTCTGAGTAAGGAAGCTGGATGGAATTAAAGTGTACTGGTGGACAGGAACTGCGTCGGAGTGTAAAGGTGATATGTTGGCATTTAGATTCATTAACTTTAATGCGCCAGTTATTACACCAGTGCTCAATCAAGGTGAGGTGGTTTTGGAGATTTAAGGATGCTATGTTGGGATCAGAGTTGGATGATAAGATTGCGGTGTCGTCAGCGAATGTTGCAAGAAAAGTATCGGGATGAACAGGGATGTCAGCAGTAAAGAGGATGTAAAGCACGGGACCCAAGACGCTGCCTTGGGGAACACCGGCTTTAACGGAGTAGATATTGGAAAATTCTGTTCCACAGCGAACTCGGAAGGAGCGGTCAGAGAGGTAGGATCGGAGGACTAGGTACAAGGACTGAGGTAAATGGATTTTAAGCTTGAAGAGCAGTCCGGAGTGCCATACCCGGTCAAATGCCTGTGCAATGTCCAGAAATGCACCCGAACAGTATTCCTTGTTTTCTAGGGCTGAGGAAATATGATCAACAACTCGGAGTCCTTGTTGAACAGTGGAATGTTGGGAGCGAAAACCAAACTGATGGGAAGGAATATTTTGGGATTCTATAATGGGTAGGATTCGTTTCAAAAGGATCTTTTCAAAAATTTTTGAAAGGATTGGGAGTAGGCTAATTGGTCTATAGGATGTTGAGATATTGGGAGGTTTGCCTGGTTTTTGGAAAAGGATAATAGTGGAGTGTTTCCATAGCAGAGGAAAGTGGGTGGTGCGTAGGATACAGTTGTAGATATATGTAAGGAATATGACTGCTTTGGATGGAAGTTGTCGAAGGATTTGAGGGGTAAGGAGATCATGTCCAGGAGCTTTACGGGGGATTAATTTTTTTAATTGAAATTTCACTTCGGAAGGATGAATAGCTTTTGGGGGCAAGGAAAGTGGGATTGGTGATGTAAGGAATTCTTCTACTGTTACGGTGTGGGCAGGATGGGATTCCGGATGTGAAATAAATGTATTGGATAGGTGAATGGCGAACTCCTCAGCCTTATCTTCGTCAGATGCTGCCCAGGAGCCATCATCTCGTCGGAGGGGATGGGAAATGCGGTGAGGATTTAAGATTTTGGTAGTGGTTTTCCAAAGGGAATTGTCGCGAGAAGAAAGGGAGGATAGGTAGGAGTTGAAGGAATGTGATCTGAAGGTGGCTAATTCCAGTTTTAATTTTTTGCAGTAATAATTATAGGAGCAGCGGTCGGTAGGATGTCGGGTACGTTGCCACAATAATCTGGCACGGCGTTTGGTTTGGATTAGGTCAAGGAGGTGTTGGGGTAGAATGGTCTTTTTAGGAATTCTGGAGGAGTCTTTTGGGAAGGAAGCAGTCCAGGCGGCTTGTTGGATTGTGGTAGTAAAGGAATTTACGGCACTATCAAGGTCATCGGGAGTTTTGAGGGATATGTTAAGATCAATTTTATCGGAGATGATTTGGCGGAAAAGGTCCCAGTTAACTGGGCCCCTAATAAATGACGGTGGAGAAGGTTTGGGAACGGGTTCAAGTGAAACATTAAGGATTAGAGGACTATGGTCAGAGGAAAGTTCATTTAGACGTGTAATGGAACAATTGAGGGGACTTAAGCCGCTGTGGATAAAGAAATCAAGAAGATCAGGATTACGGTTGGGATCTGTAGGCCAGTAGGTAGGAGAGTTGGGGGAAAGGAGATGAAAATGTTGGGAATTGAGTGCAGACAGCAGGGTTCGGCCACGAGTATTCGTGGTTCTGGAACCCCATTGTTGATGTTTGGCATTTAGGTCTGCACCCAAGATGAAGTGATGTCCTAAGGAGTCGAGGAGAGAACGGAATTGGGCATTGGATATGGATCGGTTAGGAGGGCAATACGCTGATGCAAGGGTAACCGGAAAGGAAAAGGTTTTTATCACGATAGCGGTGGACTGTAGGAAATCATGTGTAGGTAACGGGAGTAGGTGATGGGAGAGGGATTGGTGTACAATGACAGCAGTACCGGCATGTGCTTTTCCGTCAGGGTGGTCAGTACGATATGTCAGGTATTGTGGTATTTTGAAGTGCTGTTTAGTGGTTAGTCGAGTTTCAGTAATTAGTGCCACGTCAATATTTTTGTCAAGTAATAATGTAGTTAGTTCGTTTGTGTGATTTCTAACACCATTCGCATTCCAAAGGAGAATGGATAAAGGTTTATTGGAAGTCATTTAAGGATTTTTCGCGGGAGGGATAAAATGTGATACAAGATTGGTGAGAAGAGATATCAAAGGAGTAACAAGGGATCTGAATTCGGAGAGGAAAGATGTAAGTAAACTGGTGAGATCTGTGGTATTTGAGGGAGGAGGAATGCGGGGAATTTGGTGTTGATAAAACTGTTGATTAGGTGAAGTTTGATTAGGATGTTGAGGGTGGGGTTGAGAATTTTGAGGTATGTGTTGTTGTTGCGGCAGGGTCTCACAATAAGTAACATCATTCTTACCTCCTAATAAGTGTGCAAAAGACACCGTTGGGTCAATTTTTTTTGAAGGTCCTCTTCTTGATGCGTTAGGTTCTCTTCTTGATGCCTCTGCTTCTTCTTGGGTCCGGGATTTTTGATATCTTGATTTAATATTCTTGTAGATCTGACAGCCTTTGTAGTTCGCTGGATGTCCTTCAAGGCACAATGCACAAACTGCAGGATCCCGTTTCGGTTTTGTGCACTCCCCGGATTTGTGCTGCTCTCCACATTTCACACAGCGCGGCAGATGATGGCAGTAAGTCCTGGTATGGCCATATGCCTGGCAATTGTGACACTGTACGATTTCCCTCTTAGGATATGGCTTCTCTACTATAACACTTGTGTAGTATATTCTTCTTATTTCGTATATTTTTTCGATCCCTTGATTTGGCTCCAAATCTACGAAAAATAAGGGTAGAGGAACTTTTACTCCTGGCTGTTCTTTACTCTCCTTCTGTACATTTGTAATCTGGCGCACTATGAAACCTGAAGTTTTCAATTCTTCTTCTATTGCTTCGGTTGGTGTTGAGGGGTGTAGATTTCTTATGACTACCCTCAAAGCTCGATCTTGCCGTAATTGGTACGTATGAAAATCCGCGTTGGTTTCCGTTAGATACTTCACAATTTTTCTGTAGGTTTCAGCTGTATCTGGTGATATCTTCGTGTCCTTTGTTCTGCTTAGACATGAATAGCTTCCAGAGCCTGTTATTTTGTTCAGTTGTGAGCATAGTAACTGAAAATTGCTTATGTTTTTAACGAATATGGGTGGAGGTCGGGGATCTCTTGGTATTGAAGCGGATTCCATCACTTCTTTATCATTCTGAAGCACCTGATAGGGGTTAGGGGTGAAAAACGGAGATTGTTCGGTTATCTCTTGTGAAGATGTACCTGGTTGATGCTGAAGTTCTTCAATTGTTGGTTTTGATGATGTTCCTGGCTGGGTTTCATTTTCTCTGGAGCTAATAGGCGTTACTGCAGGTGTTTGACGACATTGACGAGGCTTTTGTTTGACAGGCGAAGAACAAGGTGTTGAGCCTAACGGCCGAATTCTCTTGATAGAAGCTCTACTAGACATGGCCTGATTGTGAAATCGCATATAAGGGAAAAAAAAATGAAAAAAAAAAAAAAATAAAAAAAAAATAAAAATAACCCTATAATTTATAACAAAAAATAAATATCAATTGTTATTATGTATTCTTGACTTGTTTTGAATAAATAATCTCAAAGATTTCACTGCAAAATAAGTAAATTCTGAGAGACGATGTAGAAACACGTCCTTTCGCATCAGCTGATCCACTGCCTTCCTATTTTAAATTAAAAACTATTATCATAAACTAGTTTACACAGTGTATTATAGGCAAGTAAACAACTTTTAAACATATCTTTTTCTTTGAGTGCCGCCAAATTTTGAAATCGTTAAAATGTGCTGCAACAAAAAAAAAGGTTGACAATCACTGGACCAGCCTACATGAATAATGAATATAGGAAAAGTAATTAAAAAAATGAATACAAACGAACTAAATGCATTTGTTTAGTGAGTGTTTTATAATACATAGCCATCAGGAAAATTACGCATAACATTATAATAATTGTTGGGAACGATGAATCGCTACCGGCATAAAATGGACTGCCTTAATCATCTGAAACAAACAGGAGAGGCTATTTTATGGATTTATTGATAGACGAGGTGAATAATCTGCCCAAGTTGTACGTACCTTCGTTTTTCAAAGAACTATTTTTTTTTCTTTTCAATGCTCAGTGAGTGATAATTTTATATTTATTTTTTTGTTTTCAAGAAACGGCCTTTTAAGACCGACTGAATATCATTATTTTACCTTTCTCATTTTCGCTTTTCTCTTCTCTCAGTATTAGTCTGTGTGGCAAACCCCCCTATCGTGCACCCCCCCCCTCCCACCACGTCCCTATAAATTGCATATCGTTGTGTTCCTTGTAACTATTTATTAAAAAAAAGCCAATGTTCCCAAAAAAAAAGTGAACGAACTTTTCCAAAATAGCGTCCAAACATGGCGGATTGACGACTTTGACTTTAGTTAGTTTTTTGGTTACTGAGAATCAGCATTTGGCTTAATTTCGTCATAGTTGGTCTTTTATTAAAGCTGGATAGTCATAGAATAATAAAACATGAAAAAATATTAAAAACTAATTGGCTTAGGGAATAAAAAACACCATTAAAGTCAATTTTTTAACAAAATAATTTTCAAGTTGAAAAGCAAGCGTCTTTTGTAATTAAACGGGCAACAATAACGCAAAACGTGCTGAAGTAAAACATATGGAAAATATATTCTTCTTTCTAAAACACTGATAACTTTTTCAAATATTTGAAACGATTCCACAGAAAACGCACTTAAGCGGCAAAAAATCGGTACCGGCGTACCGGTACCATACCATTCAATACTCATAAATGGCTTAGTTATAGTGCTATAATAACATTTTTGGTACATTATATTGATTGTATTAACGAACAAATATTAATACAATAACTTAATTGTCAAAAAAATTTAAATTATTTTTTTTTAATTTATTATTATAATTTTTTTAAATTTAACTTCCTTTATTCTATACGGAGGTCGTTTAAGAAGGCCTCTATTATAAAAATTATATAATTATAATAATAAAACTAAATTCAAAAATACTTTGCTTTATATATTTACTGATTCTTAGAGGTAATTTAAATTGTATATACTTCCCCGGAAATGAGTCATATCAATACCTGTTTTATGAACTAAAATAATATATACCTAATCTGAACTACATATAATGAATAGTTAAAGGGTTGTTTAGTAAAATTCATATATCACGATTGAAAAAATTATTTTTATTTCCTTTATTTACTGAAAAATGTGCCGAAGTTGGGCAAAAATTGCCCAAAAAAACAAAGTTCCGGGCAAAATTTTTGCCAGCAAACTTCAAATTCGTGTCCAGCGACCCAAAAAACATAAAGGGTGAGAAAAGCGGAAACTTGTTTCTGGGCCCCCATTTTTTTGCTAATATGCCTAGCTTATTGGGCTGGAGCGGCATTTGAGAAGGAGCATTCGTTGGCTACCCTTCTTGTGAACAGCCCTCATGAAGGCCGCAAACTTAGGCCTTATAAGTTCCAGCATTTCCTTTTACTTTTATTCATATTTTATAACGTAATAAAATAAATAAACTTAAAAACTAGATCTGATAAATTTAAGAAAATATTTCATCCTAAGCAAATTTATTAGATACACAGCACTTTTATTCTCTGGCGATATTTTAAAAACATTTGAAAAGAGTTTTTCACAAGCCAACAAAGCAATTAAAGATGAAATAATAAATCATCTAAAGGATGTGATAGCTAGAAAAGAAACTTTATTGTTACTTCATCCGTTTGAATCACAGGCACTAGAATTGATTCAATCTCGAACTATGGAAGAAATATTTCTCTATGTATATCAGTATGGAAACTACACTGATCTTCGGTGTTTCATTGATGAAGAACTAGCATCAGGTCCCCATTTTTTTTTTAAATTCATGTGGAAAGGAATTCCTTTCAACAAACTGTTTTTAGGATTTTTGAAGTTAAAACCGGCTGATCTATCGAGTTTCACATGTGATCTAGTACTAAATAAAGAACCAACCTGTCGCATTCCAACAAGTTATTTTTCCGAATTACATATGCATGGAATTCCATCTTATAAACAACCCGAATTTTTCAAGGAACATTGGCCTATTCGTCGTGGTTACAGATTTGATAGCTCATTAATAGAAGGTAAGGTTCTGTCATTCAAGTCTTCACTTG
The DNA here is from genome assembly GCA_928085145.1 of Nezara viridula. Taxonomy (NCBI): domain Eukaryota; kingdom Metazoa; phylum Arthropoda; class Insecta; order Hemiptera; family Pentatomidae; genus Nezara; species Nezara viridula. The sequence continues at coordinate 30,353,571 of OV725078.1, forward strand.
CTCCACCAAACCGGGAGTTAAGTTGGGAAGAGGAAATATTATTAACATGTAGTACTCCAAAGAATTTAAAATTAAAATTGATCGAAGATTGGGATGAATATCTCGAGTTTGAACAAATAAACTCGACTCAAGAACCAAATGAAACTTCAATTCAGCATATACCACATGAAGGAATGGGGTTATGGGAAAATTGTGTTTCAGAAACAACAAAAAACACAGAAAAATTAGAATCATTAGAGGAAACAATTGATATCACTAAACAAATTTCTGTAAATAGAAGTAGTACAAGTACGGATCTTTTTTGTTACACTAGCGTCCCGTTAGATGCCAAATCAAAACTAAGACAGTCATCGACACTTTCAAATGCTTCAAATGGAATGCTAGATGAAATAGAAATATGGCGTGATATTGAAGATTTAGTAATAGCTTTGGAAGGATTGGCAGATCTAGAAGACAGTGATTTCCTTATAGATGAAATTTACTCTGGAGATATTTTTGAAGAAGAAGAAGAAGAAGAACAAGAACAAGAAGAACAAGAACAAGAACAAGAACAAGAAGGAGAAGAAGAAGAAGAAGAAGAAGATTTACAAGCCGAACAACGAGAGATCTTGCTAGATTGGACGGAAGATAATTTAATGATTGTTGAGGAAATACGATCGGAACTTTCATCGTGGAATCCATATTGGAAACTCAGACCTTTCTGCGTGAAATCCAGCGAAAAAAATAGTACAACATACGAAGAAGATGAAAATTCCGAAGAGTTTTCCGATAACATAGAATTTATTGAGCCAGCTCTTCCTGAAATCCAACCGAAACATTTTCTCAAGCAAAGAGGATGGAGTAATGAATGTAAAGAGCCACCTTATTGGTTACGAACGATATGGAAAAAAATTATGTGGATCAACTGGCGAGGAAAAAACAGATTATGGATAATCGATACGTTAAACAAAATAGAATATTTAATTCTAAGAAAAAACATTATGGAAGACATATCTCTCGAAATTAAGAAATACAACCTATATGAAGTGAGTGATGATTCTGACCAAGATCTCGAAACCAGCTCAAATTCTTCATTGATTTCAGAAAATAATTCTTCGTCAGAGAACTTAGAAATCCCATCAACATTTGAATCCCTAGAACTTCTGGAACCATCGACGCCGTCAACGGAATATGGTTCATCCTTCAGCTCCGTATCATTAACTGATTGTAAATATATTGAATCAGCATTTCGGGCCCAATCCCCCTGGGAATTTCATTCTACTGAACCATTATCACTCCATCTTGAGAAATCAGTTACATTTTTCGAAATGTGTGCCAGAGTATTAAGGCAAAAAGAAGAAATATTACAACATGCCATAGAAATGGAAGCGTTATCTGTAGCTCCGCCTAAACTATATTTAAGTCGACAAATTCAAAGATCTGTTAGGTTATTCCTAAATTTAGAAATGAATATTTCAAACCGCCTTTCTGAAGAGCCCTCATCTTCCTTTATATCTTTAGTCTCACACAAATCTACACGTAGTAGATTAACAGGTGGACTTTTCCGAGGTTCTACAAAGAGGTCCTATATTTCCAAAAACTATAAAGACTTAGGTGATTGGCTTCATAATTTGGAAGCGCAAATTCATCAGTCAAACGTACAAACTCACACCCGTTTGCTAGCATATTTAAGAAACCTTGATAATTTTAAAAGACTGATACTTAACAAATTTCTAAGTGAAGTATCTTCCTTAGGAGATATCACTGATAGTTTTCGATGGAAGCTCTCAATAAAGCGTCCGATACGATGTCAGAGGGTGTTGATCAATCTTTGTTGTCGCCTAGGACCGATTAGAAACACGACATTTTTATGTGACTTATTAGTACAATCAGAATCTCTCAGGATACTGATAATGTCAAAACTTACCGCACGCAAAATGCGTCATCAAATCTCAGTTAGAACAACGAGTTCAGCATTAGCATATAATGACAGTTCTGATTCAGAAATATATAGTGTAGTTGAAGAAATATTGTTCCACGAGGATGATATAATAAAAAAATGGCCAAGAAAGAAAGAGTGGCCATCAAAAGAGGATAATGAAGAAAATCTGCAAAGGCATTGGCTTGATAAGAAGCTATTTGAAACCTGGAAAATCGGTTATTCACCTCAAAATATGGCTAAAAGACTATTAGTGCTGTGGGGTTTAAGGAATCTAAGACAAAAGAAGATAACGGCAAGACACCACAGAGCAGACAAACATAACTTATTGCAGTAATATATTTCTTCGAAAGTCACAAAATTAAAATAAATGTATTTAAAATATTGTTCCTTGCAGATTTTCTCTTGAATTTAAATTAAATTAAAACTATAATTGGGTTTTATGAAATAACAAAATAGTTTTATTTAAAAAAAAAAAAAGTATATGCAGTTTTAAATAAAAGGATGGAAATTTACTTTCTTTTACGCTCTACAAAAGGTGTCTTTTTTTCGTAATTAGATAATTTCACAATGTTGAAATACTTAAAACTGTGCTGTAATTGTCAATTAAGTTTTCATAAATTCAATGTGATTTTATTTTAATATTTTTCCGCGTTGTGGAGGAGTGGTTTCTTCCCTTGATTCTCCCTGGATACGCCGATTTATTAAAAAATATTAACATAAGAATTTACAAATGAAGTTGTCCTATTAGCAGCTTTAAGCGAATCTACAATTCTTTACAAATAAATAGTAAAATAACACAACAAAGTAGGTGTAGAAAACTGGGTTGTTATGGCCAAATGTGTCTTAATTGCCAAATGGAAGCTAATGTTTTTGATAGATAAAAACAAATACATCCTCAGATCATTGAGACTGAGGGATAAAGAGAAAGCGGGATCTTCATTAGGAATATGATGGAACTATTCGAGAGAATTAAGTGCATGATAAATATTTTAATGAATGAATACGTATCATGTCAATAGGTAAGAAAAAGGTTTTAGGTTTATTTTTAGAATTTATACTTAGTTTATTGATCATTTGTGTTTTACCAGTTATTCAGGTAATATACACAGATATTACTTTTAAACATCACTCTCTGTTTAATTATATTTTGAGAATTTTAGCATCAATTTTTCGTTTTAATACCGTGTTAAGGAGGTAAGATTTATAATATCTGAATTTATATAAGCGTTTATACCTATATTGTAAAAGTTTTTAGTCAGTATAAGATGCCATTGATAAAAAGCTACAAAATACAACAACTAGAAACCCTTGCTAATTTAATGAGAAAATAAAGGAAATTTCATCAAAATATATGAAATAGCATAGAATTAACTATCATTCAGAATTGAATATTATTTAGATAATTCTTTATCTAGATATACTTTTAGTTGAATAGGTAGTCGTTGTCAGATTAGTTTCGAATAAAGTGCAATTAATTTAAATATTAGCTAAGGCTTAGAGATTAATTTATGTACCATTAAAACAGTTGTGGTAGACAGCTAATTGTTTTATTCATGAAAAATAAATTGGCATTGGAAATCGATAACTAATAAATTTTATCTGTAGTTCCCGATTCACGATTAACAATTAGTATATTGCTTACTTCGTAAAAAAATGTTATTGTTCAATTGCTCCGTCATTATTAAGATGAATAATTTATTCTCCCCAAATTTCATTTATAATAGGGGCCGTTTTAAAGTTATTATAGGTGCAGTTTTCAAAAATACTGTTGATTTTAAGACTGCGTAATCGCGTATCGATTCATTTCAACTTTAAGTATATCTTCGATTTAAGAGTCCTTTATTCAATTTCTGAAGGCTTAGTTTTCAAAAATATTATCGATTTTGAGATTGCTCAAGTGTACATCATTTTATTTTAACTTTACAGATTCAATCGACATGAAAGTACCTTGTTAGGTTAACGAAGGATATGATGGCCGGCAGGTAACAGAACTTACTATGTGGAGCAGGGTTGCCCGGAATGGGGTTTCATGGCGCAAGTTGCGCCAACAAAACTTTTGAGGGGAGCACATTTTGACGGGGTTTTGTATTATTGGGGAGAGCACACTTCAACGGAGTTATGAACTTTTTAAATGAAAAGTTTCAAACCAGGTAACAAGGAGAAAACAGGTAACAAACCGCTGTAACTTTAATTGTATATGATCTAAGATTTTCTAAATGCTACTTTAGTTTGCACTGTTGTTAAGAAGAAGAAAGTAATTAAGGTAGAGAGTGGGGTACCTCTGATTTGGAGATGTATTTCAACACACACAGTTCCAAAAACTTTTATTGATTTCTTCATTCACACAGTTTTGTGGTATTGTGCAGTTGATATTAGTAAGCGACTCTTACACGACCATTCGTGAATGAACCACTAGAGGATCCAGCCGGGGGGCGTGCGCCCCCCATCTCCCTGGAGGGTGGAAAACTTTTTTTTTTTTTAATTTCCAAAAACAGCTATTCAAAGAAAAGAGAAATAGAGGGAAAATTCATCCTCATAGACGATTTTTCTAATGTAATATAAATAAAAAATTACTATTGTGACCATCACTAGCGAATTCTGCCAGGGGCGCGAACACCCTTGGATGGTGAAAAAAAAATTCAAATAAACCCTATTTAAAGATATGAGAAATATAGGAAACATCCATCCTCATAGACGAATTTTCTAATGTAATATAAATAAAAAATTACTGTGGTGACCAGCACTAGCGAATTCTGCCAGGGGGCGCTCCCTCCTTCGGATGGTGAAAAAAAAAACTTAAATAAAACCTATTTATAGAAAAGAGAAATATGGGAAACATTCATCCTTATAGACGAATTTTCTAATGTAATATAAATAAAAAATTACTATCGTGACCAGCACTAGCGAATTCTGCAAGGGGGCGCGCCCTCCCTCGGATGGTGAAAAAAAAAATTCAAATAAAACCTATTTATAGAAAAGAGAAATATAGGAAACATTCATCCTCATAGACGATTTTTCCAATGTAATATAAATAAAAAATTACTGTGGTGACCAGCACTAGCGAATTCTGCCAGAGGGCGCTCCCTCCCTCGGATGGTGAAAAAAAATTCAAATAAAACCTATTTATAGAAAAGAGAAATATAGGAAACATTCATCCTCATAGAAGATTTTTATAATGTAATATAAATAAAAAATTACTATGGTGACCAGCACTAGCGAATTCTGCCAGGGGGTGCGCCCTCCCTCGGATGGTAAAAAAAAAATTCAATAAAACGTATTTAAAAAAAAGAGAAATATAGGAAATATTCATCCTCATAGACGATTTGTCTATTGTAATATAAATAAAAAATTACTATCGTGACCAGCACTAGCGAATTCTGCTAGGGGGCGCGCCCTCCCTCGGATGGTGAAAAAAAATTCAAATAAAACCTATCTATAGAAAAGAGAAATATAGGAAACATTCATCCTCATAGACGATTTTTCTAATGTAATATAAATAAAAAATTACTGTGGTGGCCAGCACTAGCGAATTCTGCTAGGGGGCGCGCCCTCCCTTGGATGGTGAAAAAAAATTCAAATAAACCCTATTTATAGAAAAGGGAAATATAGGAAACATTCATCCTCATAGACGATTTTTCCAATGTAATATAAATAAAAAATTACTGTGGTGACCAGCACTAGCGAATTCTGCCAGAGGGCGCTCCCTCCCTCGGATGGTGAAAAAAAATTCAAATAAAACCTATTTATAGAAAAGAGAAATATAGGAAACATTCATCCTCATAGAAGATTTTTATAATGTAATATAAATAAAAAATTACTATGGTGACCAGCACTAGCGAATTCTGCCAGGGGGTGCGCCCTCCCTCGGATGGTAAAAAAAAAATTCAATAAAACGTAATTAAAGAAAAGAGAAATATAGGAAATATTCATCCTCATAGACGATTTGTCTATTGTAATATAAATAAAAAATTACTATCGTGACCAGCACTAGCGAATTCTGCTAGGGGGCGCGCCCTCCCTCGGATGGTGAAAAAAAATTCAAATAAAACCTATCTATAGAAAAGAGAAATATAGGAAACATTCATCCTCATAGACGATTCTTCTAATGTAATATAAATAAAAAATTACTATTGTGACCAGCACTAGCAAATTCTGCCAGGGGGCGCACCCTACTTTGGATGGAGAAAAAAAAATTCATATAAAACCTATTTATAGAAAAGAGAAATATAGGAAACATCCATCCTCATAGACGATTTTTCTAATGTAATATAAATAAAAAATTACTATGGTGACCAGCACTAGCGAATTCTGCCAGGGGGTGCGCCCTCCCTCGGATGGTGAAAAAAAATTCAAATAAAACGTATTTAAAGAAAAGAGAAATATAGGAAACATTCATCCTCATAGACGATTTTTCTATTGTAATATAAATAAAAAATTACTGTGGTGGCCAGCACTAGCGAATTCTGCTAGGGGGCGCGCCCTCCCTTGGATGGTGAAAAAAAATTCAAATAAACCCTATTTATAGAAAAGGGAAATATAGGAAACATTCATCCTCATAGACGATTTTTCCAATGTAATATAAATAAAAAATTACTGTGGTGACCAGCACTAGCGAATTCTGCCAGGGGGCGCTCCCTCCTTCGGATGGTGAAAAAAAAAACTTAAATAAAACCTATTTATAGAAAAGAGAAATATAGGAAACATTCATCCTCATAGAAGATTTTTATAATGTAATATAAATAAAAAATTACTATGGTGACCAGCACTAGCGAATTCTGCCAGGGGGTGCGCCCTCCCTCGGATGGTAAAAAAAAAATTCAATAAAACCTATTTATAGAAAAGAGAAATATAGGAAATATTCATCCTCATAGACGATTTGTCTATTGTAATATAAATAATTAATTACTATCGTGACCAGCACTAGCGAATTCTGCTAGGGGGCGCGCCCTCCCTCGGATGGTGAAAAAAAATTCAAATAAAACCTATTTATAGAAAAGACAAATATAGGAAACATCGATCCTCATAGACGAATTTTCTAATGTAATATAAATAAAAAATTACTATCGTGACCAGCACTAGCAAATTCTACAAGGGGGCGCGCCCTCCTTTGGATGTTGAAAATTATTTCTAATAAAACCTATTTAAAGAAAAGAGAAATATAGGAAACATTCATCCTCATAGACGATTTTTCTAATGTAATATAAATAAAAAATTACTGTGGTGGCCAGCACTAGCGAATTCTGCTAGGGGGCGCGCCCTCCCTTGGATGGTGAAAAAAAATTCAAATAAACCCTATTTATAGAAAAGGGAAATATAGGAAACATTCATCCTCATAGACGATTTTTCCAATGTAATATAAATAAAAAATTACTGTGGTGACCAGCACTAGCGAATTCTGCCAGAGGGCGCTCCCTCCCTCGGATGGTGAAAAAAAATTCAAATAAAACCTATTTATAGAAAAGAGAAATATAGGAAACATTCATCCTCATAGAAGATTTTTATAATGTAATATAAATAAAAAATTACTATGGTGACCAGCACTAGCGAATTCTGCCAGGGAGTGCGCCCTCCCTCGGATGGTAAAAAAAAAATTCAATAAAACCTATTTATAGAAAAGAGAAATATAGGAAACATTCATCCTCATAGACGATTTGTCTATTGTAATATAAATAAAAAATTACTATCGTGACCAGCACTAGCGAATTCTGCTAGGGGGCGCGCCCTCCCTCGGATGGTGAAAAAAAATTCAAATAAAACCTATCTATAGAAAAGAGAAATATAGGAAACATTCATCCTCATAGACGATTCTTCTAATGTAATATAAATAAAAAATTACTATTGTGACCAGCACTAGCAAATTCTGCCAGGGGGCGCACCCTACTTTGGATGGAGAAAAAAAAATTCATATAAAACCTATTTATAGAAAAGAGAAATATAGGAAACATCCATCCTCATAGACGATTTTTCTAATGTAATATAAATAAAAAATTACTATGGTGACCAGCACTAGCGAATTCTGCCAGGGGGTGCGCCCTCCCTCGGATGGTGAAAAAAAATTCAAATAAAACGTATTTAAAGAAAAGAGAAATATAGGAAACATTCATCCTCATAGACGATTTTTCTATTGTAATATAAATAAAAAATTACTGTGGTGGCCAGCACTAGCGAATTCTGCTAGGGGGCGCGCCCTCCCTTGGATGGTGAAAAAAAATTCAAATAAACCCTATTTATAGAAAAGGGAAATATAGGAAACATTCATCCTCATAGACGATTTTTCCAATGTAATATAAATAAAAAATTACTGTGGTGACCAGCACTAGCGAATTCTGCCAGAGGGCGCTCCCTCCCTCGGATGGTGAAAAAAAATTCAAATAAAACCTATTTATAGAAAAGAGAAATATAGGAAACATTCATCCTCATAGAAGATTTTTATAATGTAATATAAATAAAAAATTACTATGGTGACCAGCACTAGCGAATTCTGCCAGGGAGTGCGCCCTCCCTCGGATGGTAAAAAAAAAATTCAATAAAACCTATTTATAGAAAAGAGAAATATAGGAAACATTCATCCTCATAGACGATTTGTCTATTGTAATATAAATAAAAAATTACTATCGTGACCAGCACTAGCGAATTCTGCTAGGGGGCGCGCCCTCCCTCGGATGGTGAAAAAAAATTCAAATAAAACCTATCTATAGAAAAGAGAAATATAGGAAACATTCATCCTCATAGACGATTCTTCTAATGTAATATAAATAAAAAATTACTATTGTGACCAGCACTAGCAAATTCTGCCAGGGGGCGCACCCTACTTTGGATGGAGAAAAAAAATTCATATAAAACCTATTTATAGAAAAGAGAAATATAGGAAACATCCATCCTCATAGACGATTTTTCTAATGTAATATAAATAAAAAATTACTATGGTGACCAGCACTAGCGAATTCTGCCAGGGGGTGCGCCCTCCCTCGGATGGTGAAAAAAAATTCAAATAAAACGTATTTAAAGAAAAGAGAAATATAGGAAACATTCATCCTCATAGACGATTTTTCTATTGTAATATAAATAAAAAATTACTGTGGTGGCCAGCACTAGCGAATTCTGCTAGGGGGCGCGCCCTCCCTTGGATGGTGAAAAAAAATTCAAATAAACCCTATTTATAGAAAAGGGAAATATAGGAAACATTCATCCTCATAGACGATTTTTCCAATGTAATATAAATAAAAAATTACTGTGGTGACCAGCACTAGCGAATTCTGCCAGGGGGCGCTCCCTCCTTCGGATGGTGAAAAAAAAAACTTAAATAAAACCTATTTATAGAAAAGAGAAATATAGGAAACATTCATCCTCATAGACGAATTTTCTAATGTAATATAAATAAAAAATTACTATCGTGACCAGCACTAGCGAATTCTGCAAGGGGGCGCGCCCTCCCTCGGATGGTGAAAAAAAAAATTCAAATAAAACCTATTTATAGAAAAGAGAAATATAGGAAACATTCATCCTCATAGACGATTTTTCTAATGTAATATAAATAAAAAATTACTGTGGTGACCAGCACTAGCGAATTCTGCCAGAGGGCGCTCCCTCCCTCGGATGGTGAAAAAAAAATTCAAATAAAACCTATTTATAGAAAAGAGAAATATAGGAAACATTCATCCTCATAGACGATTTTTCTAATGTAATATAAATAAAAAATTACTATCGTGACCAGCACTAGCGAATTCTGCAAGGGGGCGCGCCCTCCCTCGGATGGTGAAAAAAAAATTCAAATAAAACCTATTTATAGAAAAGAGAAATATAGGAAACATTCATCCTCATAGACGATTTTTCTAATGTAATATAAATAAAAAATTACTATGGTGACCAGCACTAGCGAATTCTGCCAGGGGGCGCGCCTCCCTCGGATGGTGAAAAAAAAATTCAAATAAAACGTATTTAAAGAAAAGAGAAATATAGGAAACATTCATCCTCATAGACGATTTGTCTATTGTAATATAAATAAAAAATTACTATCGTGACCAGCACTAGCGAATTCTGCTAGGGGGCGCGCCCTCCCTCGGATGGTGAAAAAAAATTCAAATAAAACCTATTTATAGAAAAGAGAAATATAGGAAACATTCATCCTCATAGACGATTTTTCTATTGTAATATAAATAAAAAATTACTATCGTGACCAGCACTAGCGAATTCTGCCAGGGGGCGCGCCCTCCCTCGGATGGTGAAAAAAAATTCAAATAAAACCTATTTATAGAAAAGAGAAATATAGGAAACATTCATCCTCATAGACGATTTTTCCAATGTAATATAAATAAAAAATTACTATGGTGACCAGCACTAGCGAATTCTGCCAGGGGGTGCGCCCTCCCTCGGATGGTGAAAAAAAAATTCAAATAAAACCTATTTATAGAAAAGAGAAATATAGGAAACATTCATCCTCATAGACGATTTGTCTATTGTAATATAAATAAAAAATTACTATCGTGACCAGCACTAGCGAATTCTGCTAGGGGGCGCGCCCTCCCTCGGATGGTGAAAAAAAAATTCAAATAAAACCTATCTATAGAAAAGAGAAATATAGGAAACATTCATCCTCATAGACGATTTTTCTATTGTAATATAAATAAAAAATTACTATCGTGACCAGCACTAGCGAATTCTGCCAGGGGGTGCGGCCTCCCTCGGATGGTAAAAAAAAAATTCAATAAAACGTATTTAAAGAAAAGAGAAATATAGGAAATATTCATCCTCATAGACGATTTGTCTATTGTAATATAAATAAAAAATTACTATCGTGACCAGCACTAGCGAATTCTGCTAGGGGGCGCGCCCTCCCTCGGATGGTGAAAAAAAATTCAAATAAAACCTATCTATAGAAAAGAGAAATATAGGAAACATTCATCCTCATAGACGATTTTTCTATTGTAATATAAATAAAAAATTACTATCGTGACCAGCACTAGCGAATTCTGCTAGGGGGCGCGCCCTCCCTTGGATGGTGAAAAAAAATTCAAATAAACCCTATTTATAGAAAAGGGAAATATAGGAAACATTCATCCTCATAGACGATTTTTCCAATGTAATATAAATAAAAAATTACTATTGTGACCAGCATAGCGAATTATACAAGGGCGCGAGCTCCTTTGGATGGTGAAAATTATTTCAAATAAAACCTATTTAAAGAAAAGAGAAATATAGGAAACATTCATCCTCATAGACGAATTTTCTTATGTAATATAAATAAAAAATTACTATCGTGACCAGCACTAGCGAATTCTGCAAGGGGGCGCGCCCTCCCTCGGATGGTGAAAAAAAAATTCAAATAAAACCTATTTATAGAAAAGGGAAATATAGGAAACATTCATCTTCATAGACGATTTTTCTAATGTAATATAAATAAAAAGTTACTGTGGTGACCAGCACTAGCGAATTCTGCCAGAGGGCGCTCCCTCCCTCTGATGTTGAAAAAAAAAATTTAAATAAAACCTATTTATAGAAAAGAGAAATATAGGAAACATCCATCCTCATAGACGAATTATCTAATGTAATATAAATAAAAAATTACTATCGTGACCAGCACTAGCGAATTCTGCAAGGGGGCGCGCCGTCCCTCAGATGGTGAAAAAAAAAATCAAATAAAACCTATTTATAGAAAAGATAAATATATATGAAACATTCATCCTCATAGACGATTTTTCTAATGTAATATAAATAAAAAATTACTATTGTGACCAGCACTAGCGAATTATACAAGGCCCGCCCTCCCTCGGATGGTGAAAAAAAATTCAAATAAAACCTATCTATAGAAAAGAGAAATAAAGGAAACATTCATCCTCATAGACGATTCTTCTAATGTAATATAAATAAAAAATTACTATTGTGACCAGCACTAGCGAATTCTGCCGGCGGGTCGCCCTCCCTCGGATGGTTAAAAAAAATTCAAATAATACGTATTTAAAGAAAAGAGAAATATAGGAAACATTCATCCTCATAGACGATTTTTCTAATGTAATATAAATAAAAAATTACTATGGTGACCAGCACTAGCGAATTCTGCCAGGGGGTGCGCCCTCCCTCGGATGGTGAAAAAAAATTCAAATAAAACCTATTTATAGAAAAGAGAAATATAGGAAACATTCATCCTCATAGACGATTTTTCTAATGTAATATAAATAAAAAATTACTATTGTGACCAGCACTAGCGAATTCTGCCAGGGGGCGCGCTCTCCCTTGGATTGCGAAAAAAATTCAAATAAAACCTATTTAAAGAAAAGAGAAATTTAGGAAACATTCATCCTCACAGACGAATTTTCTAATGTAATATAAATAAAAAATTACTATCGTGACCAGCACTAGCGAATTCTGCAAGGGGGCGCGCCCTCCCTTGGATGGTGAAAATTATTTCAAATAAAACGTATTTAAAGAAAAGAGAAATATAGGAAACATTTATCCTCATAGACGATTTTTCTATTGTAATATAAATAAAAAATTACTATTGTGACCAGCACTAGCGAATTCTGCCGGCGGGTCGCCCTCCCTCGGATGGTTAAAAAAAATTCAAATAATACGTATTTAAAGAAAAGAGAAATATAGGAAACATTCATCCTCATAGACGATTTTTCTAATGTAATATAAATAAAAAATTACTATGGTGACCAGCACTAGCGAATTCTGCCAGGGGGTGCGCCCTCCCTCGGATGGTGAAAAAAAATTCAAATAAAACCTATTTATAGAAAAGAGAAATATAGGAAACATTCATCCTCATAGACGATTTTTCTAATGTAATATAAATAAAAAATTAGTATTGTGACCAGCACTAGCGAATTCTGCCAGGGGGCGCGCTCTCCCTTGGATTGCGAAAAAAATTCAAATAAAACCTATTTAAAGAAAAGAGAAATATAGGAAACATTCATCCTCACAGACGAATTTTCTAATGTAATATAAATAAAAAATTACTATCGTGACCAGCACTAGCGAATTCTGCAAGGGGGCGCGCCCTCCCTTGGATGGTGAAAATTATTTCAAATAAAACGTATTTAAAGAAAAGAGAAATATAGGAAACATTTATCCTCATAGACGATTTTTCTATTGTAATATAAATAAAAAATTACTATTGTGACCAGCACTAGCGAATTCTGCCGGCGGGTCGCCCTCTCTCGGATGGTTAAAAAAAATTCAAATAATACGTATTTAAAGAAAAGAGAAATATAGGAAACATTCATCCTCATAGACGATTTTTCTAATGTAATATAAATAAAAAATTACTATCGTGACCTGCACTAGCGAATTCTGCAAGGGGGCGCGCCCTTCCTCGGATGGTGAAAAAAAATTCAAATAAAACCTATTTATAGAAAAGGGAAATATAGGAAACATTCATCCTCATAGACGATTTTTCTAATGTAATATAAATAAAAAATTACTGTGGTGACCAGCACTAGCGAATTCTGCCAGAGGGCGCTCCCTCCCTCGGATGGTGAAAAAAAAAATTTAAATAAAACCTATTTATAGAAAAGAGAAATATAGAAAACATCCATCCTCATAGATGAATTTTCTAATGTAACATAAATAAAAAATTACTATGGTGACCAGCACTAGCGAATTCTGCCAGAGGGCGCTCCCTCCCTCGGATGGTGAAAAAAAAAATTCAAATAAAACCTATTTATAGAAAAGATAAATATAGGAAACATTCATCCTCATAGACGATTTTTCTAATGTAATATAAATATAAAATTACTGTGGTGGCCAGCACTAGCGAATTCTGCCAGAGGGCGCTCCCTCCCTCTGATGTTGAAAAAAAAAATTTAAATAAAACCTATTTATAGAAAAGAGAAATATAGGAAACATCCATCCTCATAGACGAATTATCTAATGTAATATAAATAAAAAATTACTATCGTGACCAGCACTAGCGAATTCTGCAAGGGGGCGCGCCGTCCCTCAGATGGTGAAAAAAAAAATCAAATAAAACCTATTTATAGAAAAGATAAATATATATGAAACATTCATCCTCATAGACGATTTTTCTAATGTAATATAAATAAAAAATTACTATTGTGACCAGCACTAGCGAATTATACAAGGCCCGCCCTCCCTCGGATGGTGAAAAAAAATTCAAATAAAACCTATCTATAGAAAAGAGAAATAAAGGAAACATTCATCCTCATAGACGATTCTTCTAATGTAATATAAATAAAAAATTACTATTGTGACCAGCACTAGCGAATTCTGCCGGCGGGTCGCCCTCCCTCGGATGGTTAAAAAAAATTCAAATAATACGTATTTAAAGAAAAGAGAAATATAGGAAACATTCATCCTCATAGACGATTTTTCTAATGTAATATAAATAAAAAATTACTATGGTGACCAGCACTAGCGAATTCTGCCAGGGGGTGCGCCCTCCCTCGGATGGTGAAAAAAAATTCAAATAAAACCTATTTATAGAAAAGAGAAATATAGGAAACATTCATCCTCATAGACGATTTTTCTAATGTAATATAAATAAAAAATTACTATTGTGACCAGCACTAGCGAATTCTGCCAGGGGGCGCGCTCTCCCTTGGATTGCGAAAAAAATTCAAATAAAACCTATTTAAAGAAAAGAGAAATATAGGAAACATTCATCCTCACAGACGAATTTTCTAATGTAATATAAATAAAAAATTACTATCGTGACCAGCACTAGCGAATTCTGCAAGGGGGCGCGCCCTCCCTTGGATGGTGAAAATTATTTCAAATAAAACGTATTTAAAGAAAAGAGAAATATAGGAAACATTTATCCTCATAGACGATTTTTCTATTGTAATATAAATAAAAAATTACTATTGTGACCAGCACTAGCGAATTCTGCCGGCGGGTCGCCCTCCCTCGGATGGTTAAAAAAAATTCAAATAATACGTATTTAAAGAAAAGAGAAATATAGGAAACATTCATCCTCATAGACGATTTTTCTAATGTAATATAAATAAAAAATTACTATGGTGACCAGCACTAGCGAATTCTGCCAGGGGGTGCGCCCTCCCTCGGATGGTGAAAAAAAATTCAAATAAAACCCATTTATAGAAAAGAGAAATATAGGAAACATTCATCCTCATAGACGATTTTTCTAATGTAATATAAATAAAAAATTAGTATTGTGACCAGCACTAGCGAATTCTGCCAGGGGGCGCGCTCTCCCTTGGATTGCGAAAAAAATTCAAATAAAACCTATTTAAAGAAAAGAGAAATATAGGAAACATTCATCCTCACAGACGAATTTTCTAATGTAATATAAATAAAAAATTACTATCGTGACCAGCACTAGCGAATTCTGCAAGGGGGCGCGCCCTCCCTTGGATGGTGAAAATTATTTCAAATAAAACGTATTTAAAGAAAAGAGAAATATAGGAAACATTTATCCTCATAGACGATTTTTCTATTGTAATATAAATAAAAAATTACTATTGTGACCAGCACTAGCGAATTCTGCCGGCGGGTCGCCCTCTCTCGGATGGTTAAAAAAAAATTCAAATAATACGTATTTAAAGAAAAGAGAAATATAGGAAACATTCATCCTCATAGACGATTTTTCTAATGTAATATAAATAAAAAATTACTATCGTGACCTGCACTAGCGAATTCTGCAAGGGGGCGCGCCCTTCCTCGGATGGTGAAAAAAAATTCAAATAAAACCTATTTATAGAAAAGGGAAATATAGGAAACATTCATCTTCATAGACGATTTTTCTAATGTAATATAAATAAAAAATTACTGTGGTGACCAGCACTAGCGAATTCTGCCAGAGGGCGCTCCCTCCCTCGGATGGTGAAAAAAAAAATTTAAATAAAACCTATTTATAGAAAAGAGAAATATAGAAAACATCCATCCTCATAGATGAATTTTCTAATGTAACATAAATAAAAAATTACTATGGTGACCAGCACTAGCGAATTCTGCCAGAGGGCGCTCCCTCCCTCGGATGGTGAAAAAAAAAATTCAAATAAAACCTATTTATAGAAAAGATAAATATAGGAAACATTCATCCTCATAGACGATTTTTCTAATGTAATATAAATATAAAATTACTGTGGTGGCCAGCACTAGCGAATTCTGCCAGAGGGCGCTCCCTCCCTCGGATGGTGAAAAAAAAATTTAAATCAAACCTATTTATAGAAAAGAGAAATATAGGAAACATTCATCCTCATAGACGATTTTTCTAATGTAATATAAATATAAAATTACTGTGGTGGCCAGCACTAGCGAATTCTGCTAGGGGGCGCGCCCTCCCTTGGATTGCGAAAAAAAATTCAAATAAAACCTATTTAAAGAAAAGAAAAATATAGAAAACATTCATCCTCATAGACGATTTTTCTAATGTAATATAAATAAAAAATTACTATCGTGACCAGCACTAGCGAATTCTGCAAGGGGGCGCGCCCTCCCTCGGATGGTGAAAAAAAAAATTCAAATAAAACCTATTTATAGAAAAGAGAAATATAGGAAACATTCATCCTCATAGACGATTTTTCTATTGTAATATAAATAAAAAATTACTGTGGTGACCAGCACTAGCGAATTCTGCCAGAGGGCGCTCCCTCCCTCGGATGGTGAAAAAAAATTCAAATAAAACCTATTTATAGAAAAGAGAAATATAGGAAACATTCATCCTCATAGAAGATTTTTCTAATGTAATATAAATAAAAAATTACTATCGTGACCAGCACTAGCGAATTCTGCAAGGGGGCGCGCCCTCCCTCGGATGGTGAAAAAAAAAATTCAAATAAAACCTATTTATAGAAAAGAGAAATATAGGAAACATTCATCCTCATAGACGATTTTTCTATTGTAATATAAATAAAAAATTACTATCGTGACCAGCACTAGCGAATTCTGCAAGGGGGCGCGCCCTCCCTCGGATGGTGAAAAAAAAATTCAAATAAAACCTATTTATAGAAAAGAGAAATATAGGAAACATTCATCCTCATAGACGATTTTTCTATTGTAATATAAATAAAAAATTACTATGGTGACCAGCACTAGCGAATTCTGCCAGGGGGTGCGGCCTCCCTCGGATGGTAAAAAAAAAATTCAATAAAACGTATTTAAAGAAAAGAGAAATATAGGAAATATTCATCCTCATAGACGATTTGTCTATTGTAATATAAATAAAAAATTACTATCGTGACCAGCACTAGCGAATTCTGCTAGGGGGCGCGCCCTCCCTCGGATGGTGAAAAAAAATTCAAATAAAACCTATCTATAGAAAAGAGAAATATAGGAAACATTCATCCTCATAGACGATTTTTCTAATGTAATATAAATAAAAAATTACTATGGTGGCCAGCACTAGCGAATTCTGCTAGGGGGCGCGCCCTCCCTTGGATGGTGAAAAAAAATTCAAATAAACCCTATTTATAGAAAAGGGAAATATAGGAAACATTCATCCTCATAGACGATTTTTCCAATGTAATATAAATAAAAAATTACTATTGTGACCAGCATAGCGAATTATACAAGGGCGCGAGCTCCATTGGATGGTGAAAATTATTTCAAATAAAACCTATTTAAAGAAAAGAGAAATATAGGAAACATTCATCCTCATAGACGAATTTTCTTATGTAATATAAATAAAAAATTACTATCGTGACCAGCACTAGCGAATTCTGCAAGGGGGCGCGCCCTCCCTCGGATGGTGAAAAAAAAATTCAAATAAAACCTATTTATAGAAAAGGGAAATATAGGAAACATTCATCTTCATAGACGATTTTTCTAATGTAATATAAATAAAAAGTTACTGTGGTGACCAGCACTAGCGAATTCTGCCAGAGGGCGCTCCCTCCCTCTGATGTTGAAAAAAAAAATTTAAATAAAACCTATTTATAGAAAAGAGAAATATAGGAAACATCCATCCTCATAGACGAATTATCTAATGTAATATAAATAAAAAATTACTATCGTGACCAGCACTAGCGAATTCTGCAAGGGGGCGCGCCGTCCCTCAGATGGTGAAAAAAAAAATCAAATAAAACCTATTTATAGAAAAGATAAATATATATGAAACATTCATCCTCATAGACGATTTTTCTAATGTAATATAAATAAAAAATTACTATTGTGACCAGCACTAGCGAATTATACAAGGCCCGCCCTCCCTCGGATGGTGAAAAAAAATTCAAATAAAACCTATCTATAGAAAAGAGAAATAAAGGAAACATTCATCCTCATAGACGATTCTTCTAATGTAATATAAATAAAAAATTACTATTGTGACCAGCACTAGCGAATTCTGCCGGCGGGTCGCCCTCCCTCGGATGGTTAAAAAAAATTCAAATAATACGTATTTAAAGAAAAGAGAAATATAGGAAACATTCATCCTCATAGACGATTTTTCTAATGTAATATAAATAAAAAATTACTATGGTGACCAGCACTAGCGAATTCTGCCAGGGGGTGCGCCCTCCCTCGGATGGTGAAAAAAAATTCAAATAAAACCTATTTATAGAAAAGAGAAATATAGGAAACATTCATCCTCATAGACGATTTTTCTAATGTAATATAAATAAAAAATTACTATTGTGACCAGCACTAGCGAATTCTGCCAGGGGGCGCGCTCTCCCTTGGATTGCGAAAAAAATTCAAATAAAACCTATTTAAAGAAAAGAGAAATATAGGAAACATTCATCCTCACAGACGAATTTTCTAATGTAATATAAATAAAAAATTACTATCGTGACCAGCACTAGCGAATTCTGCAAGGGGGCGCGCCCTCCCTTGGATGGTGAAAATTATTTCAAATAAAACGTATTTAAAGAAAAGAGAAATATAGGAAACATTTATCCTCATAGACGATTTTTCTATTGTAATATAAATAAAAAATTACTATTGTGACCAGCACTAGCGAATTCTGACGGCGGGTCGCCCTCCCTCGGATGGTTAAAAAAAATTCAAATAATACGTATTTAAAGAAAAGAGAAATATAGGAAACATTCATCCTCATAGACGATTTTTCTAATGTAATATAAATAAAAAATTACTATGGTGACCAGCACTAGCGAATTCTGCCAGGGGGTGCGCCCTCCCTCGGATGGTGAAAAAAAATTCAAATAAAACCTATTTATAGAAAAGATAAATATAGGAAACATTCATCCTCATAGACGATTTTTCTAATGTAATATAAATAAAAAATTACTATTGTGACCAGCACTAGCGAATTCTGCCAGGGGGCGCGCTCTCCCTTGGATTGCGAAAAAAATTCAAATAAAACCTATTTAAAGAAAAGAGAAATATAGGAAACATTCATCCTCACAGACGAATTTTCTAATGTAATATAAATAAAAAATTACTATCGTGACCAGCACTAGCGAATTCTGCAAGGGGGCGCGCCCTCCCTTGGATGGTGAAAATTATTTCAAATAAAACGTATTTAAAGAAAAGAGAAATATAGGAAACATTTATCCTCATAGACGATTTTTCTATTGTAATATAAATAAAAAATTACTATTGTGACCAGCACTAGCGAATTCTGCCGGCGGGTCGCCCTCCCTCGGATGGTGAAAAAAAAAATTTAAATAAAACCTATTTATAGAAAAGAGAAATATAGAAAACATCCATCCTCATAGATGAATTTTCTAATGTAACATAAATAAAAAATTACTATGGTGACCAGCACTAGCGAATTCTGCCAGAGGGCGCTCCCTCCCTCGGATGGTGAAAAAAAAAATTCAAATAAAACCTATTTATAGAAAAGATAAATATAGGAAACATTCATCCTCATAGACGATTTTTCTAATGTAATATAAATATAAAATTACTGTGGTGGCCAGCACTAGCGAATTCTGCCAGAGGGCGCTCCCTCCCTCGGATGGTGAAAAAAAAAATTTAAATAAAACCTATTTATAGAAAAGAGAAATATAGAAAACATCCATCCTCATAGATGAATTTTCTAATGTAACATAAATAAAAAATTACTATGGTGACCAGCACTAGCGAATTCTGCCAGAGGGCGCTCCCTCCCTCGGATGGTGAAAAAAAAATTTAAATCAAACCTATTTATAGAAAAGATAAATATAGGAAACATTCATCCTCATAGACGATTTTTCTAACGTAATATAAATATAAAATTACTGTGGTGGCCAGCACTAGCGAATTCTTCTAGGGGGCGCGCCCTCCCTTGGATTGCGAAAAAAAATTCAAATAAACCCTATTTAAAGAAAAGAAAAATATAGAAAACATCCATCCTCATAGACGATTTTTCTAATGTAATATAAATAAAAAATTACTATCGTGACCAGCACTAGCGAATTCTGCAAGGGGGCGCGCCCTCCCTCGGATGGTGAAAAAAAAAATTCAAATAAAACCTATTTATAGAAAAGAGAAATATAGGAAACATTCATCCTCATAGACGATTTTTCTATTGTAATATAAATAAAAAATTACTGTGGTGACCAGCACTAGCGAATTCTGCCAGAGGGCGCTCCCTCCCTCGGATGGTGAAAAAAAATTCAAATAAAACCTATTTATAGAAAAGACAAATATAGGAAACATCGATCCTCATAGACGAATTTTCTAATGTAATATAAATAAAAAATTAATATCGTGACCAGCACTAGCGAATTCTGCAAGGGGGCGCGCCCTCCCTCGGATGGTGAAAAAAAAATTCAAATAAAACCTATTTATAGAAAAGATAAATATAGGAAACATTCATCCTCATAGACGATTCTTCTAATGTAATATAAATAAAAAATTACTATCGTGACCAGCACTAGCAAATTCTACAAGGGGGCGCGCCCTCCTTTGGATGTTGAAAATTATTTCTAATAAAACCTATTTAAAGAAAAGAGAAATATAGGAAACATTCATCCTCATAGACGATTTTTGTAATGTAATATAAATAAAAAATTACTGTGGTGGCCAGCACTAGCGAATTCTGCTAGGGGGCGCGCCCTCACTTGGATTGCGAAAAAAAATTCAAATAAACCCTATTTAAAGAAAAGAAAAATATAGAAAACATCCATCCTCATAGACGAATTTTCGAATGTAATATAAATAAAAAATTACTATGGTGACCAGCACTAGCGAATTCTGCCAGGGGGTGCGCCCTCCCTCGGATGGTGAAAAAAAAATTCAAATAAAACCTATTTATAGAAAAGGTAAATATAGGAAACATTCATCCTCATAGACGATAGTTCTAATGTAATAAAAATAAAAAATTACTGTGGTGGCCAGCACTAGCGAATTCTTCTCGGGGGCGCGCCCTCCCTTGGATTGCGAAAAAAAATTCAAATAAAACCTATTTATAGAAAAGAGAAATATAGGAAACATTCATCCTCATAGACGATTTTTCTAATGTAATATAAATAAAAAATTACTATTGTGACCAGCACTAGAGAATTCTACAAGGGGGCGCGCCCTCCTTTGGATGGTGAAAATTATTTCAAATAAAACCTATTTAAAGAAAAGAGAAATATAGGAAACATTCATCCTCATAGACGAATTTTCTTATGTAATATAAATAAAAAATTACTATCGTGACCAGCACTAGCGAATTCTGCAAGGGGGCGCGCCCTCCCTCGGATGGTGAAAAAAAAATTCAAATAAAACCTATTTATAGAAAAGAGAAATATAGGAAACATTCATCTTCATAGACGATTTTTCTAATGTAATATAAATAAAAAATTACTATCGTGACCAGCACTAGCGAATTCTGCAAGGGGGCGCGCTCTCCCTCGGATGGTGAAAAAAAATTCAAATAAAACCTATTTATAGAAAAGACAAATATAGGAAACATCCATCCTCATAGACGATTTTTCTAATGTAATATAAATAAAAAATTACTAACGTGACCAGCACTAGCAAATTCTGCCAGGGGGCGCACCCTCCCTAGGATGGTGAAACAAAATTCAAATAAACCCCATTTAAAGAAAAGAAAAATATAGAAAACATCCATCCTCATAGACGAATTTTCTAATGTAATATAAATAAAAATTACTATCGTGACCAGCACTAGCGAATTCTGCTAGGGGGCGCGCCCTTCCTCGGATGGTGAAAAAGAATTCAAATAAAACCTATTTATAGAAAAGAGAAATATAGGAAACATTCATCCTCATAGACGATTCTTCTAATGTAATATAAATAAAAAATTACTATCGTGACCAGCACTAGCAAATTCTGCCAGGGGGCGCACCCTCCCTAGGATGGTGAAAAAAAATTCAAATAAAACGTATTTAAAGAAAAGAGAAATATAGGAAACATTCATCCTCATAGACGATTTTTCTATTGTAATATAAATAAAGAATTACTATTTTGACCAGCACTACCGAATTCTGCTAGGGAGCGCGCCCTCCGTTGGATGGTGAAAAATAATTCATATAAACCCTATTTAAAGAAAAGAAAAATATAGGAAGTATCCATCCTCATAGACGATTTTCCTAATGTAATATAAATATAAAATTAATATGGTGACCAGCACTAGCGAATTCTGCCAGGGGGTGCGCCCTCCCCCGGATGGTGAAAAAAATTCAAATAAAACGTATTTAAAGAAAAGAGAAATATAGGAAACATTCATCCTCATTGACGATTTTTCTATTGTAATATAAATAAAAAATTACTATGGTGACCAGCACTAGCGAATTCTGCCAGGGGGTGCGCCCTCCCTCGGATGGTGAAAAAAAATTCAAATAAAACCTATTTATAGAAAAGAGAAATATAGGAAACATTCATCCTCATAGACGATTTTTCTAATGTAATATAAATAAAAAATTACTATTGTGACCAGCACTAGCGAATTCTGCCAGGGGGCGCGCTCTCCCTTGGATTGCGAAAAAAATTCAAATAAAACCTATTTAAAGAAAAGAGAAATATAGGAAACATTCATCCTCACAGACGAATTTTCTAATGTAATATAAATAAAAAATTACTATCGTGACCAGCACTAGCGAATTCTGCAAGGGGGCGCGCCCTCCCTTGGATGGTGAAAATTATTTCAAATAAAACGTATTTAAAGAAAAGAGAAATATAGGAAACATTTATCCTCATAGACGATTTTTCTATTGTAATATAAATAAAAAATTACTATTGTGACCAGCACTAGCGAATTCTGCCAGGGGGCGCGCCCATTCTGAATGTTAGAAAATTAATTCCGAAAAAAAAGGTCTTGAAAAACATCTATTTAAAGAAAACAGTGATGTAGTTTTTAGCCGCCGTGAGATACGAAGGCTTGTGCTCCTTTCCCAGTTTGTTTCTATTGAGTCCGAACTGAGTCTCGTAGGTGAAATACATGATGGAGGAAAATTTATTATAACAAAAAGACTTCATTCATTCTTTCGAACCATCTTTTATTCTAGCACAAGAAAATACGGGTTTTATTCCGGACCCAGTTTTTACTCAGTTTCAATAGATCTGAATGCATTGCAACCTTCACCAACTATAATCTCCTTGAAGAATCCATGTGAATCATAAAATCTAGTAACGATAATAATTTGTATATTTCTCATTAGAATGTGTTGTTCTTTTATTAAAATAGCTACTGTTGGAAACGTTTTCATGAAGGAATGTATTAATTATTTGACTCCGATTTGATTGGAATCGGAAATTATTCTGAGTTTTTTTCCCCTTAAATAAGTCATTTCCAAGCTGTAGGGCCATTTACAGTAATCTTTCTCAGATTTTGACAATATTGGTAAAAACTAGCTTTTCATTGGCGGTTGTTATCGAGCATATCACTTAAATCAAATTATTAAGTTTAGGTACTCGTTCGACGCTCTTTAATTTCTCAAAGAATACTTGTTTCGCTTTGATGCACTGTTTATTAGTAACACATGAAAAAAAAAAGATCTGATAAATCTGGAATTTTTGGCTTTAAAAGATTTTCTCTTAGTGACCCGTGTTAGCAATTTAGTTTTTTACATGTCTTAACCTATATACAGAGTTACTCGTAAGTAGAGGGAAATATTTAAAGGAGTGATAGCAAAACTCAATAAATCCAAAAAAGTTTATGTAAACAATGGTTCAATTTTTAGCAGGAAAGTAGAAAATTAAAGTTTTCTGATTTTATATGTCACGTTTTTTATTGAATTGGAAGTGATAACAAAAAACTATTTCATTTAAGTAATTAATGATAGCTTCACTGTAAACTAATCAAAATTTACTCTAAATAACAATAGAGTTTGTTTTTGTTAAAACCATTTAAAGAGGACTTATGAGCCGCTAAACTCTGCTAAGGAGTGGGGGAAATGGGTAGTGGTGGGGGAAGCACGTGGTACAGAGGTGCGCTTCCCCCCCTGAGAAATTCCTGGATCCGCCACTGGAATGAACGTCACAAGAGTGACAAAGAATAGTCCGGATCGCTTTGATCATGAAGACCCCTACAGGTTCAATCATTACTTACCATTGCTGACGCCATTTTAGCTCAGTTTTAAACAAAGAAACAGCATAGATAAGCTTATTTGGACATTGTCCTTTATAGTATTGGACATCAAGAGAAAAATGGAGATATAATAATTACCTCCTAGTTCCTGAAAATTGTTTAAAGAAAAGTTAGAAAAATATAAGTCAACTACTTACAAACATTTATGAAAAGTATTGCGAAAATAATCAATTTGTTAAGAAAAATGGAAAAATTAATGATAAATAAACACGGCATTCAAAGATTTAAAAAAAAAAGTAAATTGTGAAGTTTCCACTTTTTTTTTTTTAATTTATTGCCCACTTGACTATTTAAAGAAAAAAATAATTGAAAAGGGTTTATAAAAATATAAACTAGGGATATAAAAAACTATTTAAAAAAAAACTATTTAAAAAAAAACTATTTACTTTTATGAAATTATTTACTTAAAAATCAGAAATGCACAATGGTTGTGAGGCCTAGGTAAACTAACCTATCTAGTAGAAAGGTTAGTCTCATAGAAAAGCGGTTTGACAAAATTTGGTAAAATATAAGTCTACTACTTACAAAAATTAAGGAAAGGTATTGAGAAATTAATAAATTTGTTGAGAAAAATGGGGAAAGAATAAAAAGGGGGTCAACAGCTGATAAGAAGTTGTTCGCCAGGAAAGGCGGGTAACCTAACCTAACCATAAACTATCATCAAGGATAAGCGTTATACCTTAAAACGGTGGGGCATCATAGAAACCTTTCTTGTTTTACCCTGATATGGTATCTATTTTAATAAACATAATTGCCTAAAAACATACTACAAGTAACTGGTATCAAAGCTTTTACTTCTTGTTCTTCCATTATATGGGTTGTATTTTTATAAACATCATTGCCTAAAAACACATTTTATAAATAAATATAAAAAAATTAAAAATAATGATTTTTCAAATATTTTTCATGTAAGGTGGTTATGAAATTCTGTTTTTCTCTCAGATTTATGTCATAAGAATTTATTTGTATTTATGAGTGACAAACTTAATTTTCTAGGCTTAATATCTACATTTACATGAAAATAACTGAAGTAATCTGTAGGTGTCTTAATTTTAAACGTAAATTTTAGTAAGAAACATTAAGTTCTTCACTGATAAATACATATTAATTCCTATGATGTAGATCTGGAAGAAAAACACAATTACATAACCACTTTACATGAAAAATATTTAAAAAATCATTATTTTTAAATTTCTGAATAAAATGTGGTTTTAAGCAATGATATTTATAAAAATACAACCCATATAACGGAAAAACAAGAAGTGAAAGCTATGAAACAGTTAATTGTAATAATTTTTGTAGAAAACACAGAAAATTAAAAGTAATTAAATAGGAAATCACATCATTTCTTTACACAACTTTTTTTAAAATTATTTTTTAATGATATTTACAACTGTATTAAAGAAATATGTCTAGTAAATTTGAACATATGCATATAATGAAGTGAAAACACTTGCTGAGTAACTACCCAATGGTAGCACTCTAATGATATGTCTACATTAGGAGATCATGGGACCATCTTCTTTTCAGACGCCTCCGAGGGCTATCAGGAATTGAAGAGGAAGCAAGGTTAGAAACGAGAGGGTTGGGATGATTCTGAAGTTTATTATGGAAGGATAGGTATCTGGATTGGGCCAGATCTGAAACATAAGAAACATTAAAGTCATTATAGATGGTTTTATTTGTAACTAAATAGGGAGCATTGAGGATTTTGGATTGTAAGGATTAGATACAAAAGGAATTTGATAGTTTAGTGGAGCCCCATAGCTCAACTCTGTAAGTCCAAATAGGCCTTATTATAGTCATGTACATGTGTCTTTTGTAATTAATTGGAGGTTTAGAGAGTTTGTCTAGTAAGTGCTGAAGTAATCGGAAACATTGAGCAGTTTCTTGTCGTTTCAGTCTGGTATGAGGATTCCAAGTTAGTCGTTTGCCCAGGTGGAGTTCTAGGTAGCGGATTTGCTCAACAGGGATAAGTGGAGTATTGTTAAAGGAAACTGTAGGACAGGAAGTCATTGGTCTACGATGAAGGGAAAAGGTAATTTGATGGGATTTATTGGAGTTTATTTTAATTCTCCAGTTTTGACACCATTCTTCATGATTGATGATTTGTGATTGAAGCATTTGGGATGCAATTGATGGTTCATGATTTACTGACAGGATACATGTGTCATCAGCATATGTGTGATGACAGTGTTGAGATAGGTAGGGATGTCAGCTGTATAAACTGTATAGAGGATAGGACCTAGGATACTACCTTGAGAAACACCAGCAAACTGGGACAACACAACTTAAGGTGAATCTTAAAATTTTTACTGATAAACCACTAATTAATTAATATAGAATAAAACCTTTCTAAACGAGAAAGTCTTTGTAAAAGTGGGATAAATGCAGTATAGTTAAAGGGTGATTAAAAAATCACAAATAATTAACGACTTTTTTTTAACGAAACAGCTGTGTTAGTCAGTTCTTTTTATAGTTTTAACAATGACAAACTCTACTTTCTGTTAAAGCAAATTTTGTCTAGTTTACTATGGAGCAATGTTTAGTTACTTAAATAGAATATTTTTCATGTTATTGTTTCCTATTCAACAAAAACGTGACTCACTTAAAAAAACACAAATCTTAAATTTCCAACTTTTCTGCTGGAAATAGGGACTATTGTTTATATGAACTTTTATGTAGATCTTGATGTTTATTATTAATTGTTTAAATACTTCCCTCCACTTACGGGACACCCTGTATATATGTTTACTTACATCCTTCACTTACTATTTTAACATAGGTATATTGATATTCCATTGTATAGTAATATATTAAGAATTAAAAATTGCCTAAAGAAGACTTATAGAATGCTGTGAAATAGTAATCCAATATACAATAGTTGGGCAGCATTTTTATTTTATGAAATTATTTCTTTCTTTCAGTCCACCAGAGAATTTGATAACAAATCTAACTTCAGATATATATATAACTTTCATTCAAAGGTAAGAGAAAATAAACAATGGAAAAGTAATTTTTTTATTAAATATTCCATTTTGTAATATAAACATTCATATAAAATATTTTTAAAAAAATAAAAAATAATACTAATTTCCTATTGGGGATCACAACCAGTGATAAGAAATTTTATTAAATTAATTATCGTAAAATATTTAAAATAGAATAAAGGACCAAATTTTCCATTTAAAATACAAATATACAAATGATATGAACATCTTAAGAATTGATCATAAAAAATGTTAATGTGTATAAAAAAGTATGTGAAATATGTTTAAAACTAATGAACATTAATTAATTATGCAATCATTCCTGACAAAAACAAAATAAATTAAATTTAAAACTTATAAATATAAACACACAATACAAATTAATCTCTAAGAAGAATACAAAAACACTTCTATAATTTATTACACCATGTTCAACAGAGTGTAATCATTTCTACTTCGTATATATCACTTGGTTATTTGTTTTTTAAAATAAAAATATATTTAATCAGTACATTTCTATAGATCATGACTTCCACACAACAAACAAAAATATTTAAATAGTCTCTTTCATAGTTATAAATACATGGACGGATAATGGAAGGATATTATACATCAATAATTATATTACTGATTAACCTTTTTTTTCCTTCAATAAATATATCTCAATAATACTTAAGAATAGTTTAATCAACTTTGTAGAATAAATCCGAATTCCACATCCCTCATTGTAGAATTTATTTAAATAAATAAAAATTGATTAACTGTAGTTATATCTGCAAACATCACATCCCAGAGACAATATTTTTTATGTACACCTTCTCATGGTAACAGATTAATTAAAATTACATTATTTTATAATAAAGCAGTATTATATTCTAACTGTATTTATATTTGTAACAGTATTTATCACTACTAAGTTAGTTACACTGACATAACAAAATAATATATATTTTTTTCTCAAACCAAAGATAATTCATTTTATTATTAAATTTTGCCAGAAGAAATTAAAATATATAAGAACTAAAGAAACAATTCATAATTATAAAAATAGTTTTAAGAAGTATATCATTTAATAAGAAAAATGTATATATTTGCTGTTTACTCCTCATCAACAATGGTATTCAATGGCACACAATTTGGTGATGTACTATTTTATCAAAATTCTGTATTATAAATGTTTCTGTCTCTACCAAAATAATTCAAATTTGAAACAAAATTGAAATTGATTAATAAAGAAAAAAATCCACTGATTAAACAATAGCTAATATTGTTTTTATATAGTACACTGAAAATATATATACATATTTAAAAATGAATATACACAGAAAGTGGACTTGATTCCATACGTAATACAATATTTCAAGAAATAAATAAACTTTGAATATAAAAAAAAAAATCTCTGTTATTTCTCTGCATACAAGAAACCAACTTTTAAAGGGGTACCAGGTATTACTGACCGGTGGAACTAAGAAAATATGACAATGCCAATTGATGAGATTGAGTCAATTGAGGAAAATAAAATATGGTTGACAGAAATAATAAGTTAAATAAGTAATATTTACATTTAGTGTACTACCTCATGAAATTTTTAAAATTTCTGGTTGTTTCAAAATTTAAAATATTAACATCTAACATAGATTCCAAATTTAAATATAAGAATAATATTTAACTTTAATTAACAAATTTATCTCATTCTTTTTTAATCATTAGTTAAAATAAGTAGTGAAAAAATAATGTACTTCTTTAAATAAATATAATAAGCAGTATGGTTAACTGAATCAGGAAGTGATTGTAATCATACTGTTGTAAAATTGTACATAAGGCATATTATAAACCAATAGATTACATAGTAATAGAAAAACTAAAAATATTGATTGAAAACTAATCTAATAGATACCTGAAAAATCATATGAAAACTTATTTACTTTTTTTTATCATTAATGCCTTAATAATATAAATTTGAAGGACGCAAACAGAAAAAAAAAATATATATATATATATAACACGGACACTCAATTTTATGATACACACATAAACACACAAAAAATGATCACCATAAACATCCTACTAAAGTTGAGGGAACATGGTGTTAAATATAACTTAAAACAGTTTAAAACCACTGTTTTACTGTTGTTAGTAACATTCTAGAAAACATGATTAATAATTTTCACACAAGATATCATTAACAACCAAAATAAATTATAAAAACCAAAATTAAAATAATAACTAAATAGTATTTGGCAGTTTTTAAAGGGATATAACTTAAATTATATTTTTATTTAAGAATCCTGTAATACAAAAATACAGAAAATTCATAGCTGGTATAAAAAAATGTTAGAATTGAGAAAACTGATCTCACTTTAGTTTTATATAATAAAATAAACTTATATTGAGAATTATAGTTGTATTTAAGCATCTTGGATATTTCCAATATATCACTATCCAATGATGTTAATATATATAGTATTAAAACCTAATAACATTGTTGATATTGTTAAAGTAAATAATACTGATGGAACCATAATATATGATGCAATATTATAAATTGGGCAGTATGGGCACTGACTACTTCCACAAACCTCACAAATGTTCAGGACATAAGTAGGAAGAGCATCAAAAATGGTTTCATTGAAGCGTTCTGAAAGCCACATGAAAATTAATAAATTATTAATTTAATTAATATACATTTGAATAAACCAAAATTGATTTAATTTATTTAACTATGACCCTGAAATATTTAAAATATAAATGACCAAAATTATTAATAACACATAAAGTACAAGTATGAATAATTACCTGGTGAATAATAATCATAGACACGTATTGGAAGATAACGAGACATATTTGCAACAGGATGCCATCTCTCAACCGTAAAATTAACACAAATATCATTGCTGTCAAGCTGGAAAATAAAAAAAAAATTGAATAAAATGTTCAGATTACATAATAGTTCATATAAATACAAAACTTTTAAATCCTGTTTTTTTTTCACAGAAATAATTAGTGCAAATTCTATCAAACTGATAAGTAAGTAAAATTTGAATTTTATTTTTCTTGATAACAGAAGCTGGATTAGTATTATAAACCATTTACCTACTTTTTAATTCTTCGAAAACGATAAGAGTGGAAAACAAAAAGGGATCTATCTACTCTCCTCTCTCTCTCTTGATGAGTATTGTATTCCTAAAGTAATTTTGGCTATGGAGTCCTATAAATTCAATAAGATAAAACATTCCCCAGGACAAAAATTTGACAATTATTTAACTGACCTAAAACGTCAAGCACTCAACTGCAATGTCATGTTCTCTAAAGCCGATTGTAAAACTTTGTTCATGAATAGAATGTTAATTGACCACATAGTGCGTAATCATAATGACCTAAAGTACAAAAAGCATTGATTAAGGAGACCAAAACACTAACATTGCAGGAGGCACAAATTTATTGAGCAGCAGAAATAAGTCAATCTTATAGCAAGGAAATGGTTGGAAAAGGTACGCTAGATGATGTTAACTATACCAATACGGTTAATAAAAACAAACATTTTAC
The DNA here is from genome assembly GCA_928085145.1 of Nezara viridula. Lineage (NCBI taxonomy): Eukaryota > Metazoa > Arthropoda > Insecta > Hemiptera > Pentatomidae > Nezara > Nezara viridula. The sequence goes on from OV725078.1 coordinate 30,384,427, forward strand.
GTCCAGACGTACTAAGACTGATAAAGAGATTGAATATAAATGTAAAAAATGCCATACCACTCACAGACCTAGAGATTGTCCAGCATTTGGTAAAAAATGTTTTTTATGAGGGATGTTAGATCATTTTAAAATCGGGTGCATCTCACGAAATAAGAGAACTGCAGTTCATGAGATTGAAGAAGACTCATCGTCCGAGTCAGTGTTTGATTGTAACGTTATTACTGATGTGAATGCTATTAAGTCAGATTTCTGGAAGGAATATATTTATATTAATAATGTACCCATACTTTTTAAGCTAGATATGTTAATATTGATATTTTACTCGGTAAAATTTGGAATAAAATATAACTTGATGGTACATTGACTAAAACTTCAATGAAGGTTAAGTTGTTTGGAAGGTTTATCTCTAAACCTTTTGGGAAAAACTATTTTAGAGGCTAATTATAATAAGAAGAATTGTGACATTGAATTTGTAGTAATGAATTGTGACTCATCTCCTTGGTGCTGTAACATGTGAAAAATTGGGGAAATTTAAACGAGCTTATACTTTATATTAAGTTAATGATTTGACTATTAAAAATTTAGAAGATGGAAAACCAGAATTTATTCAAAATAACAAGGATGTTTTTACTGGTCTAGGTAAAATTCCTTATGAAGTTAAAATTACACTTAGCAATGATGCGGTATCTAATGTAAGATCAGCGAGGAGACTCCCAGCCTCTCTCAAATCTAAACTTAAAAAATAAATCAATAGGTTAGTGGAATTAAGAGGAATAACACCAGTAGAAGAGCCTACAGATTGGGTTCATGATATAGTGGACTTAAAAAGAAAGACGGATCTATTCGGCTGTGTTTGAATCCCATTCCATTGAATAATTACATAAAAAGGGAACATTATAGCATCCCAACCCAAGAAGTACTAACTGCTATCCTTAGTGGGAAAAAATGGTTTACTGTACTCGATATGAAAGAAGGGTTCCGTCAGTTTCCTCTAGATGAGAATTCAAGTCATTTGTGCTATGAATACCCCGTTTGGTCGATATTGATTAGAGTGCCCTACGGTTTGTCTAATATTCCGGATGTATTTCAAAGGGAAAATACCAAAATATTTGGAGACATAGAGGGAGTGCAAACAGTGTTCGATGACATAATAGTTTCGGGCCGAACAGAAATTGATCATACTAAAAGTTTGGAAGAAGTTATAAAAAGGGCCAGACAGTCCAACATTAAATTTAATAGCAAAAAATTCAATTTAATTTAAATGAAATTAAATATTTGGGACTAGTATTTGGAGCAGATGGAATCAAATAGATCCTCTGAAGATAAGAGCCATTTCTAATATGAAAGAACCTCAGTCTACAAAGGAAATTCAAAGATATTTAGATGCGATAAATTTTTTGAACAAATTTATTCCGGCCTATTCACTAGTCACCGCCCTTCTTAGGGAATTATTGAAAAAGAGTGTTCAGTGGCAATGGTCTGATTCACAGAAGCAAGCTTTCTCCATTATAAAATCTTTAGTTTGTAATGCGCCCACTCTCAAACTGTTCGATCCGTCACTTAAAATCGAGATCCTATGTGATGACAGCAAGGATGGGCTTAGAAGCTGTTTACTCCAAAACAGGCAACCAGTCGTCTTCACATCAAGAAGTCTTAATGACTCAAAAAAGAATTACCGTCAGATAGAGAAGAAGATGCTTAGCTTATGCTTCTCAGTCAATAGACTTCACCACTTTATTTATGGTCATAATACTGTTGAGATTTTCACGAATCATAAACTGTTGTTAGCAGTGCTCAATATAACAATTCTTCAAGACTCCAAAGAATGTAACTAAAGCTATTAAAATATAAATTTTTATTATCCTCCAAGATGTATGTCTGCTACAAAATGTATATAGCAGACATGCTATCAAGAGTCTTTCTTGAAGAAGAGGGACTGGAAGACATTGACTTTTCTCAGGTGGTTCGTGCCATTACGCTAAAAGAATTGTTGCCGGTGCCATCAGATGATATAAAAATCTTGCAAGAAGCCACCAGGGATGATTTCAGTGGGCTTAGAAATTATATCAAGAATGCTTGGGAAGGAGTTCATAAAAAGTGTTTGGATAGTGAAATAAAGGTTTTTTATGGGCTCCGGGACGATCTTTCAGAAAATAAAGGAATTTTATTTTATAATGAGAGAATTATTATACCATCGAGTCTCCGACATCACTTCGTTAGCCAAATTCATTCTAAAGCTCACCTTGAAATAAACAAAACCGTTTCCCGTATCAAGAGCCTTATGTTATTGGCCAAATATGTCTGAATACATTACAAACTTCATAAATTCATGTTCCATGTGTCAAATCTTCCAAAACAATAAACCTAAAGAACCCTCTTATAATATCTGAAATTCCTAATTTCCATTTCAAGCGATTGGTATGGACATAGGAGAGTGTAATTACAAAATTTTTCTGGCTGTAGAAGATTACTAATCAAGATGGTTGGATATTATACCACTCATCCAACATCCACTGAAATTATTAAAAAACTAAAAATTCTTTGTAGTAATCATGGCACACCTGAAATTGTACGTTGTGATAACAACCCGTTCAGTAGTGCAGAAATGGCAGCTTTTGCCAAACATTGGGGGTTTAAAATTTGTACATCTAGTCCTCACTACCCTAGATCTAATGATCTATCAGAAAAAGGGATAGGAGTTGCGAAGAAGATGATAAAGAAAGTCTCTTATTTGGGAGGAGACATTTATGAAGCCATTCAAGAAAACCGAACAACTCCCCTTTCAGGACTTGAATATTGTCTAAGCCAACTGTTGATGGGTCGAAGCCTGCGAACCAGGGAGCCAGCAAGCATTGATCTCCTTATTCCCAAAACACCAGACAATGATGTGTGCCAAAGAATGGAGCTTCTAAAATTCAAGAGTGAACTATATTATGACTCAACATCTCGTCAATTAGAGGAGTTCAAGATGGGACAACCAGTTTATGTTAAATGGAAGAATCGGTTGAAAGAAAGATCTATTACAAAGGTTCTCCCTGAACCAAGATCATACTTGGTCAGATACCAATATGACAACGAATATAGAAGAAACTCATCACACTTAAGACACCTCACCACACCCAATCCTGATCCATTTCTTAAATAAATAATACTGATTCTCAAATAATAAAGCACACCTAAATTTGTTCTAAAAGTATTTTTATTTAATTAATCATACATAGTACAACGACCATTAATCCCAATCCTAACCAGGGTATCAATTATAAGCCTTTTCCATGTCTTATCGAATGTATTTTCTATGACAGGAAACACAGCTAATAATTTTCTTTTGTTTTCAAAGGCATTTAAAATATCAGTTTCTAGACAAACTAGATTGTCTCCAATGCTTCTCCCTCGCCGAAACCAACTCTGCCATGCTGGCTGTACACTTTTGGATTCTAAATACCATACCAGTCTATTACTTATTAATATTTCCATTAATTTACAGATAGCAGATATTAAATTGATAGGTCTATAACTGTTAACATTTAAAGGATCCTTGTCATTTTTCATAATAGGAATCATGATAGTACTTTTCCAAATATTTGGAAAAATATCAGATAAAAAAATTTTAAGACCATTAATTTGTTAGAAGAACCTAGGTGTTTGATCATACCTATGCAGATCTCATCTGGTCCAGGTAAGGAATGAATCCTTTTGAGAGTTTAAAGCGGTGAGGAATTCACTTATGGATAAGGGCATATTTAATGGTTCTAATAGATTGTTAATAATAGCTATGGGTACTGATTCGGTAGATTGTTTCATATTAACAAAGTCTACTGAATAATTTTAAGATGAAAAGGTAGCACAGAAATGTTTTTCTAAGGTGTTCGCTAAAGTTATGGCGTCATTTCGGTAATGATCTCAATCTTTTAACCAATTTATTTAAGAAGAATAACCAAAACCCATCATTTTTCTAATCGTTTGCCAGAAAACAACGCTTGGTGTACACCTAGCTTTACTTAAAAAATGTTGCCATGATAATTTTTTGTGTTTTTTAAAATTACATATCTTACATGTTTTCTGGCAGAGTTATGTATTTTTAACTTTTCAGATGATGGTTGACATAAAATTTTTTTCAATGCTTTTGTTCTGTCTTGTATTGCTTTGTCACATTCGTCAGTCCACCAAGGTGCTGGGGAGTGGAAGCTATTATTTGTGGTGTCAGATTTGGAACTAAATGGAAGCGCTGCATGAGCCGCTTGGAGCAATCTATTGTTTAGTTTAGTTATTAGTCGATCAGCATCGGCTGTCTGGACCCCATTCCGGCCAAGTTTAAACCCATAAAACAAAATTATACGAAAACCACGCGTTGACATCTTAATAAAGATTGAATTATTTCTAAGCAGCAAAATAATACAGAGGTAAACAAACATTATCGTTTGGAAGAGGACTAATAAGTGTTGGCATTCATACAAATGAATAATCCAGTAAACGTGAAAAGTTTGTTATATAGAGGATTATTTTAAAGAAAACTCAAAACCCTGCATTATTTTCTGGACAACCCAATATATATATTATATATATATATTACATATATATATGTAAAAAGTAAGTGTAAGTACTTATATATATATGTGAAAGTAAAAAAGTAATTGAAATGAAAACCAATAACATTAATTCCATAATATAAAATTTATATTAGATAACCATAATAATGCATCCTTTTAACATTATGGGTACCCATAAAAATTAAATTGAATTTCAAAGCTCTTCAATATAACTGTAATAATGCCCAGCTAATGTTAAATTTCACTGACTTTATTGAAAACAACCTTCAATAAAAAAACTTAATAGGTGCATACCATGAACATCTCAAAAATTTAATAAAAAATGTTTATTTTTAATTGAATATTTAATAGTTGACTGTTGCATTATAAAGGAAGGAGATGGACCGGGGTTGTGGTCATAAATAGGCTAAATAGTGGTAAAACTATTTAGCCTATTATGACCGCAACCCCGGACCATCTCCTTCCTTTATTTTTAATTGTTTGTGATTTTATTCAACTTACATATGTAAAATAAAATAGCACTTTTCTTCCTTCAAATTTGGCCCGTTTAAGATTACGTACATTTCTTCCTAAAATATACTGATCTAGCTTTTGTTGTTGAATTATATACCCAGTAGGTATAGTTACATCTAAAACTGTCATTCCTGACCTCACAGATTCATTCAAATTGATCCACCTAAAATATAATCATTATAAATTAGTCATATTTATAATAAATGAAAGTTGTAAATAAATTCTCAATGCATAAAATATTTAATAAGTAAGATAACAGAACAGGAAATTGATATACAAAAAAATTAAAAATGATCACTCTGTTTCTTTTCTCAATTTTTAATTATCTCATGCAATATTCGTTATATATCTTTCTTATTTATCTTTAGGTTGTTTGATAGGATTAAAAATTGAAGTACGGATGACCAATCCAGGGTGTAATTGTCAACCTTGTATAGATATTCAGTGATGGCATGCATGATAATGAATTATAATAATAATAATAAACCTGCAAGAGGCAACTGATAGGTGCAGTTGCTGGGGTTTTACGATCCCCCGGTTTCCTGAGTACAGTACATCATCTACAAATACACACACAACAGTCCACTAAATCATTTACACTAACACTAAGGACACATACAGTACACACCCTAGGGCTACCTCCCCTAGGATGACCTGGCAGCAGGTATAAAATGCATCTACCCATCAAAATGGTGCGAAATAAAAAAAAAATAGCCTCGGACGAATCCGAAGTGAGGGCTGCTCCGGAGGGATTAGATATTCAGCCTTCGACATCTGCAAGTGGTGCGAGCGGTGCCTCGGTGTCGTATGTTTCTGTAAGACTGGCTGTCATAGGACTCTCAACATTAAACTCTGAGCCGTGCTTGGATACTGTAGAGTCTCCTGCTCGAGGAAGAGGAATCATTGGCCAAGTAGGTAGGCAACGAAGGATGAAGTGGGACCGCAATATGAATATTGCCGCAATCCGAGCTTACTTATTGGCTACAACCTTAGAAAAAGAAAAAACTGGATACCGCAGTAGAATCGACAGTTACTGGAATTAACAATTCCCGCAAATAGCGGTTTCATTCCAAAGACTCATTGACCAGGTAAAGCAAATATTGGAGCGAAAGTTTTTATCAGAGTCAGAAATTATGGCAATCAAAACGGAAGTAGGCAATATACTGGACCAGAATTCGCAAAGAGAAATAGAACAAGTGGAAAATATAGAACCGGCTTCTATATTCTGCAAAAACACAGTTTGACATGACTTTTATGAACAATCAAGAAACTCAAAGCACAGAATTACGTAGCAAAATGTTAAAAGAGCATATGCTTTATGATGGCATGCCCTTAAATAGCAGACCCACAATACCTAAGGTACCATACTCAAAAAGAACATTAAGCATTGTCAGAGCCATCAATGAAATAGTTGCTGAGCATATGTCAGATGGTATAACTTTAGAAGAGATATACCATTGGGTATACGTGGGAGCTCGAACAGTAACAATGGAGCTAGGATTAATAAAAGAAAAGTAGCATTGTGATAAAGTTAATAAATACGAAGATCCTCCTTGGAAAAGGAGAATCAAGAAAAAGATTGAGTGTCTATGCTGTAAAATTGGAATCATCACTATCTTCGAAACCCTCAGAATGCTTCTTCAAAATTACGGAAGAAAATTGATGAAATTATAGTACTCAACATTGGAGGTGTAGCAAGCAATATGTTAAACCAAACTCTTGGTGTTTGTATGGAAACCCTTAAACAGAAGTTAGCAGTGTACGAGAACAGGATCAGGAGGTATACTGAAGCTCAAAATAGAAGAAGACAAAATCATATATTTGGTACTAGAGAAAAATGTTTTTATAAGATTATAAAACCTAAAGAGAATGCTAAAAAAGATGTCTACCCAGATCATTTAGAAATATCAGAATATTGGAAAGAAATTTGGGAAAGGAAAAAATGTTATAATAGCTATGCACATTGGTTGGAAAATATTAACTATAGTCAATCAAACCTCCAACCTATGGAAACAACCAGTATTACTGTGGAAGATGTAGCAAAGTCACTTAAACAAATGAAAAACTGGAAAGCTTTTGGGCCAGACAAAATACAAAATTACTGGCTGAAGTATTTCAGCAGTATTCACAATCATCTGGCTTCATGGTATCAAAAACTAATATCTGAAGAGGTAGACCTTCCTGCAAATTTCTGCACAGGCATGACTTATTTAATAAGAAAATCAAATAAGGAAAAATTGGAGCCAAAGGATTTGAGACCTATAACGTGTTTAAATGGCATGTACATGCTATTAACGTCTGTCATCAGAAACAAGTTGACTGACTACATTCAAGAAAATGACATCCTGTCAGTGGAACAGCTAGGTAATAAACCAGGTTCAAGAGGATGCAAAGAACTTCTGTTGATAGATTCGTTTATTGCAGCTCAAGTTTCAAAAAGATCTCGCAATATTGCTTTATCTTGGGTTGATTACCTTAAAAAAGCATTCGATTCAGTTCCACATGATTGGCTTTTAGAAGTTCTGAAGATCTATAAAATGGACAAGACAATAATAGATTTGTTAAAACGTTTAATGCAAATTTGGAAGGTATTACTCTGCACACCAAATTGGAACGGATTAAGTACCAATGAATATATACCTATAAAAAGGGGTATTTTTCAAGGCGACTCCCTTAGTCCTCTTTGATTCTGTTTGGCACTCAATCCACTCAGTAAACTACTGGAAGATACAGGTAAGCTCTCTCATTCATTCTATATGGATGATCTCAAGCTTTATGCAAGAAATGAAGATGAAATGAGAGCTCTTTTAAAAATAGTAGAGGCGTTCAGCACTGACATAGGAATGGATCTGGGGATAGATAAATGCGCAGTAATATATGTAAAACGAGGTAGGATTGTTGAAGGGAATGATATAGAGCTTTCAGAAGATGTTGTGATTAATCAGATGAGAGAACCTGATTCTTACAAATACCTAGGAATGCATCAACTTCTGAAATTTAAGAGCAATTCCAAGAAATCCTTTGAGGAAGAATTTGAGAAAAGAATCAAATTAGTACTTAAATCCCATTTAAATGGAAGGAATTTAATCAGAGCATTAAATACTTGGCCAGTATCAGCTTTAGCTTACTCATTTGGAGTACTAAAATGGACTACAACTGATTTAGAAAGGCTAAATCGCTTTCTTAGGGTACAAATGGTGCTATCAAGGAAAAAACATCAAAAATCATCAGTAGCAAGATTATATCTTCCTCGGAACAAGGGAGGGCGTGGCCTCATCAGCCTCTTGAAGCTATGCCGGAAAAAAGAAAATAACCTTAGGGGTTACATCAGACCTCATACTTCTAGCATTCTCTCAACCATTGCATCACTAGATGCAAATTACACAGCTCTAAATCTACTAAATGCTGCAACTGCGAATATTGATGCAGGCTATGCTACATTAATAGATAAATGGAAAGATAAACCAATCCATGGGCGATTTTATCATTCACTGACAGGGATAGGAATAGACACTCAGGCATCGTTAACATGGCTTAAAAGCAGCCATATTTTTCCAGAAACCGAAGGATTTCTGCTGGCTATCCAAGAGCAGGTAATAGCCACAAGGGCATATAGAAAGCATATTTGTGAAGAAAATATAAATGATTTATGCCGCCTTTGCAAAAAATCAGTGGAGTCGATCCAGTATATAACTTCTGGATGCACATTAATAGCGGGTAAAGAATATTTACTGATGCATAACAATGCAGCTAAAGTAGTACATCAAGCCATGGCCCAGAAGCTGAAACTGAGGGATAAATATTGTCCATATTACAAATATGATCCTGAATCAATCATCTCCAAGTGTCATGTCAAACTATTCTGGGATCACCCTATACTTACAGATCACACTGTCCCACATAATAGGCCTGACATTCAAATAATCGATAAAGAAAAGAAAAATGGCTTCCATTATAGAAATTGGAGTTCCTTCAGATGATAATCTGCACAAAGTAGTGGCGGAAAAAAAAAGAAAATATGTAGAATTGGATGAAGAATTAAAATAACAGTATGATTTGAAGGAAAGACGGATTTAACAATTAATTCATGTAATGGATTAATACCAGAAGAATCTCAATCTTCTTTGCGTGAGCTGGACTTGTCGTTTGTGACAATGGAAAAAATGCAAATGGCAGTATTGTTGGGAACGGCAAGTATTGTTCGTAAATTTACAAATATAAAATAATTTAGAAAATATATGAATGTAATATTTGGTTGACCGATTCGGTCCCCAATTGTTACAAACAACCATGTAAAGTGTGAAACAAATAAATAAATAATGATAATAATACTTTATTTATTCTGGGACGAGTCCCTTTAGAATAATACAGAAAGACATAAATATGGGCTAAGGAGCCTTAGAGATACATAAATAAAAATACAGAGTAATTAAACAGTCATAGTAAAAAAATGAAAAATTATAAGTTACTTTCCAATTTGAATCAGTTAATAATAAAAAAAAGGATAAAATAAAATAATGAAGAACGAACTAATAATTTATATAAATATTTACATTAGTATCTATTTACAATTTCATGGGGACTGGATGGATAAGAAATGATTGAACAGGCGGGATTTAGGTAGGAAGGGTATTGGGTTGACGAATGTGAGAGGGGATGGAGTTCCAAAAAGATGAGGATCGGATAATGAAAGATCTGTCGAAAGCAGCTGTTCGGTGGGCCCTTAAGTATAAATCAGAAGATCGGGAACGAGAATTGCGGGAACAAACAGAGGATTTGAATTGAAGGAGCTTGGAGAAGTATGAGGGGCGGTGGGATTGGATGACTTGAAAGAGGAAGGATGTCAGGCAATATTTACGACAGTAGGAAGGATAAAGCCACTTCAACTCTGCATAAAAATGGGAAACAGCATTTTTTTTTTTATAATGCATAAAAAGGAAATTACTATTGATGAAAAGCAATAAAACATGGTACTCTTCAGCACAGATGGTATTCTTCCATGCATGGCTTAAAGATGCTTCCTAAAATTAAAGCTCTTTTCATGACTTGAAGCACTCAGTTATATACCAAAGTAAAGGAGAAAACGAAAAATTGCCTTTATTCCTTAGATAGTTAAAAAAGATTATAATGCTGCCAGCTAAGGTATTCTGCCATTGATGGCAGTATAACAAACAAGCAAGATGCTATCCCAACATTCCCTTCATCCTAACTAGTAGATATAGGCTGTCATTAGAAGGAAAAATCAAGAGTCTTATAATATAATAATATAATCACCGTACAATTATATTTTCCTATTTAAAGAAATTAACAATTAATAAATAAACCAATTATTTTTACCTACATCACCGAACAATAGTTATATTTATCCTATAATTTATTCAACTTATTGTTTTTAGTTCTTAAATCTTTGTATTCGGCAATTTAATTATTTCCATAATGTGGCAGAATTATAGTAATCTTCAATAGAAGGCACAGTTTTTTTGTTCTTCCACTTTAAGTTGCCTGCAACAAGCCGCACCAATTCGAAGGCTGTTCGACATACTGAATCTTGTGGAGAGATGACGTATTCGACAGGCAACAATGGTCAACTTGTAGCATGCGGCAAGGAGACATATTTTTTGACGCTTTGTGTTCCTTCTATGGAAAGACTGTGTGTAGCATGCGTCAATGCCGCATGCAACGTGTTGTCTAAAAGTTGCCTCAGTGGAATTCCGCCTTTACACCTCTTATTGGAGTAAGTGATCATATATAGATAAAAAAAAATTGAAATTTCAGCACAAAATATAAATTGAAAATAATAAAAAAGTGACTTCAATAAAAAGAAGTGACTATAACTAAAGGGTAATGTTAATATAATAAAGAGTAATGTAACAAGTAAATAAAGGGTAGTATTTTTCCAAATAATTGCCGTAATGTTCATAAATTATTAAATATATCACCTTTGGCAACTGTTGTATGTAATATGAGACTGATTTCTTCCATGAAAAATAGCTCTAGTATGAAGACTAAAAGCTTTTACAGGAGGCTGTGTTTGAAATTTTGGTATGTCAACATTATATTGTACAGACATTTGCAGAATAGCAAATCCTGCACCTTTAGCTTGGACTTTGACAGTACCCCAAGCATGAGGAATCTGAAATATAAAAGTTTTAAAAAAAATTGTTAAATGATTAATAACATATCACATATAACATTAAGATAAATGTTGTAAAACTAGAGGTGGAAACGTTAGTGATGTGTCTTATGTGTATATTTTTTTTTGAAGTCTGAATGGAATCAATAACATATATATGTGTTATTATGAATATTAGTAGTATTTATAGAAAATCAGATGTCCATATATTTACAATTGGAAACTTTAATACAATAGTTGCGATAATATAAACAAACTAATAAATTTTGTAAGTAATATAAACAGTATAGTAATCTCAATAATCATATTTCATAAGGAGATAGAAGTAAGTATGATGAATATATACGATAATCAATATAAGTGTATACTTTGTAGATATGTCTATGTGATATATTGTCGAGATAGAATGTTGATCAACATCCTATGTGTGTGTAGGTCTAGATTCGCTGTGATAGTATGGTGTATGTGTTATACTAGTCTATCGGAATCTAAAATAAGGTAGTAGAGTATCCCCCTTTCTACGGATAGTTATGAGATGTTGTTGCTCATATATATGGAGGTGTGTTATGCTAGATTCTTAGAAGATTTTAGTTATGTACGATCGATAAGATTAAATGAAACGTTTAATTTATATTGTCTAGATTTAGTTAGGTCATATTGAATGATATTATATATTAAATTTTTTAGTATTATATCTATGACTGTCAGTTTCGTATCTTTATGATACTTAAGAAAGTTACTATATTGTGTATTAAGTGGGTGTTATTAAATGTGTTATAGTTTTTCTGATTTTTATCTGATTATGATTGCTAATAAGAGCCGTAAGCTTATAAATTAAGAGTTTTGAATTGTTTTTCTATTTAACACATTTGATGTGTTTACGTTACTTTCTTATGCTTTCTAGTTTAAGTAATAGTATTCTGACTGTAGAGGTGATTGATATATGTACTATACTGTGATTCTTGTATTGATAGAATACTGTTTTTGTTTAATCTGTTTGTGAGTATTACTATATTCTATATATATATCTTGTTTGTAGCTATGCATATACGAATCTATTAGATGTGTGTAGATGACGCGAGTGTAGAATATTACTTACGTTGATTTATGATCGTTGTTTGTTGTATTAGTTCTCGCGCTTGTAATGGTAGTTTTCCTCTTGTTATGAATACACACAGGATTATAGAGTATTATGTATTGCTTAAAAAGTGTAGATTTACATTGAATGAGCTTTTGTATATCTAGTATATAGCTATGTACTTTTTTAATAATGTACTAGGCGAGCTCTCTGATCTGAGAAATGGATAAAAACATAGTTAAAAACATAATGAGTCTCTATAAATATTACCCATAACTCATCCTCTGATCGATTACATCAAATAGGCGCTCAGATCTGTAATACTATTCTTGTTAGTAGTGTTGTTCTCCTACAACATTGTAAATCTACACCTTTAATTATGGAAAATTTAAATATTAACAAAATACAATGTATATAACTTTAAACCCCAATACCGTAGACTGAACTCTAGACACTGTTAAACTTCACTAATATTAGAGTAGACCTACTCGGTGTGAAATAAAGTTACTCCTCAAATTGTTGGAGATACCAACAATGTTTGTACTATGAATGCTATTCGAACATATATACTCTAAGCACAAGATGTATGATTAGTGATACATTATATGTGCTCTACTGTAACACTGAGATTACAGTGTGAATCTAACATAACACCTACCATGAGCACCATGCTCTATGTCACACCTTATGTGCAGACACCACCTCCACGCACAAATATAAGTTGTCTCTATACCCTGAGTGATCAAGATCTGGTCTACATTGTCGATATGAAATGATACAGTTATCCCTCCTCGTCTGATAATATCTATTAGCATAAGTGTAATAAATACGTATATCCTATCAACATAGTCCAATTATATGTGAACCACACCCATCTATCTAATACACTGTTACATGCCATTACGCATGTCTCTAGTACAGTGAGATTCCAGAAATACAGAATGCCATCTAATGTCACAGAATACTCACACACTCACAGAATCCCACACTCATATAAAGTTCCCTCACTATGTTGACCATCCTAGATATAGCTCTCTCGTATAACTACTGCACCTCGTGATAGTTAAATTTTGATAGAGATATACAGATTGATATATCATTGCAGGGCTAGATCTAGAGAAATGTATCTGTGGAATACGTCCACGTTGTGTCAGCTAAGAAATCCTATCCAGAGGCCACCGTAATTCTATGTCTATAAGCACTCTGGATCTATAGATCTAGAACGTCTGCAACATCTTTCATGCTAAGTTGAGTTGTCCATGTTTGTTAGCTCTACAGAGCACATTTGCTGAGTTGTCTTCGCTGAGTGTGTGTCTAGAAGACCGCATGCATGAGGAACTCCTGCAGTAAGAAGAAAATGCGACGTTCGTAAAATGTCGCGTGACGTTGTTTATCCCAATGATAACATCACTTCTCTGTTGACAGATCTATATAGTTGTAGTGCTACTATAAACAGAATTGATCAATCGACACCTCACATGAGCTCCATGTGAATCATAAAATGATGTCCCGAGACAGATCTCTAGTGATGTAAAGAACTCCAGAGTATATTTAAAGAGGGACTTATCAGAGGCCGCTAAAGACTGTATGTTGATATTTATAGAGATAGAGTCATCAAGCTAGGTATTATTGTAAAAAAGTCCAGTCCTACATACTACTTGACGATGTTTGTTGTGAGATGTTATAATTCCGCATTAGTGTTAATGTATATCTCTAATATGTACTCCTGACGTGTCATAAGTAAGAGACTACTCTCCATTATTTAAACTATCCACCACGTACCTTCTCATAATAAGAAAATTAAATCTGTACTCCACCAGCTGTCAAGATAGAGCATCAGGCATGTGGTGTGACTGAAATAAAATGTCTGTGTTATGTGTGTGATTTGTTCTATGTTACGCGACTGACACCCTGATATCCAATATCAGCTCAATAAGTACTCTTGTCTATACTGTGTGTGTGATTCGAGTGTGACTGATTCAATTTGTCACCTAGGTCTATCTCAACTCAACTGTTTGTTCACTCTAATAATTGGTGTTCTACCATATCATATACCTCTCCTTTACCGAGACCAAGATCGCGCCTCTATAGTTAGAGTTCGAGACTACTGTCTCGTGAGAAAGAAATCTCCGCAGTGTCTACAATAGTATCAGATATCGCTCTAGCAATTAGAGATCAAAATGTAAGTGTGATGGAATTTGAAAACTAATGATAACGCTGCAAGGTATAACGTCTTGGCCTTTATCTATGATAGATTGCTGCATCCTATCACTATTAGTAAGAATCTCTTCGTAGAGATAGATATTACAGGATCTGTACATACTACATTAGTACACACACATAAAAGTGGATGTATCATACTTATTGTTGTAGACAAGTTTAAGGTTTGATCTGTGTATTTGTTGCCCTCTCAAATATAATCCCTGTGAATGTTGGAAGTGTGTCGAAAACTCAGAGAGAAAAGAGATCTCGAGAAGTCTCGTACACGCCTGTAAGAGTATGCTAATGAAGTGTCTGAAGCTCACAGTAAGTGCGTGTGCCTGACCGTCTGTATAGTAAAATATGTTCCTCATAGTTGGGAAATATCTCATATCTGACTGAGTTGGCTGCAGTCACTATCCAGTTCTCTCTCTCACTCTCTATCACAAGAAAAGTGTTCTCTCATTAAAGACGTATACATGATGTAACATCTGCACAGAAGTAATGTGCTAGTCTCTCGATAATGCTTGTAATAAATGTCATATGAGAGAGGAATACACTAAATCACGCTCATATGTAGTTGGTCATGATAGCAAAATAGTGTGTGCGCCGAATCAGATCACAAACGAGTGCGAGTCGACCAATCCAAGATGAGAATGATACATCAGTTTCATCATCTGTGTTGAAGATACACTCCATATGACTAGACATGGCACCTCTGAGACCCAGAACCCGTATCACGCTGTAATGTGAGTCCCCTCCCCCAAAATACTGATAGTATGTACGACCCTGCTTCCTATATACATCTCACGAAATATATATATCTCTTAGCGTGATTCGTGCGAAGACGTTGATTACTAGAGATAGGAATACCTAGACTAGTTAACAGACTAAACTGCACGCACCACTACTCACCTATGAAATATTTTGTTACTAGAATAGCCACACTAGGATATAAACATGTACAGATAATACACATGATAACCTCACTCTGTAACCTCCTCTCCGCTTGAAAAGCTCTCCGCATCAGCCTCACACACAATCCCCGCCCTATCTGCCTGTATATTATAACCCTTCGCTATTCTAATCAGTTGCGCGCCGCTCGCTCGCGACATAGCGCTCATCCAGCCTCGCTCGCCGCTACCTGAGTCATAACAAGAGTTCCCCTAATACCGCCTACTACCGGCAAGAGAATCTCTTAGCGTAATGTCACGCGGCCCCTTCCCTCTCTGTGTAGCTGCTCCTCTCTTCCCTACATTACAAACGCCATAATGTCATTGCACCACACACAGAACGCACCCGTCTAGATCCCCCACTACACATATCTCTATTATCTATAATCCCTAAAGATATGCAATAAATGAAACATTTTTCAGAAAAATATCATTACAGTCTCCTAAGCTAACGCTAAACACAGTAGAGAATAGTGTCAAGAAAATGAGATTATACATCACCTGACCTATAAAGATAACTATGTCATAAACGCTACTATTGAGTGCTAAACGCGATAGATAATCCGATAATAAAATCTTAGATAACAGAGCCTAAGACCAACTCATTGATACTACATAAAGAATCAAGTTCGCTCCGCTAAACAACCTATCCTACTTCTCAAAAACAATCAACCTTTTTAGAACGTGCGTCTACCATTAGATTGTCATATTCTCACATCTGTGCAAAGACGTATGTCAATTTACCAATATCTCAGTTGAGTAAATATACGTCAATCCTCATATTAGCTCGGCACGATGTTGAGTCGAGATACCGAAACCCAGTCCACGTATCGACGTTAAAAGGCTGTACTCACTACAGCTTCCTTAAAAACCATGTGCCTCTACTCAGAGATCGATAGTACTCTCTACGGGCAGACAGATATACCCCTCTCTACACCGCGTCATTCAGAGGCTAAACCGCAGATACAACGATATTCTCCCCATTCTATTACTCCCGCGCGCTACAACTTGGCCACGTGAGAGAGAGCTCACCCAAACCCATCCTAGAGACGCGTCCAGGAGCTGTGCCCTGTGCCACCCATCGGGCTCACCCCCCTCCCACACCCGTCACCGTCCCTCTCTCATAAATAGTGCACGCGAGACACCTTTCTCGTCCATATAACTATCAACTGGAACAGAGTACTAGAGATAGCTCCTGAATAAGGACTAATAACTGGCACGTCTCGCTAGTCGCTCAGGTCTTTTCACACTCCCACACACACACTACACCACCACGGATCCACGTACGTGCGAATCCTGCTATATTCCATGTTGGCATTGTCAATCCAGTGTCACCTTGCTTCACACACTCAATTACTGCTCCCTCGCTAACCCCCATTATTCGCCACCCTTCATCCGGGTAGAGTCCCTGCGGGTACCCATACGCTTGTCCGTGAGACGTTGCTCTTACTACATCATCCATCTATTCGTCCACCCCTATGATAACTTACCTACATCTCTCTAACAGTGCAAGCACCAGGGACGCCCTCATGAGGGCGCAATATCGCGGCTAGTTCGCTGGCAGGCTCGATCGCTAGCCAACGTAAGACCACTTATTAGCTCACATGGTGCTGTTTCGCCCAGTGGCTCTTACGCAAGCCCCGCCCTTCGCTTGTGCAGCTATACTAATAATATCACCCTATAACAAATACCTTTTTTTACTCTCGTCGCTCTACACTTCATAAACTAATTACTTTTCTAATGTAATCTTTTAGCCACACACATCCGTCCGTACGCAACTCACCTTGGACCCCACTACAGCTATACCCGTTTGACAGTGCGGCTATCACTAACCGACTACTGTTCTCTTCACCTCGCTACAGCTCACACATTTTCGCGCGCGAGTACCACTGATGGCTGCGTATCTCGAAAACACATGCTGAAACAAAATACTGGGATTAGACTCTTCGCGCAATAATTAAACATGCCTTATATAAAGGCTCCATAGGACATGGAAGAAAAGGCAGTTAAAATTTTTTTACGAGTACCTTATCACAATATCACATCGATATCCCAGATATTTCAACACTTTTCCCTGAAATTTCTTGTTCTAAAGTAGGAACCGTGACACCAGAATTTTAATTATTTAACTTCAACTTGAGTGTTGTACTAATCATACTTATTACTCTTGTAAAGGAAACCTGTACCGTCGGCACTGCTGAGAAAAGTTAGACTCACAAACAATTAACCAACTCAATATAACAAAATTAGACTCCTTGATAGCCGCAGGAATATTATCCAAAGCACCAACAAGCCGATTGCGCGGGTACGTCCTTGGTAGTTATTCCCAAAGGCAGGGGTCTCCAAAACTACGGCCAAGCACCTTAAATTCGGCCCTGTGTAAAGTTTTCTTTGATTATATGGTAAAAATTTTAAAAACTATTTTAAAATATGAATTTTTACCAATTATCACACGACGAGGTTTACTAAACATTTATTGCATGAGTTTATTTCTCTAAGAAAGCTCATTTGCACAGCTGAAGTGCCTTTATAGAACGAGATTTTTTTTTTTATCACATGCTATGTCCCACTGGACTTGGGTCGAGGTAACCCTATGCAGTTGAACTTGGGTGGATGTTTACCATGCGGTTGAACTTGGGTAGAGGTACAATGTGGCACTTTGAAGCCAAAAAAGTTTGGGAGATCCCTGATTTTAAAATCATTAATAAAATCAGGAAGTTTAAATTTTTATTAAAAATAATTTTC
>OV725078.1:30403097-30503097 GCA_928085145.1 Nezara viridula
ACTTAGTGTGCATAGCATACACCGCCGTCCACTATTCCAGGCCGCATGCCCCATCTTGTTGTCTACCAAAAAGCTTCGCACTCAAGACACTGGCAATACGCATGACAAGCAAGCCCGCCTTTTACAAACTCACATCCTATAATTACCAGGTAGTCATTCTCACGCTTATCATATAAAGATAAAAAAAAATTGAAATTTCAATGGTCTTACAAGCACACCAATATAGACAATTTATGTTCCGAGAGATTCATAATCTCGCGTTCACAAAAGTGACGTTCAATAAATCTCTCAGGGACCCCAATAAAAGTTAATTCATGACTAGTAGCTTATCACTCCTTATATAGGGTTCAGTGGGATTTAATATACTATATAAGGAGTATACATGAGATTCTGCTACATTTAATAGACACTGGTAGTATTTATTTTCACACTGAAGATCATTACAATTGGCCATACGCATTCATCCCAATTATTATATTATAAACGCTCACACTCATAATTATTAAAACACCAAATTGGAACCGACAACTGTTTGTACTAGATGTATATCCCTGAGACTGATTTCTTCCAATGAAAAATAGCTCTAGTAATGAAGACTAAAAAGCTTTTACAGGAGTCTTTTGTTTATTGTAATATTTGGTATGTCAACAATAATATTGTAAGGACATTTGCAGAATAGCAAATCCTTCACCTATTCAGCTCTGCGCCTTTGACTCAGTAGAGGCACGCCGAGGGCTAGAGTTGCTGAGGAGCACATGGACTCAGCATAGAGAATCGCATATATTCCTCTTAAAACGTTTTCTAAAAAAATGGTGGTTAAATGATTAGAACGAACATGATATCCATATAACATTAAGATAAATGTTGTAACCTATAGTGAGCAATAAATCTCAACAATTTCTGGTATTCTTCAAAATTATGGCGCATTCCTAGAAGAAAACTAATAAAACAAGTTTAGCAACAACTTCAACTAAACCGCAAATTGTTCTGATCTTGCAGATAGAAACCAGTAGTTGCACATCGCTAAAAATACTTCGGATGCGTGGATTAAGAGACGCAGAATGAAAATATCATTCAACGAATAAATAAAGAGATAGGACCGCATCTCGAACCACGCAAAATCTTACTAAAACGTTATCAGGGGAGGTATGCAAGGATAACGAGAAAGACATCAGACTTAACTAGAGGAGATGATTGTGATAGAGCAGCCACAAGATAAGGACAGGACAAGATTCTAAATTGTTCCACTTGCAGTATTCAGCACAGTCACGATGGTAGTAGTGAGTTCTATATATTTTCTCATAAGATTATATTTTGCAGAAATGCTGTTGGTAAATTAATAAACTTTATATATATATATATATATATATATATATATATATATATGTGCATATGATACTTATGATCTTTTATATATGTGTATGTGTGTGTGTGTGTGTGTTTATGTTTGTATTTATGGGTATATAATAAGAGTTGAAATTTTTATTTAATCATAAGAGACTTATTGCTTATTTATTAGAGGAACTTATTTTGTATTCTACTGTTTTTTTTTAAATCTTTTTATTTTGTTTATTATATTCTTTTATCTTTTTAGCTAAGCAGCAATTATTTTGTTTCATAATTTATTTCATATCTTATTTGTATTGTATGTAATTGTAGTATTTTGTAATCGTACTATTTTGTTAATTGTTTGTTTACTTAAAACTTTTTATCTATCTATTTTTTAATGTAACAGTTTTTATGGTAATATATTATTCTTTTTTTTCCCATAACATTCTGTTATTCTAAGGGAATTTGTTACAAGATTACATCTGACCTACTAAATAAAAACAATAACAAAAAAATAAACCTACGTACAAAACACTTAAAACTATGTAGTGGTAAAACATTGTAAATATACACCTTTAAGGAGAAAATATATTAAATTCTTCTTTAAAATAAGCTCTGTGTTTCACTTATTGAAAAAAAGTGAAGAATTTCAATATTAAAACAATTTTCATAGAGACACTAAGCTAAATAGAGTTTATAAAAAGGCTCTTGATTTTAACAATAAAGAGTAAAGAATGAAGTGGATAACAAAATAAAGTTAACACAACGGATTGGTGCCTTGGCTTGTTGATAATGGAAAATAATGATAATTTAAGTATATATTACATCTACAATGTCTGCATGGTTTAATCAGTATATGAAAATGTGTATAGGGGGTGATAGCAGATTTCAAGAGCTACAAATAAGTACATATAAACAATGGGCCAATTTTCAGCAGAAAAGTAGCAAATCTAAGTTGTGTTTTTTTAAGCAAGTCATGTTTTTTGCTGCATAAGAAGCTATAACTAAAGAAATGTTTAATTTAATTAATTAACAATTGCTTGACTGTAAACTAGAAAAAATTTACTTTAAATGAAAATATAATATGTAACTGTTAAAACTATTTAAAGAGGACTTTCAGACGGCTAAACTAGGCTAAGTTCTGATTTTAAAAACATCATAAATTATGCAGGATTTTTTTTTATCATTGTCTGACTATAATATAGATACCCAACTTCTAGAAAAACTTAAGATTAAGCTCAGGTTGTGTAAAACATGATGTGATTTTTTATCCTGTCAAGTAAAATTAGCCCTGTTGTTTCAAAGCTTTTATTTCTTGTTTTTCCATGATTTTCCTCTGAGTAAAAAAGTTGAGAGGTCATTAGTGGAACTCTTAAAATTGTCTACACTTCATCGTTCTGATTGGAATAATTGTCAATGATACCTTAAGATGCATTTTTAGGGCCTCTAGACAGTCTTAATTAAAACTTTCTGGTATTACAGGTTACATTTAAAATCTTTTTACTCATTTAATTTATGTATTATTTTTTTAAAATTTACTAATGTGTTTGAAACAAAATCGATAGAAGTAGACTAATGTCCCACAAATTAAGAGTCTAAATTTTTCTTTGGGAACAATATGCCACAAGAGAAAAATCATTTGTCATTACATTCCAAACATGTGCAATGTTGTTATGTCATTAGGAGGAACATACGCTATTTTTAGAAATATGTATAAAGTAAGTTGTGCAAAGAAAAATTATATTTTAAGAAATATATTATTGGTTTAGGTATAGTAGGATTAATTTTCTTTTTTACATAGTACTTTTCAGTGTTGTGAGCTGATTATTGAGGAAACATTCATTAATTGATTCATCATAATCATATTTTAAGCAATGGATATAAAATTATAACATACCTCAATTCGTTGAAGTTGAGCAATATTATTGTGATAAACATGTAATATTTTTGTTTGTCCAGGTAAAGCTGTGGCTTCAATACTAACAGTTAATCCTGAAACATCTCTTAATCTGTTTCTATTAGTATATTCTATTAACGCTTTCATTGCCCAAGCAGTATCCTAAAATTTATAAAAATATGCAATAATTAAACATTCAAAAACTTTTATTAGCAACTTAAAAAAAAAATCAACATCAAAACTATCAGAAGATTCAGGAAAAAAAAACAGATATCGGCTAAATCAAAAATAGTTTTTAAACACTCAAAATTTATGACGGAGCTACACGCTCATACCTGAAACTCAATTTAAATATTGGTGGTATATATAAATATATAGTGGGAGCGGGGTAGCTCAGTGGTAGGGCACTAAGCTTCCAATGCTCAAGATCTTAGGTTCGAATCCCGTCTCATGGCAGAAAAATTATTTATTCTGTTTCATTGGCCGTGGGGCAACCCTGGGGTAGGGAGAGCCTACTGGGGTCACCCATCATCTACAAAGTGGGTACCCTTAATTAAATAATTGATTTGATAAGGAAAACCTGGCGGTTGAGTGTGGTCCTGGCCCGATTCCCTCCTGCACAACTGTTGGCCTTGTAACAGTACTTTCCCTCAATACTACTGAACCTAAGACCCTTCATGGGTTGTAGTGGTACAGTTCTTTTTAATATAAATATATATCATTAAAATATAAACGTAAGCACGCGGAGCTCATGAGGGGCATATGGGAGAAGAGGAGGCAGATGAAGAAGAAGCATTAACTTCATGGTATTTGCGTGGTCTTTAAGGCCTGTTCGTAGAAAAAAAAAAAAAAATATATATATATATATAATCAAATAATCTTTTAAATCATATACAGACAACATTTAGAACACTAGGAAAAGCCTAAGTTAGAATGGATCTAAGACACTGTATCTCATGAAGAACTTTATGTTGTACCTGATGGTTATGACCCCTGCTAGAACAAATATGGGTTAGACATTTGAAAATAAACTTAAAAGGTATAGACAAGGAAGAAAAGGCAGTTAAAATTTTTTTAGAGTACCTTAACCAATAACAACGATATCCAGATATTCAACAACTTTTCCCTGAAATTTTTGTTCTAAAAGTAGGATGTGCACCAGATTTTATTATTTAACTTCAACTCTGAGATAATACTAAACCTACCTATACTCTAGAAAGGAATGTACCGTACGCACTGCGAGAAAAGTTAGACTCACAAACAAATTAGACAAACTCACAAAAACAAAATTAGACTCACTTGAAGCCGCAGGAATATTATCCAAAGCACCAACAAGCGATTGGGGGTCGTCCTTGGTAGTTATTCCCAAAAGCAGGGGTCTCCAAACTACGGCCAAGCACCTTAAATTCGGCCCGTGAAAGTTTCTTTGATTATATGGTAAAATTTTAAAAACTATTTAAAAATATGAATTTTAGCCAATTACTCACACGCGAGGTTACTACAACATTTATTGCATGAGTTTATTTCTCTAAGAAAGCTCATTTCACAGCTGAAGTAGCCTTTATAGAACGAGATTTTTTTTCTTTCATCACAAGCTATGTCCCACTGGACTTGGGTCGAGGTACCCATGCAGTTGAACTTGGGTGGAGGTACCCATGCGGTTGAACTTGGGTAGAGGTCCCAATGTGGCCTTTGAGCCAAAAAGTTTGGAGATCCCTGATTTAAATCATTAATAAAATCAGGAAGTTTAAATTTTATTAAAATAATTTTCATCTAGTTTAGACATTAAGAATTATTGTGTGATATCTTTAAATGATAATTATCACATAAATAAATATGAATACAAACAATCTAAAGTTTTGTTGCTTAAATTTAAATTTTGTTGTCCTATTTAATAAAAAATAAATTTATCATTTCTTACTTGTGTAGAGGCCCATCCACCATCAGTTAGTCTTTGAGAATTAAGCCATTTCATAATAGATTCAGTTTCGATTTCTTGTCGAGCAACATATACTAATAATGCATAAGATGTTGTTTCAACATTGGAAGCATCATATTTATATGGTAAACGTGGAAGTAAAAATGGTTTTTGATTTTCCATTTTGAATGGAGGCAAAGGTACCTTTTCTTTACCCCAGTAAGTGTATCCACCTATAAAAACAAACAAAAATCAACTTTGTAAAATAAAACTGGCATTAGTAAGTTATTAGAAATAAATCCTCCAGTAAACGTTAATGCGCAATACATTAAGTGATTATGAGATTTTCACCAATATGCAGGTGGAAAATCTTTAGGCTCAAACAACATTGCTCTCCTAAAAAGTGACAAGTACTTAAATATCATTTCTGACTTTCTTAAGACATTCCAGGGTGTTCTGATAATGTGTGAGCAGAAAAGGGCTTCAACATTAATCCTTTTAAAGTAAAAGGTTTAAACAGTCTTTGTTAATCATGAGAACTCTGAAGACCATTTTAACTTCTATGGTGGAAGTTTTACTAAACCTGGTGCCAATGCGATTGAAAGTCAAAGCATACATTAGACATGCTCACTATTTATAGATTTGTGAAAATAGGTACAGAATCTAATGCACTATCAATGAATGAGTTTTGGACCCTGTATTAAACGATGAGGTACTGTATTGTACTTTGATTTCCAAACAATAAAACATAAGAGCAACTCTACAGTATAAATACTAACATTAGTGAGCAATTTAAACCCAACTAGTGAGCAATGGTTTGAAACTACAGTACTTATGGATCTACGACAAGACTCAGAAATAAGCAATGTGAAAAATAAAAAAAATGATGCAAGGAGAGACCACGAGATGTAATCTCCATTCCTAGAGGAAAATTCACTTCAATCTTCTAATCTAAGGTATCAGAAATTAGTTATTGTTAATGAAATAAGTCCAGGCTTGATACCCAATAATATAATACGAAAATAGTTTCCATTTTTGTATTTATATTCTTCAATAAATGACTTAACTAATAACTTCATGTATAATTAGAAATGTGAAAATAGTGGAGGATGGAATCCATATTATGGCTAGGAACCAAACCAATTTATTTAATTAATGATTACTTCAAATAAATAAGAAATCAATAATTAGTCAATTATTTAATTGGTTTATTTATTTATTTCCATCATTGTACAATAATAAAAATACACAAGCAACAGTAACCTTTGATTTATTGGATGATGGAAACTAACAGACAGCAGGTGAAAGGGTCCAACCCAGACAGTTGTTACTCTGAAAATCCATAACTATCCTTAAGCAAATCATTAGATTCTGTGATTATATCCCTCAAAAACCAGACAGCTCCTTGTAACCTCCCTCATTTTTCCTCACTTCGACTATGGTTGCTTGGTGTATAGAGGAATGTCTGCAGGGCTGGAGGTGAGACTTATGAATTGCTTTATTAGATTCATCTTTGGGATTGCCAGGATTTTTGGAACTCCTTGCCTATCGCCATGTCAATCCTCATCTACAAAATCCTTCAAACAACTCCTATTCCACCACCTACTTTATATTCTATCATCCACAACCTTGTAAAAATCTTTAGATTTTCTTTTGCTTATCAACTGATAATTGACCAGTGCCATTTTATTTCATGTTACCTATATTTTTTTTTCTCTGTATACTTGCTTTATTTATTTTAAAGCTAGACTAATGTACACATTTCTTGATCCTTTTCATTATTCTTAGGGGGATACCCAGAATAAAAATATTCATTTCAATATCATCCTATCCTTTGAGCCATATGAAAGTGAATAGGCTCCTCCTTAAGGCTTCAAACCATGAAGTATTGATTTAGTTTCCTGGAGTGGATTCATAGAAGAAAGGAAACAATTTAAGTGGATGAAAATTCCATAATATTGCTATGGCCAATGTAAATTTGAGTGTTTATCAAGATACTCACAGGTACTCATTAAAAAAAAAAATTATCTTTACATACTTTTTTTAATTGAAAAAAATACCTTCTGCTCGAGCATGTCTACTCAGTATTCCAAATGCTGTTTCAGCTGTAGTAGCCTTGCTTAACATCAAAGCATAAGCAACTATAGCTATTTCATAAGGATCCTCAGCATGATTCATCAGTTCTAAATTTCTTTCAAGCCATTTAATTGCACCTGCTTGAGCTGTAGCTACAGCTGAGCCTAATCCCTATAAATAATGTCACATCAGTAATCAGAACATAACAAACTATCTTAATTGTTATTTCAACAACATACCCCTGTAAGGTCTTTAACAGTTTCAAGCATGATCAAAACATGAGCTGTTAATGAAATATTTCTGAATTGAATTGGATTATCAGGCCATGATAATGTGCTGTTAATTTTTCGATCATGAAACCAAGCTACTTCATAAAAAGACCCTTCTGGTAATTGGTGTCTAAGAACCCATGATACAGCTTTAGAAATAACCTGGAAAAAAAGTAATTAATTTAGTGTTATTTGACAGTGAAACCTGACAGTAAGAAATGATCCTGACAAACAGTCACAGTGTTTACTTCTTTACCTTTTACTTTAATTTTAATTCTTTATATATATATATATAAAAACAATTTGTATTATATATGTATTGACACAATTTTGTTTTTCTGGCTTTTATCTTATCGTCTATTTCATTATTTTCTCTGATGATAGTGCCGAGGTACTTGAATTTTATGACATTTTCGAAACTATACCCTGCACTTTTCAGAGAACTGACAGTAATGCTTTTTTTGGAAGATATCATATATTTTGTTTTTCCCTCTTTTATTTTGAGACCTATTTTGGTTGCTGCCTCTTCACAATCTTTGTATGCATGCAAAAGTGCACATGGTGCTATGACTATATCGTCAGCAAATGCAAAGTGTTTTGTCTCTCTGTTATAAATTCACCCGTCGGTCCTCATTTGTATCGCCCAAATAATTATTACTAAAACCATGTTAAATAACACTGGGAATAAAGGATCTCCCTGTTTCACTCCATTTTGTATGGCGAAATCTGCGGATGATTTTCCTTGGGTCTTGACTACACCCCTACTATACTCTAATGTCATTCTTATCCTAATGAAATGAAATGAAAATATGTTTTTATTATCCTGGGACTGTTGCCCCTTTAGGACAAATTATAGATACAGAATAAATGCCTGTATGGCCATTCATAAAATTAATTATTTACAATTCTTATTAAGTTTAAAATATTGGAAAAGAATAAAACAAAATATAAAACGATAATGCTAAAAACATACTGATATGTATAATACAAACGTGGGAAAATAAAATAACATAAGTAAAGAAAATCATTTCTGGGGGAACTGTAAAAAGTTCTCTTATCTACGTTTCATGATTAATCGGGTTGGGAAAGGAGTAGGTGCTTAAAAAGAAGAGATTTAAATGAGGAAACTGATTGTACATGTCGGATATCGGGAAGGATGGTATTCCAGAAGAAGATAGCTTGACTTCTGAATTATAAAGGATTTGTCAAACGCAGCAGTTCGGTGAGGAGGTGGATAGAGGTCAGAGGTACGAGATCTAATGGGACGGGATTGAATGGAATATTTAAATTGTAGGCTGTGAAAAATATAGGAAGGGCGCTGAGTTCTGATGACTTGGTATAGAAAGGTAGCAAGGAAATACAGACGGCGGTTAGATGGATAGAGCCACTTCAACGTGGTGTAATACTGGGTTATATGTGTATCT
Source organism: Nezara viridula (assembly GCA_928085145.1). Lineage (NCBI taxonomy): Eukaryota > Metazoa > Arthropoda > Insecta > Hemiptera > Pentatomidae > Nezara > Nezara viridula. The sequence continues at coordinate 30,412,011 of OV725078.1, forward strand.
CTTGAGATTCGGAAAACAAAACGTATTGCGTTAGACGTTTAATTTTAGCCTCGAATTCTCTAGAGAGTCTGCCGTACACCAGACAGCCATAGTCGAAGTGGGGGAACACAAGGGAGGAAACCAGAATTTGACAGGATTTATATTGAAGGGGATAGCGGAAACGGTTAAACTGTTTCAGGGTAGAGATAGTACGACGGGAAATTTGGGAGATGTGTGGTTTCCAGGAGAGGGTTTGATCAAATGTAACACCAAGGTTTTTTACGAAAGTGTGGAATGAGATAGGTGAGTTGTTCAGGAAAAGATTGGGGAGTGTCTGTAAGGATTTGAGGAGTGAGGGAGATCCGATCAGGATGAATTTCGTCTTCTTGGCATTTAGAGTAATCCTATTGTGGTTTGCCCAGGCACATTTGCGTTTATATCTTCCTGTAATTTTTGGATGGTGTCAGAGGATTCGGTCGGATTGAAGGAGAGATAAATCTGGACATCATCGGCCTACAGATGGTATTGACAGTGTAGGATTGAGGATGAAAGGTCATTGATGTAGATGGAAAAAAGGTGGGAGATAAAGAAGAGCCTTGTGGGACACCTCTGGACAAGGGTAAAGATTCTGATGGGGGATTATTGGGGACTACAACATACAGGGAACGGCCGGAAAGGAAGGATTGGAACCAATTTAGGGTCCTAGTTGAAAAGGAAATATTTTTAAGCTTGGTTAGGAGAATTTTGTGGTCTATTGAGTCAAAGGCTTTGGAGAAATCAAGGAGAATAAGGATGGTGAGTTTCTGCTGGTCCATGGCTGTATGAAGGTCTTGGGAAATTTTGATGAGGGCAGACTGAGTGGCGTAGCCAGGCCGAAAACTGGACTGGTTGGGATTTAGGAGGTTATTTGTTATAAAAAATTGGATGATTGAGTTTGAACAAGTCACTCTAAAGGTTTGGAAAGGTTTGAGAAGAGAAAAATTGGACGGAAATCATTAAGAGTTGATGGGTTGGAATTCTTCTTCATAAGGCGAACTAGTGCAGTTTTCCAGGATTTAGGAAAGGTAGTGTTTTGTAGTGAGTAATTGTAGATATGGCATAGGATTGGAAGGATGGATGGTAGTGAGGCTTTGATCAGTCTGACTGGGATGTTATCGGGCCCATAATCATCAGTTTGCGACTTTTGAATGGAGTTGAGGAGGTCATCAGGTGTAATATGGGAAAAAAAGAAGTAATCAGGATTAAAATTTATATGGAAACACATAGGAGACAGTATAGTCGCGGGAGATGAGGACGAGAAGGGACAGGAGACAAAGTGAGCGTTAAGGCCATCACCAGAAAAGGAAATGAGCTGGGTTTGAGGTGTGTTATAAACGGTGAGTTTTTTTAGGATAGCCCACTTGGACTTGGAGTTTGGGGTGTTAGATAAGGAATGGTGTAAATAACGGGATTCGGCTCAGCGTATAGCAGACTGAGTGCTGTTTCGAATTTGCTTGAACGCGATCTGGGAGTTGGATACATTTAAACTGCCGTCTTGCCGCATCTCTTCTTCTCATGCACTCTCGCAGAGCGGGTGTCAACTAAGGAGCAGGGGGATGTTGGATGGTTTTAGTTAGGAGAGGAGCATGGCAGTCGAGGATGGTTGGTAAGGATTTCTACCATGGCATCAATAGATTTTAAGGAATAAATGGGATCCCACTGGGTAGCGTCGAGATCCTGCGACAGGACTTCATAGGTGAGGGAATTGAGGTTTCGGAAGGATATGGTTTGAGGAGAAAAAAATGGGACCGGGATGTTGTAGGAAATCTGGATAAGATCATGGGAAGACAGAAACGGAACTGGGTGATGAGATGCTGCGAAGAGTTTATCCAGGGAATCCAAGATAAACAGATCAAACCAGGACTCTGAGAACTGGGTATGATGGGTAAGGTTGTAGGGTACTATATAATGGCTGTATACTATTCTTTGGGCATTTGTTCCTTTTCCCATATTTCTAGGACAAAATTATATATCTCCCCCACATTTAAGCTTCTCAGCAGTAATACCATCGATTCTTGGAGCTTTGTTATTTTTTAGGTTTAAGGTAACTTCTTCTATCTCTTCCGGATCTGGGGGTTCTAGATCTGTATCCGCTTCCGCTTCTGTTCTACCGGGTTCACTAGCTATTGTCATTTCTTTGGGTTCAGTGTTAAATAGTTCATTGAACTATCTTGAGGCTGGAATCCTCTCCTCAATGATTTTGTTTTATTGTAGAAGCTCTGATATTTTTACCCTCAAAAATATCATCTATACTATTCTTTGGGCATTTGTCCCTTTTCCCATATTTAAGCTTCTCGGCAGTAATACCGTCGATTCTTGGAGCTTTGTTATTTTATAGGTTTAAGGTAACTTTTTCTATCTCTTCTAGATCTGGGGGTTCTAGATCTGTATCCGCTTTCACTTCTGTTTAACCGCGTTTACTAGCTATTGGCATTTCTTTGGGTTCGGTGTTAAATAGTTCATTGAAATATCTTGAGGCTGGAATCCTCTCCTCAATGATTTTGTTTTATTGTAGAAGCTCTGATATTTTTTTACCCTCAAAAATATCATCTATACTATTCTTTGGGCATTTGTCCCTTTTCCCATATTTCTAGAATAAAATTATATATCTCCCCCACATTTAAGCTTCTCGGCAGTAATACCGTCGATTCTTGGAGCTTTGTTATTTTATAGGTTTAAGGTAACTTTTTCTATCTCTTCTAGATCTGGGGGTTCTAGATCTGTATCCGCTTTCACTTCTGTTTAACCGCGTTTACTAGCTATTGGCATTTCTTTGGGTTCGGTGTTAAATAGTTCATTGAAATATCTTGAGGCTGGAATCCTCTCCTCAATGATTTTGTTTTATTGTAGAAGCTCTGATATTTTTTTACCCTCAAAAATATCATCTATACTATTCTTTGGGCATTTGTCCCTTTTCCCATATTTCTAGAATAAAATTATATATCTCCCCCACATTTAAGCTTCTCGGCAGTAATACCGTCGATTCTTGGAGCTTTGTTATTTTATAGGTTTAAGGTAACTTTTTCTATCTCTTCTAGATCTGGGGGTTCTAGATCTGTATCCGCTTTCACTTCTGTTTAACCGCGTTTACTAGCTATTGGCATTTCTTTGGGTTCGGTGTTAAATAGTTCATTGAAATATCTTGAGGCTGGAATCCTCTCCTCAATGATTTTGTTTTATTGTAGAAGCTCTGATATTTTTACCCTCAAAATCCTCAATCTTTATCTTTGCTTTTACGCTCTCCTCCTGCTCCTGCACAGCTTCTTGGTTGCTTCTCTTTTTTGTTTATAGCTTTCAGCTGCCTGTCTAGTTCTTCTCGTCATTAGATGAGCTTTCTTTTTCTCCTCCACAGAGATTTGGTATTCTAGATCAAACCAGTGGCATTTTCTAACATTCACTTCTTCTCCAAGTGTATCCTCTGCAGCTTTTATGACAGCAGTCTTGATTTTATCCCGTCTAATTTGTACGGTTTCTTCTTCTAATGGGCTGCTTCTCCGATATTCCTTAACTTTCATTTTATACTCTTTTTAGATCTCAGGTATTTTTAGGGCACTAGTATTGTATTTTTTACTATTATTTTGCTTTACCTCCTGTGTTCTTGTAAATAGTCTCAGCCTGTACTTCACACAAACCAAGAAGTGGTCACTGGGTCTGTCCACCCCTCTCTGCAGATCCTCACTCATTACTATTTCCCACCTACCCATGCAAGTTTCAGGTTCTAATCATCCAATGCTTAGTCCGTTCCATGCCGGGTCATTTATCATATATCAGTCCATTTTTTAGCAATATGTTTTACACAGGTTGGTTCGCCAGCCGAACTCTATGCCACTTTTGGTCGCCTTTTATGGCAGACAGGAAATAGCCCAGGATTATTCTTTCCCGATCCTGGACGTATTTTAGTTTCTGTTTTTATTGCTCTATTCAACACTTGCGCCAAGCTGTTTACCTTGATTCTTGGGGAGAGAATCAGTGGTTAAAAGAAAGCAATTTAATAACAAAAGAGCAGCCAGGCTTCAGGAAAGGGAGGTCATGTACTAATAATTTATTCACTCTATATTGCATCATGTTGTTGTACGTTAGAGTGAAACGACGGACTTTGTACGTCGCATTATGATGTTGTTGGCCTCCTTTTTGCTGATGATTTTATACTATTTGGCGACTCAAGAACCAATGTACAGGTCAAATTAATTATCTTTGGTGAATATTGCAGGGCAAATAAGCTTAAAATGAATTGTAGTAAGACCAAATTTGTCTTCTAAGCAACCCCCAGATGTAAGAGGCAACCTTCACTCTTGCTAGATAATGAGGCAATTGAATATGTCAATAATGCCACTTACCTTGGCGTGCCCTTCAGTTGCACAGGAAAGTTAAAAAAAAGCAGCAAACCATTTTATAAGTCGTGGTACAAAGGTTCTTGGTAAGGTGAAGGAGGTCTTGGTGAGAGGGAAAGTGAGATCTTGGGAGGTTTCGCTAAGACTTTTCGAATCCATTTTGCTGCCGCTAGTGCGCTGCACACCTATTAAATGTTATAGGAGGATTTTGAATGGAACCGGATTTCATCCAGTGAATCTCCACGATTTATCGATTGCCCCTCTCTACATAATTATTAACAGTCTTGGATATAGGGATGTCTTCCCATATGCTAACAACAGTTGGTTACTAAACAATAAAAATGATATCCTGGAAAGATGGAACAATCACCACATTTCTGTAGATGTGGAGTGCATACTTGGTTCTGGGTACAACCCAATGTACCCATCTATCTAATCTAATCTCCCTAGGTGTTTGTGAAGAATATGTTAATTTAAAAGTTTCTATACAATGGAAGAGGGCTTTCATGCAGCCCATACTCTCTGAGAAGTGCGAATTGCGCTTTTATCTTAAAGGTGTCTCGTATGGAATAAACACTGAGCTGGATTGCCCCATATGCAACTTGAGAAGACCTGAAACGCTTGCTCCTATCCTTGTCGAATATCCCATGTACAAGCCTGCCCAGATTGGTTTTCTTCAGGACATTAAAATAGCGAACGATGAGATTAGACTGGTATTCTTACTTTCATCATCTAATAAGGATATAATATTTGAACAATTTTGGTTTATTGGAGAGGTTCTCAAAATTAGGTCCTTTATTTTGTATGAATAGGGAACTTTAGCCTATTATCGTTTGTGATGCATCATAAGTGTGAATTTGCATAGAGGAATTCCCTTCTGGGCTAGGGCCCATCTTGAAATCTTATTATAATATGACAGTAATGTAAACATATTATTATTGTATGATATTATTGTAGATATTATAATCAATGTTACTGATGTTTTATTTTGAATTTTGTTTGTATCTTCTTAATTACTTTAATATGTAGTATATTTTAATGAATGATATTAGTGATGAGTTGGTACTGTGTTAAATATAAAATAGCCAACCAGACCTGTAATTGTTTTATACAAAATACAGAATTTTATCTAACTATTTCTGTTTTTATTATTAATAAATGATTTATTGCTTTACTTACTTGCGGATCAATATAAATATAATTTTCCCATTCATAAAAACTGGCTTCTTGAAAAATTCTGGCACAGTACGCTGTAAGCCACACACTTGGTGAAGAATGATTCCTAAAAATATGATTCATTAAGAATTTTAAAAAATAACAAAGGGATTTCATAGCTAAATGAAATAAATTATTTTATGACAGAATATATTAGTAAATCAACACGTATAAAGACAATCAGGGACTGTTACTTATTTAATAAATATATAACAATTTATAAGAATAAAACAATTATTGTTTTAAAACAACTTTAATTATTATTATTCATTGTTTTAATATAAAATATGAAATTTATTCATTAAATCAGCATTTAGTTAGTATTCAGGGAATATTAATCCAAGCACATTTATATCTAAAGATAATGTGTTTTGGCAAAAGCCAGAAATTTATATAAACCCAAGCGTAGCCACAGTGTTTGTGACAAAAGAATATTAAAAAAAAGTAGGTCAAAGTGAGAAATCATTAAATAAATCAATCCCTAATTTTACAGAAAATCTAATGAATAAGAGAAAGGCTGGTTGTCTTACTTGGAATAAAATTTCAAGTAATTACTATATTTTTCAATGGTTAAACTTGCATTAGGCAAGAGTAGAGGTTAATGACACATGAGTCTCCAGAGGAACTTGGAAAAATATTAAACTGAAGCAGCAGTTCATAGAGTTCATTAATTTACATTGATTATTTATAGATAATTCACCTTATCTAGCCAGAATAAGACCAGGGGCGGGGTGGCCGAGTGTGATCATAGCACCGCGCGTTGTCCGGCAATAAGCAACCTGATAACCGAAGTTAGAGATAGAAAAATAATTATGAGTACAAATAGCAGTGCCCAGTGGGACTTTTAACACGGCATAATTTTCCCGCCCTCTTCTCCTCCCCGGGAAAAACTAATTTTAATTTTTTATGTAACTAAGAAGGTCAAAATTAATTTCAAGGTTTTGCAACAAAATAATAGCCAGACTCACTTCTGGCTGGAGCAGGCTAGAATACGGTTTTTAAATGCTTGGCCACAGTAGTTTCATATTATTTATCAATAAAAAGTTAACTAAATTCAATTAATAAAAAAGTTAACAAAAAAAAAGTGTTTTGATTTAAAATTTCTATTTATCACAAAACTAGCTCAATCAGGATTAATCTAATTTATTGTCATATATGTCAGTTTATTTTATAGGAGAATAATTACCAATCAGTTCTAAAAAAACTAAAAGATCCATCTTCATTCATAAATGACAAAGCTTTTTGGTATCCAATGTTCATGTGGTAAAATGAATATTTTTCAAGTGTTCTATTTCTTTGATTAATTAGCCTCATAAAAATAGTTGTGTACATATTAGAAGCAAAACTAAAGATAGTCTGTTCAGCACAATCCTGAAAAAAAAAAAAATAATAATAAATAAACCAATATCTGAATATATTGTTTGATATGACTGATTAATTTAGTTTTAAGAGCTACATTTCAACTATTAATATTTCAAATACTCAAATTAAAATTCTCGCCAATAGCCTTACCTCATTGCAGTAACAATCCACAGAAGAATCTACAGTTTGATGACAATTTTTTCTCTACCATTAGAAAGACAAATCACACGTACGAGAAAATTATCCAGATATGGTATTCGCTGGAAGATAATTGTGAAAGAAGGGAGGAGAGAAAACAGAAATAAAAAGAAAACAACGAGAGGTGGAAGGATTCAATAAGGTACTATTTGGCTGGCGCGGTCGACGACAGCGACTGCTATTCCCCCCTGCCAACCGCTGTTGGCGTACCTATTTCGCTGAAACTGCTCACTGGGGTTGTTATAACCTGCCTATAACCTTCGAACATTTCGCTGTATCTTTGAAGATAAAAAGATAGACATAATATAAGAATAAAAATGAACTTCCTATAATAATGAACATCTCTAACTACCGCTTTTTTATTTGAGTTGGAAAAAGAAGAGAAAATGTTGTTCATAAAGAGAAGGAATATCAGTATTTCGATGTGATGCTCATCATCAAAGTTCCTCTGATATTACATATTATTAGTTTGAAAAGTAATAGTAATTAATACATAATTGGTTAGTAATAAATATCATATATTTGTAATTAAATCTAAGCAAGCGATGTTTTATAGTTTTATCAATAGTAATCAGTAAATCACCACTTTAATTAAAAAATACAAATCGTTTTTTCAATGGGTGGATTTTAGTATTTACCTGAGGATAAAATTTGTTGGATTCTTTAATTTATTTAATATCGTTTGGATTTAGGTATATTTGTATTTCGCTGTAAAATATTGCTGGTGGAATAAATAAATAAATAATCTTGTTACTTCAACCTCAAAAAAATAATTTACTATTGCATTGTTTCAGTTTTAAACAATATTTGTTATAATTTTTGCCAGACTTGAAAGAAACATAGGAAATAAAACGTATCGACGGGACTGTTATCATCAAAACAATGCTCTGATATGATAACATAACCTACAACCGTCGAACCGCCAACAGCTCCACTGCTTCAAGAGGAGTCAGATATGAGCAGCTTAGATATGACGTCATACCTAAACTGCCGAGCAGCGCCAGCGAAATAGGTTCCTTTCTATTCCACTAAAGCAGTGGTCAACCGCGAGCAGTCGCGGTCGTGGACCGCGCCAGCGAAATAGTACCTATAAATGAGACGTGCTTTTAATGGACAGGCAGGGTATTTTGATGGGCGAGACATTTTAAGAAAGGACTGTGGAGAGAAGATGTAAACAATGATGCAAATCAATGAGCAGAAATTGGATAGAAACTCGAGAAGAAGTTAAAAAATCTTATCCTCATTGTTTGTCTGAAGACTGGTTAGAAGAAATTATCTGTCCCTTGTATAAAAAAGATAAACTAGAATCAGAAAACTAACATGATGTTCTCTTTCATGCTTAGAATATATGAAGTGCTCTCATACAACCTTATTTAAGATACTTGTTCCCATGTCAATAGAGAGATTTGGATATATGAAAGATGGATTATGGGAGGCATACCTGTAATGCCGTTCACAATGAGATTAATCTTAGAGAAATACAAGGATTGTGACCAGTCACCTCATCAAAGATTTCAAATCTGCCTGTGAGAGTGTCATCAGACTGAAGTCTAACCAGGATCTCTTAAGGAGCATAACAAAGGAATAAGTCTGAGGAAAATATGTAGTAAGCTTGTGCAAAAGCCTCTATAAATGTTTTTCTACTCTCTGCAGACTGATGTATAACTTCATATCATACTGTTTAAGAGCATGGTCAAGGATAGAAGAAATAATTCTAACATTGAGGATAAATTTGAACATGGCCACATAATCACATGTCAATAGAAGTTTATTGAATTAAAAATTTTAATCAATGATCATGCCTGATTAAAGTGATTGAGATTTATAACCATTCATAATTTTTTATTTTCATTATCATTTGGTAATTTTTGAAAATAAAGCATCAACATTAAATAATTGATATTTTAAAATAATTAAAAGTTTTTTGTGATATATCTGGAAATATTAGGGCTTTATTTGGTACTTTTCCTGAATTATCACATAAATCTGTAAATATTGCATTACAGATTAGTAGTAATAGTCCGTGGTACAAAGCTCTTTTTATCAAATTATTAACATCCGGTTGAAACTTCTTAAATAGCTTCATCTCAGCGTAACTTACAAATATTTTACTTACGAAAATTCTCAGAATTAGGGCATTTTGAATCTGGAGGTCGGCAAACTTTGTCTAATAAATTAGGTACTAAAAACTCGTAAATATACATCTATTTTCCACTTGTATTGTTAGATAACTTGAGCACATTCAGGAAAAAAGGTGACCTTCAAAAATATTGAGCAGTTTGGCGTGACCTACATCCCCAAATTATCAAAATAACAAGGTTATATAAGCCAAACGGCCTAATATTTTTGAATGCCACCTTTTTTTATAAATTTTGTGATCAAATTATCTTATGATTCAAGCGAAAAGCAAATGGGTATTTATGAGTTTTTAGTACTTAATTAAAAGGGTGCGGGGTAGCTCAGTGGTAGGGCACTAAGCTTCCAATGCTCAAGGTCCCAGGTTCGAATCCTGGCTCATGGCAGAAAAATTATTTATTCTGTTTCATGATATGAAGCTATTTACAAAGTTTCAGGTGGATGTTAATAATTTGATAAAAAAGGGTCTTGTACCATGGACTATAACTAATACTTCAATATTTTAGAACAAATAATATAATTTAGATAATTACTCATAGTTTATAATAAGTTAGGGAAATTCTAAATTCTAGTATAACTTTTATATTTTATAACAATGTTGTCTAAATTAATGAATAAATATTTAAAATCATTTTTATTTCGTTATTTATTCCCAAAACAGTTTAGAACAAACATTAAAATACATAATTTTAATTGGAATATAAAAAGAAGAAAATAATAATTTATTTTAATTAATTAAATTAATTTTGGCGACAAAAGATCAAAATGCATAATAACTTCTTGAAAGAGCACAATTATTACTATGTAATAGAAAAAATTTACAAAAAGGATTTATATGAGAAAAAAACAAAAAAAAAAAAAAAAAACATTTAGACTTCTGAGAGAGATTCTGCAATGAAAGTCGATGAAAATAATTTATGTCATACACTCAAGATTTTTTCTTTTTCAAGAAGTTCTCTCTCTCTCTCTCTCTCTCTATATATATATATATATATAAAGAGAGAGAGAGAGAGAGAGATAGAGTTTTGATGAAAACTGACATTGTGCGATCTGTTATGTAGAACAAATTCAGGATCCATTTCTCTATTTATACAATCATTCGTGCTATAAGCTAATAATTGATTATTTTGTCTTAGATTTATTTCAAAAGTTTTAATATGGCTACAATATTTCATGCCTGAATACATTAAAAACTAATTAAAGGCACAAAGAAAACAAAATTAACCTCACACTAATTCTTTCATGGATTGTTGTGAGACTGATAAAGAAATTAACTTTATATGTTTAATAAATAAACTTACCATTGGTAAATGTAAAAGAGAAGAAGCATTTACAGGCATCGTAGGGAATATAGGTCCAACTACATCTCCAACGACAGATACAAAAGCCTTATTGGATCCAAAAATATAGTACCTGTCTTCATCATATGGAATGATTGGGGTGTCAGTAACATTAACGTGCATGTACTGGAAGATATAAGCTCTATTGCTTAAATCCAATAAAATAGATTGATGCCGGTACTGGGGAAGTCCATCAGCCTAAAAAAAAGTATACTAATACTTTTAAAGAATTAAAAACAATGCAAATTAAAAATGAGGGAAAAATATTTTTTTTAAAGTCTAGAGCCATTCTAAGCATATCTACAGTAAAATAATTGAACCATAACTACTATAATAAATATTATTATTGCATATAGCACTACAACCCACAAGTGGGCCTTGGACAAAAATAGGCAAATGCTAACATGATTAACGAGTCTTCAGTAATTTAAGCAAATACTGAACTACCCAATGTTCAGTACTTAGTCATGGTCTCCCTTCATGATTGAGGAGAATAAAATTAAATTATGACCATATAAAATTTAAACATCACTTTTTCTCAGTGCTTTCTAATTCATATATTAGATAAAAAATTACAATTTCATGTGCCAGATGTCCGTAGCTAAATATAAGAGTTATATTAATAGATGTACCCATGTTCTAATTACACTAATATTGGTTATTAATACAGACTTTAAATTGTTGAGCTCACTGCTGATACCATATTTTGGGTTTCTTTGTTTAATCTTTTACATGCCATTGTTTGAGAAGTGGAACATATATTAAACAATTTTTTTGGCCAACTATATCAGTATCAAAACAATTTTTTTCCATCAAAATAAAGGTTGGCATAATTCATTTAAATTTTTTCAATAAAGATTTTATCACTTTTAGTAGGGTAAATAAAAAGTTAAAGTTTCCGGTTTTTTATTGCCGAGAGGTGTATTGATTATTTTTTGTTTGTTTTAACGATACGGCAATGAAATTTAATTTGAATATTGATTTAGTTGATTCTGATAGATCACACTCAAAATAAAGCATAGTAGAAAATATAAATAAAAAAATTCTAAGAATCAGTTTTACTAATTTTAATTTTAATGTTCCACGTATGGAACACTGGCAGATTTACACTATAGAAATGTTAGTTCTATTCATTGTTTCCAACCTTGTTTTCTTACTATAAAAATGCACATGGAAATTCAAAGAACAACTAATTGATATTTTGAGTTTTTTTTTTGTATAATTCCTAACTGATAGAGAAAAACTGTGTATTTTTTTTTTAGTTTCTTAGAACACATATTATTTCCAATAATATGCCAAACATCCTTTGGTTTCAGTTTTCTCAATCATTACTGTGTTCTGACTGCATCGCGTTGCTTAATCACATTTTATAATAATTAGGTAATGCGGGCTTTACAGCAGAAAGATGGTCCGCGGACAGGGCCGAAGACTTCCATCCGTCCTACCAAGAGGCGTAAGGCAGGAGTACATTATATCATTTCGGCTTACCAAAGGAGGTGTATTCATTGTGGCACCAACACAAAATATCAATGCAAAGAATGCCAGAAACGCTTGATATTGATTGTTTTCTCAAACATCACGGATTCTAAATCCTATATTAACATAACAATTTTTATTTATTCCGTATTCTTACATACGTGTTTTCTATTATTTAACTAATAATTATAATGTTTTACTATAATATAATAATTTTTTATCAATATTATTAAAAACAACACTATTCTGTATTGAATATTCTAATAAAACTATTAAAGAAAAATTTCTTTTGTATAACCTGAACCTGCCATTGTTCTACTTCTGGAACAAGTTGGAAAAGCACAAATTAATTTTTTTTTAGGAAGTATCTAAACTGAACCATATTGAGACCAATATTACAGAAAAAAAAAAAAAATTCGACTGGAATTAGGGGGCAGCGTGTAAAAGGTTAATATCGAGATTACGATCAAGTTGTGCATATATATCTATTTACAATTTCGTATATCTTGGTATTATAATGTTAGTTTTTGAAAATAATCTCCATTTTAAGATTATGCCACTGTGCGTTGATTTATTTAATTTTTTCAATTATAATTACTTATTATTTTTAGCATAAGGATGCTAATATTTATAAAAATTATGATAATAGTAGAAGAAAATATAAAACAAAACCCAGAACAACTAAACATTCTTCAGAATAAATTATGTTCCTAAAATGACAGAAATCATAAAAAAATAAAATTTAAATTATTGGACTAACAAAACTTAACTTTGGTCTTTACTATTACAATAAACTTAACAAGAATACAAATATGAACAATTAAATTAATTTTTTATGCAAAAAATATACAATTACATGTAGATAGGAACGATGGAATTTGGATTAAATTTTAATTCAAGAAATCTTTAAAAAAATAGATTATCTCAACAGTTTTCCAATTACAAAAATATAAAAAATATTAATGCCATCGAACATTGGCCAATAGATGTGTCTTTGGACTTGGCCGACACTTAAGAAGTAGGTACCTCTCAAAGAAGACCAAGCTGATCATATACAAGACCCTTGTTCGGCCTGTTTTGACATATGGCTCAGAGGCTTGGACGATGACCAAAAGGGATGAGATGAAGCTGAGTGTCTTTGAGCGAGGAGTCCTCAGAAGGATTTATGGTCCAGTAAAGGAGGGTGATGTCTGGAGGAAAAGAAAAAATAGGGAGCTCAGTTCTCTCTATGCAGACATCGACGTAGTCACGTATATTAAACTGGCCAGACTAAGGTGGGCAGGGCATGTGGCCAGAATGAGCACCCTTGAAATACCAAAAAAAATAATGATGGAGGAGCTGCACCTCGTAAGACGGGTAGGAAGGCCGAGGACGAGATGGTTGGACAACGTGGCCTATGATGCGAGAACCCTGCTTGGTGTGCGGAACTGGAGAGCTGCAGCAGAAGACAGAGCCAACTGGCGGAGGCTCTTGGAGGAGGCCCAGTCTCGGTGACGGGATGTTGTGCCATACATGAATGAATGAATGAACATTGGCATATAATCGAAATAGGCTATAACTGATGAATAAGGTGGGTGGAGCAGGACTTCTCATTTAAGTATTTCCAGGAAGATTTTTACCGGCTTTGCAACATGTGGCCAAGTGTTATCATAGAATAAAATCACCTTGTCGTACTCATATAATGGCTGTTTTCCCTTTAAGACTCAGCTCAAATGCATCAATTGTAGTCTATAATGATATATCCGAGATATAGTTTTGTTTAGTTTGAGCAGCTCAGAGATTAAAAAATAAAACCATGCTGATCCCACCACCAAATGCAGAGAAGCTTCAAACCATAGATATTTGGCTTTACAGATAATGTTGACACATGATAGGGCTTACTCCACAATTTTTTAATCCTAAGATTATCTTGATGTTTCCATTTTTTATCGCTAGTCATGATATAATGCAAAAACCTTTCCTTTTCTGCCAGTGAAGCAGCATTCCACAAGTGAAAAAAAGTAGTTTTATGTCTCAATGCTTCTATTCATACAGCATCCAATGTCTTTGCTTCTAGATCATTCCTTATGCTTTCATTTGTTTCAAAACCGCTGTGTAATCTACTAGTTATGATTTTCCAAGTTCAGCTAGCCTCCGATATGGGTCTTCATTAAGTAATTTCTCTAATTCTTCGTAGTCAAACTTTATCAAAATTGTGTTACCTTCTGAAATGAACCACACTTAGGTGCTGCCAACTGTTAAGAAACAGGGAGAGAGAACTTATTCAAGGTCCATATACCATTATTGGAACTAGAGATACAAACTAAAATGTGTTTTGTACTAGTGAACTTCTTTGTTTTGTTTTTTTTTCACTCTGAGTGCATGATAATCCTAATATTTGTAGTATGACATTTTGAGGCCTAGATTTGCTTAAAAAGGTTTCATAAAAATCTAGAATCCTCTTCTTTTTATTACTGACCCTTTACCTCATGAAGTTTAAGCAGCACTTTTTTGCATCATAACCTATTTAAAATATGGTACTTGAAAATATAAAAAAGAAAATATATATTGATATAATTTAGAGTCAACTTTTTTCCTATTACTATGTATTCAAAAATCAGTTTTTATGGAGATACCAGTTGATTGATAGCTTTTATGTCACAGAAATGCAAGACAATACTTGAACAATAACTTCGAAGTTCGATCAAACTATAAAAACAAAATAGCTATATATAATAATACACTACCCAACTCTTGGTAAGAAGAGGAGGGTATTAAAATCAAAATATCAAAATAGCAGCTTAAAAGACCAAAGCTGACATCTTCATCATTCAATACCGATTCTTTACTTATTTGAAGTCCAGGAATAAGATAAATAGAAAATATTTGAAGTAATTTACATAAGTTACTTACCAATACATGCAAATTTCTGGTGATGATATCTTTCCCAATTAGAGTTGAAGCCATAACTTTTACTTTTATATCACCTAATCTTGTGGGGACTATTGGTAGATAAACAACAGCAGCATCTTGAGCTTTTATGTATACAAAAAATTGGTGTTCGCCATAAGAAGTACGAGGGTTATAAGATCTAACCTATAATCAATTTAAAAAAATATTAGTTGAAAACTGAAATATAAATGACTATTTCTCCACTGCATAAATAAAATGAAAATATTATAAAATTAATATTTATTGTTATATCCATTGTTATAATAAATTGTATTATACTCCATTGTAAATATTGGGCTTATATTGTTGCAATATATTGAATTGAAAAATGCAAATAATGAATTTTATAAGGTAAGAAAGAAAAATAAGACTAATATGGCAGGAAAGGGTGCTGGAAAAGTGTCGAATCCACACAAGATACAAGCTCACTAGCGACCAAGAATGTGTGGTCCTCACAGGCTTCGCAGAAGACCAGGCTGTTTCAGCACGCGACAAGGGTGCTGCAGAAAGGATAATTAATTGTATACAGAGGATCCTCGCCGAGATTGATCTAGGTATTAATCCGAAGAAAATCGTGGGCCTAATAATGGATAAAGGAGAGCTGCAACAAACAAAGCTCTCCCTTGAGAACGGAGAAGTCATTCATTCATACATCAAAGGCAGATGATATAATAAAATATTTAGGATGCACTTTCTTGGGAGAGCTAGTAATAAATGAGGAAAAGACAAAAAAATTTAAAGACAACTTGGATAAACTGGTGAGCCCTTGCCTTCTCAAACCGGAGCAAAAGACCAATGTAGTTAATCAATATGTGTTCCCGGGACTTACCTACCCTCTCCAGATGGCGCCCCTTAGATACGGCTTGCATTATTGGAGAGAATTGATGTAAATATCCGCAGGAGTATCAAGGCGATCATAGGGCTCCCCGCTAGTACATCATCTATGTAGTCATATATGTCTATGTTCATATATATGACTATGTTACTTGCTGTGTGTGCGCTCTAATTTTCTGGTGTTAAAACTTTGGCATTCGAATAACATATCTTTTTTTAGCCCTATAAATTATAGAAATTTTCTTGTATCGGTTTAACCGAAAGATGTATATGTAATATATGTATAATTGTAATTGTATGTATTAGTATATTATAGTATTGATATTGTTTGTGCTGTGTAATATGAAAAAGAATTTGTATATAATTTGTATGTCCAATAAAAAAGGATTGATGAGTATGCTGCGTATCAAGCAGCCCTATATAGTAGGGCAGCACTGCTTTAAATAAAGTATTTCTCTCTCTTCTTAATCCCTTTCCAATAAATTTAATTATTTTTTTATTTTGTTATACTACTTTTCTATTGTAAATAGTCTACTTATATTGTTATTTAATACCAAATTTCTTACTATTGTTATTTATCTTTAGTTATTTGATTGTTATATTTAATAACTTTTCTTTTATTACAATAATTTATTTATTTTCTCATAATGTTAACAATTGAAATGTATACGTATTATGCTCCTTCAACCATGTATTTCAATATGCGTTATGTGGCAAGATGGTATGCATAGAAATATATGCAACCATTACAGAGTTATTGCAATGTGAAAATAATGGAACATATAATGTTAGAAAGTATGTGTTTCTATGTTAGCACAAAAATCAAATAAGAATCTCACTGGATATACAATAAATAACCAAAATGAAGTTGTGTTTCACAAAAAAAAAATAATAATAGTTGCATCCCTTCATTGTGTAATGGGGCGAATATTCCTTTATTTTTTTTTTTTATAGGATATGAATGTATCTGATCTTAATACACTAGAGCGTCAATTATCTGTACAATCAATTATAGAGAATGGTTAAATGGAGTTCAAGTTATATTAGACTGTTCTGAATAATCTCTTTTGTAATGATTTATCTAAAACTTTGTTCACTAAAATTGTGTGTTTATTCTTTTTGTTAAAATTTTTTTATAATAAATTTATATTTTAGAGATACTTTAATTTGTGGATGAGTTTTTGAAATGTACTATTTCCTAAGCAAAGCCAAATAATTTTCTAAGCCCTTTCAAAATCAAATAAAACCCATTTTAAGTAAAATGTTACCCTTACCATTTCAAATTAAACTCTTTTTTTTAAAATTCGAAAATATCTTCAACATTATTACTACAGATTTGTAGAGGATATTTATTAGATAATGTATACTGCTAATTATTAACTTACAATAGGATTTTTGTAAAAGAAATTGTGCAACAAATCTTAAGTTTCTAATGCACTTCTCTAAAGTATCAGTAGAATTAAGTAATAAAAAATTTTGCTCTGCATTTTCTCTTGTGGTTCTTGTCCAGGATGTCCAACTGACCAAGAAACTGCGAGCTGCCACCTCAGAAGACACGAGGGGAAAAGATGCCTCAAAACGACGGTATTGGTCGAATCTCTCTAATTCAACCATGAATCATTTTCTGGAGTTTTTGGTCTTAAATTAAGCACATTTCAACTCTGAGAATCTTTGTTACTTCATATTTTTTTAAATTAAGAAAGTAGAGTAAACAAATCGAACACGGAGTTTTGCAATGGTGTCCTTCAAACAATGTAACCCCACTTATTTTCCTTACTTTATAAGATAGAGTAATCTAGCTGAATAGAACTTTCCTCAATTGTTCACATAAATTTCAAATTTGACCATTTTTTGCAATCATCAAATTTATTATTCATAAAAAAAATTCCCAATTTTTTATATTCAGTGCCTTACAACAAAATTTCTGAAGAATTGGCACCTTATTTAAACTTTGTGTGCCGAACATATGGTGCTTGATTGTTGGGTATTTTTTAAGCTGTATCTCGCAGTAACATTAGTTTTCAAGAAAACAATTCATGTTCAGGATAATCAATATCAACAATATATAAAGAGGAAAATACAAAAGATCGAACACACATTTATTTCATTAATTATTATTTAGGTATAATTTTTCATTTAAATACAATTTAAATTTTGTTAATATCGCTATTGCTTTTTCTCTTGAAAATAAGAAAATTAAAACTCTTAAAGCAAAGTGAATGGATATGGGGACCATAGGAGTTTCTCCGGATAAAACAGAAGATTATATTTAAAATCAGAGAATAAAATTAAATATACTTTAACTTTTATTTAGGCATGAATATTAACACAAGTTGGGATGTTGATTTTACTATTCACAAAAAGTCACATCATAGGATTTCCAAAGACAAAATAATACTCTAACTTTAACTGTAAATGTCAGCAAGCTAAATAAACATAATTATTTGACTGCACATCCTGACCATTTTTCATCCTTTCCTTATTCAAACTTTTGAATAAGGAACACAACCCTTCCACTGTTGGTAAATATTAATTTTGACTAAATAATGATACACAGTATTTACATGCTGCCAGATGACACTATGTCTCAAGGCTCGCTCAACATTAACTTGACTGACAAATTGCTGATTGAAGAATTTTAAAGGGATAGGTCGGCTATTAAAAAACTTTTGAAGTTTTTAAAATCTTAACAGCCTAAACCTGAAGGATACTACATTCTGAGGGGGCAACATACAGGTTCCTATTCAGAAGGACATCATGGACAACAATCAGAAGAGAAACCGCAGTACACAATTTTAGCAAACTCAAACACACTCATTGTTTGGTCTACCTGTCTACCTGTTTGGTCTATTAACAACTGTTTCAGACTAAAGGCTTTGGATAGGATATTTTAACAATAACCAAATTTTTATTAGTTCTTTTTATTTATATTATTCAATTATTATTTTTATTGCCAGCATTTTCTGACTCCATTTAATGAAATTTAAAAAAATATTTTTTTCCTTTTTTAATTATTCGAACAACCATTTTTATTGAAAATTTAAAATAATATAAAACAGCACAATAACTAATGCTAAAAATTAATGATAATAAAATATATTTATAAAGATAATAAAACAATAATTGGAAGTAATAATGTTAAACTTACAATTCCATTCATTTCAACATGAACAAATTTATAATCATTTGATCCAGCAAGTACAACAACTGCTTCAATGTCATTGGTCATGTAGTTAAAAACTGTTACACGAACACCAACTTGTTCACCTTGAGTACATACTGGAGGCATTTCAACATTTATATAAAATGGAAGTACACCTATATACTAAAGCAAAAAAGAAAAAAATATAAATTTTAAAATACTGATAGCTTCAAGATGAAATATATAAATATTAACAAAGATATATTAGATTAAAACTTTACAGTAAGAACAGCATAATTTGTTTGTTGATTGACCATTTTTAACAAACTATAAATACATTATTAATACACACAAATCCCAAGTTTTCTATATAGTATTCTAACATATGTAATATAATCTATGTATTATGTTATAATAAAAATCCGGTGCGCCCAATACATAACCTTCACTTACTGCTCTACTTTGAATAGCAATTGTTGGGCTATTAAAACATTTTTGACAAGAGCTAAAACTTAAAGCTTACACCTAAAACTCTTAAGGCCATAAAAATAATAAAAACCCTATTTGTTATATCAATGATAGGTGTAATGCTCCAATGCATACATCCAAGTGGAAGTGGACCCAGGGAGTAGGAAGTATTTGGTTATAGCTACCCATATGGGATGACCCATTGGTTATAACTACAAGAGAATGCCATTTGGATTATCGTAGAGTCCAGCTAAGTTCCAATGGTTTATGGATAATTTAATGTGTGGTTAAATGTTGGCATCCTGTTAGATGACTTCATAATAAGCAGACGGGATAAAAATTCTCACTTAAGTACTTTAAAAGAAGTTTTGAGGCTAATGCTGGCTTACGTGCACAGCTAAAAAAATGTCAGTTTTTTCAGAGATCAGTGAACTACTTGGGACAACGGGTTGATAAGCTGGGAGTTCATCCGAAAAAAAAATTGCTGCTATAAAGAATGCGCTATGCCCACAAAATGTGAAAGAACTAAGAACATTTTCAAGTGCAATTAAATTCTATTAGCGTTTTATTCCAAAGCTTCATGCTATTTGTCCCACAATTAATATATATCCCACTTCATAGACTTACTGGAACAAAGACACACTGGCGATGGACACAGCAGGAAGAAGAATGCTTTGAGGAGGTAAAGAGCTCACTGTCTGGCACTTCTACATTGATTCTATATGATTCTGAAAAAACAGTTACACTATCGTGTGACGCATCATCATGTATTAGGGGTGTTCTTACTGCATGAAATGGCAGACAAATCTTTGATGGCGATAGCATATGGCTCGCGGTCACTCTCCGTTGCAGAGAAGAAATATTCTCCAGTAGACAGGGAAACATTGGCAATAATCTTTGTTGTATGGAAATATAGATAATACATTATGAGACGGAGGTTTATTCTGACTACTGATCATAAGCCCTTAGAGAGGATATTTGGTTCGGTGCAAGATCTCTCAAGAATTGCGAGCAACAGGTTGATAATGTGGGCATATTACTTCTGGAGTATGATTTTGAAATAAAGTAAAAGATTGGAAGTGAAAATATCATACCAGATTTTCACGTATCATGTCAATATTACTTTTATGTGTGACAACAGAGGGTGATGAAGAAAAAGAGATACATCTATATCGTTACACCTAATCAGAATTTGAAAAAAGCAACTGAAAACGATACCGAATTAAAACAGGTAGGTAATGAGCTATATCGTTACGGCTAGCTGCAAGATCTGAAGGATTTAAAACATGACTTGAAACCTTTTTGGAGGAAAAAAGAGGAATTAAACATAGAAGGAGGAGTAAAAATTGGACTTGGACGATTGGTGATACCCAAGAAACTTTGCTACAGTGTTCTCAAAAGCTTCATGCAGGTCATCCGGGCATCGCGGCAATGAGATCGCTCAGTCAGTTCTATGTCTGGTGGTCGGAGTTTGACAAAGACATAGAAACGTTCGTTAGACGTTGTTACCCTTGTCAGAGCAGTAGGGATGATGAACAAGAGGTCCCTCTTTATCCCTGGAACATCACAAGTGGGCCATGGCAGAAACTGCATCAGGATTTTGCTGGACCACTGGAAGGTCAACATTGGCTACTAGGCATAGATGTATTCTCAAAGTGGGCTGAGGTGGAAATAATGGATAGAAAAACCAAGGAAGCTACGATAAATCGGCTTAGCGGATGGTTTGCATGATATGGTGTGCCTAAACAGATAGTATCTGACAATGGTCCCCAGTTTTGGTCATAAGAGTTTTCTGATTTCTGTGAAGAAAACAACATTAGACATGTGACAGGAACCATCCTAAAGCAAATGGTTTAGTAGAGCGATTGGTTAAATCCTTCAAAATAAGATACAGTTTATGTAAAAAGGAGGGGTTGAACACAACATTAGCTCTCTAGCATGTGTTACTTGCGTACAGAAACAATCCTCAAAAGAAATACTGGTTGTTCTTATCTCTTCTGTTTATGGGAAGAAAACTACCAACAGTTATTGATAAAATGAGGCCGGATTTCAGAGAAGTAGTGGAAAACAGAATATGGCAACAGAAGCAGTATCATGATTTAAAAATGATGCCTAGTGAGTTCCTGCCTGGTCATGAAGTCTGGTTCAAGAACGAGAAATTTAAAGGTTGGAGACCCGGAGTAGAAGAGAGAACCACGGAACACTCCTACAAGGTGCGATGTGGGGGGCGGAACGAAAAGGAAGCATAACGACCGACTATGTCTTCAACAGAGGGCTGTGGCTTAAGCACTTCTGGATGCAGAAGCTCTTTCCACTTCCCAAGAATCTGATCCTTGGTGGGGAGAAGTGTAGGATTTGCCAACTGAACATATTTTAAATCAATTAGCACTTTGTTCTAACCTTAGTAATTATCACTTTGTTATAACTTTGAAAGTATATGTTTGTGAACAATAAATGAATGAATGAATGAAAAATAATTTTTTTCTGGGACTGAAGTTCACTTAGAATAATAGTAGAGTTTAAAAAATATGTACATTAGTCTGGCATGTAAGTATCATACAAATATATACAAAAAATACCTAGGAAATTGTACACACAAAGATACTTAAGAAAATACAAATATATAAAAAAAAAATACAAAGGAAAATATAAATATCTACAAAAAATAAATACGATAAACAAAGATAAACACAGATATATACAATAAATACTGAGATATAAAAAATTAATAAATAATAATAAAATGACTTGTCAATTAACTGCCAGTGAGCAACGTAATTATATAACTCAGAAATTTTTACAAGCTTGCGGAAGTTTGAATTTGTAGTAGGTGGTGGAATAGGAGTTGTTTGAAGGAGTTTATGGACGTAGTTTGACATATGGAGATGGGTAAGAAGGAGTTCCATAAGGAGTTAGCATGAATGACAAAGGATTTACTGAAGGAAATCGTTTTATGGGAGGGGATATATAAATCTATAGGTTGAGATCTGGTATTGAGAGAGTGGATAGAGGAGCATAAAGTAAGGAATTCTAAGATGTAGGGAGGGTTTTTGCTTCTGAGAACTTGAAAAAGAAAAACAACAAGAAGGAAGTGGGATATAGCCACTTCAACTCGGTGTACCAACAAGAAATATGAGAAAACTTGGGAATCCCAAAGATGAATCTTAGAAAGCAATTCATAATTTTCTTCAGTCTCACCTCCAGTTCTGTGGACAGCCCTTCGCTCATCAGGCAACCGTAGTCAAAGTGGGGGAATACAAAGGATGTTACAAGGAGCTGTCTGGTTTTTTTTTTGGAATGGAATCACAGAATCAAAGGAATTGTTTAAGGATAGTTATGGATTTATGAGTAATCTGGGAAATGTGGTTGTTCCAAGAGAGGTTCTGATCAAAGGTCATTCCAAGGTTTTTGACTGTCAGAAAGAAATGGATGGGACGGTTATTGAGTTAAAGTAAAGGAGAGAAAGAAAGGGAACTAATGAGGTGCTTGGAGCCGATTAGGATTGCCTTGGTTTTGTCTGTGATAAGCTTTAGTTTATTTTTTTCCGCCCACCTATGGATACAGCCAATATCCTCTTGTAGTTTTCGGATAGCCTCGGGCATCTCAGATGGTTGGAACGATAAATAGATTTGTAGGTCGTCTGCATATAAGTGATAGTGTGAATGACTAATGGAGTCAGGAAGGTCGCTAATATAAATGGAGAACAGAGTTGGAGAGAGTGAGGATACCTGAGGAACACCTTGTGTTAATTAAGGAGACAAGGAAGGAGATTTGGCAGGAATAACAACTGTCTGGGAGCAATGGGATAAAAAAGAGAGGAACCATTTCAGAACACTATTCGATATGGGTAGGCTTTGTTTGGAGTTTAGAAATGAGGATATTATGATTGACAGAGTCGAAAGCTTTTGAAAAGTCGAAAAGGACTAGGATGGAGATTTTCTCTTTGTCAATGGATGATTGGAGGTCTTGGGTAATCTTTAATAAGGCAGAAATGGAGTTATGAAATTTTGATAGCCTGCCATAGATAGATTAAAATTTGTCACATGTCACACTAATTGTAAGTGGCTAATTTAATTTACTAAAAGGTTACATGATTTTTTGGAATAAATGGACGATATATACCTAATTATTCAAATATAATATCAAATCTGAAGCAATTAGCCTACAGTAAATGTATTTACGGTTATAAACAGATGTTTTACACATTAATGAAATATTTCACTTCTTCTTTCACACAAATACAATGAAATAGTTTTTTAACTAATGTCATTGCCTTGATTTGGAAGATTTTATATAATTTTTTTTTAACTTAAAAATAATTTTAAGAGTTTACAATTAGATAGGAAATTTCATTTAATTTCCGTGGAAACAAGTGATTTCAATTAAATAATATTAGTATAGAAGAGACAACATCTTGTACTGATACCGAATATTTTTCAACTCACTTCGCTTTAATCAGAATTTACATTTTAACTTATCAATTTTGATAAGGAGTAGGGATCATATCAAAAAGACAATTAAATTGAAAATTACACACTACATAAGAAATTTTTTTATATTTCTTCTGGAATCAAACTCATGTTGTTAACACAAATTTGTTTTCTAATTTCAGTGTATTTATGGGGACTATATCAGACTTAAATTTTCAAGTTCTTATATCTTCAAAAATATTGTGAGTATTGTGTATTTTTTTTATTTTGTCAGAATACATTTTTATAAATTTAAAGTAAGAGCCCTTAATAATAATAATTACATTTTATATTTTTTTAAATGTGACTTTTTGTTTCAAATGTAGAAATTTTATTTAATATTAGAATACTTCTTTTTAAATAAAAATATAGGTTTCAGAAAAAATGTTGATGCATAGAAAAGATTATGAAGTTATGGATGCAAGAGTCAAAAGATTATATCAGATTGGAAGCGATCACTACCTTTTAATGCTGGACAAACTGTGGAATGAGGAAGTTTCTCAGAAAAGGCATAAGAATGGTACGAAGAAGATAATAAAGTCCTACAAGCTAAAAGAAGAGGAAATGGCCCAATACTTCCAAGAAGAAATTAATAGGATGGCACGAGATTCGGATCACCTGTTGGATAGTGATGACATAAGGCAGAGCTGGTCATCATTCAAGAAAATCATCTTCAATCCTGATAGACTGGTATGTAGAGCGAACATATGAGTTTATCTGGGTTTAAAAGAAATCTGTGGTGGACCGATGATGTGAAGAAGAAGTAAGGATGGAATACATGGGTAACAAAGGTGAAGAAATGTTTCTCCATCTCTTAAATTTGATATGGCATAAGAAAAGGATAGCGAAGAATAGGGAGATCGCTGTGGTAGTGCCGATTAACAAGGGACAAAATAGAGAATGCAACAACCATCGAGACATATCTCTGCTCAGTGTGCTAAGCAAGCTATATTTTAGAATTCTAGAAGCAAGAGTAAGAAGACTGACCAACTGTCAGATCAGAGAGAAGTATGGATTCAGAAACTGGAGAAGTACACAGTTTCTGATTTTCACTTTGAGGCAGGCCATAGAGAAAGGGAAAGAACTTCCTGACTGCTTCGTGGATCTAGAAATGCATTTGACAGATTCAAAAAAGGAGTATATAGAGTGAACTCTATAGGAAAGGAAAGATCCTGGCTGTTGGAGTTTCTCCAAATCATGGACCCTTACCACAAAACATAAAGGGCAGATCCAGACAATGGAGATGAAATACCTAAGAAAAGTTAGAGGGAAAGACCAGAAGAGATAGGATCCGCAACACAACAATAACATCAAACCTCGAGGTACAAGTGGTAGAAACTGCTCATCATCATCATATGTGGCACGACATCCCGTTACCGAGACTGGGCCTCCACCAAGAGTCTCCGCCAGTTGGCTCTGTCTTCTGTTGCAGCTCTCCAGTTCCGTACGCCAAGCAGGGTTCTCGCGTAATAGGCCACATGGTCCAACCATCTCGTCCTCGGCCTTCCTACCCGTCTTGCGAGGTGCAGATCCTCCATCATTACTTTCTTGGGTATTTCAATGGTGCACATTCTGGCCACATGCCCTGCCCACCTTAATCTGGCAAGTTTAATATATGTGACTACGTCGATGTCTGAGAAACTACTCTAGAAGAGAATAAACTAAGATGGTTTGGGCACCTCCAGGAGTAAATCATGATCCAAGGATGAGCATGGAAAGAATGGTAAGGATAACAAATGAGACAAGAGTGGACGGAAGAAAACCAAGAGGAAGACCATGGATCTTCACACCTGGGAAGAGGGCGTACAGGAAGCAAGGGTTGGACTGGAATAGGAGAGAACTGGCACATGAAAGGGACACTTGGGTCCGGCTCTATAGAGGGCATCCCCACACTGCATAGCGGTTGAGAGAGAAAGGATTATGATGATGATGAATAGAGATTTTCAATTTATAGCAATAATTTTCATTTTCCTAACTACGCAATCTGTGAATTGTAAGCAATCATGAAGTAAGACACAAGCAATAATAGGTAGTGTTATTTAATCACCACTAAAAATGCAGATACTAAATTATTGTATGATAAAAATGCAGTTAAACAAGAAAATTCATTACTTCAATAGGATGTTGAAGCATTCCAAATCCTAAGTTAGGACTCATACCAAAAGCTGAAACCATCCAATGAGCTGGACGTTGTGGGACATCTACTTCAAAAATATATCTACCATGAGGTCCAATATTTATATCTCGCCATAGCCAAACATTGTCATAATGCCTTTGTATTCTATTAAATCTAGATTTCCTAAAGTTCTGCAAATCAGTGTAATTATGACGAGGACCTAAAGTAATAAATAATAAATTAAAAACATAGTCATCAAATTTTTAATATACTAAGTTAATTAATAAATAAAAAATCATGGAGCATAAAATTTTATATCTAACACTTTTATTCTAAATTCATACACTGGCATTATTTCCAAAAATATAAATCATTATTTTCCACAACCTTAAACCATCTTTCTGCCAACATTTTATTATTTCCAAGAATAAAAACCTTTCATATCATTATTTACATCTACATAATTTACCCGCACTTAGCAACTATTAATAGTGCTCGGGTGAAGGTAATTAGTGATATCCCTACATCTCAGATCGTGAATTATGAGGACAAATATTGTTTATTCATATTATTTTATATAGAACATAATTACTGATAGAACATAGCATAACCGTTTCCCTGAAGTTTACCATAAAACCACAAAAAGTGAATTTTTGAATCACAAATTCAAATTTTAGACTTGAAAACCCTCCCTGGATATGGTGTAACTGACTACCATTTCATATTATAGAATGGTAAAAATTATAAATCTAAAAGAGTTCTATAAGCTAAAAAGCTTTACATCTTCCAGCTAAATAAAAAAGTTTCTAGCTCTCCAACTATTAAGACATATTTATTCAAAAAGGCATATTTTTGTCCAGCAATCATCGGATAAATTACCAGTTACGGTTACAGTTAAGGAAGTTGATTGATATCAAATGATCTATCATCTTGGACAGTTTGCCAGAAAACAATTTTAGATATAATTGAAGAGAAGGATGGTTGGAGTGATCAGTCAAAATAAAAATAAATAATAATATTTGATATGAGAAGGAGTTAGTCGAGGGTGCGGTCAAATAAATAAAAAAATTAAAATATATAAATAATTTTAATTTTTGCCGACGTTTCGACCCACTTTGCAGGTCGTCTTCAGGGCTACAAAAGATACAAACATGTTGAAAAAATAAAAATAAAATAAAAAATAAATATAAGTATATATAAATTACGAAGAAGTTGTCAGATACAGAAATAAAAGATAAAGAAAATAAATACATGATAAGAAAATAGATAAAAGAAAATAAATACATGAATGTTAACGAATAAATGAATGTTAACGAATAAATAGATTGAAAATTGAATAACTATTGTTACAGTAAAGTTAAAATAAGGATAAGATAACATAATAATAAGATATCAGTGGATAACAAGCAAGTGGAGGTTACCTTTAATTGTAAATAAACAGATAACGGGACTAAAGGTTAAGAAGTGAAGAAATTGAAAGATTAATAGGGTAACATTAGTGTAATAATGTTGGGATGGATTATTAAGTATAAATAACTCTATAAGAAAACAATAATTTTAAAAGAATACTTTAAAATGTAAAAACAAGGTTATGATGATAAAGAAACAAAAAACAGGTTGTACTATATATAGATGACAATTGACATTTAGTTTTTTGAAAGAGGTAATGGAATGGTAGGCTGAATGAAGATAATAATAGGGTGTATAGTTGAAGGATAGGTTTGTTAAGAAAAGAATCACAATAAAAGTAAAAACATACCATAATTTGTGGTACTGCGGGAGGCAGTTGAAACACTGGCAGTGTCAAAAAAAATTTCGAGTAAAAATCGAAATTTTTTTTTTGACACTCCTAACTAGAGTTTTTTGACACTGCCAGTGTTTCAACTGCCTCCCGCAGTACCACAAATTACGGTATGTTTTTACTTTTATTGTGATTCTTTTCTTAACACACCTATCCTTCAACTATACACCCTATTATTATCTTCATTCAGCCTACCATTCCATTACCTCTTTCAAAAAACTAAATGTCAATTGTCATCTGTATATAGTACAACCTGTTTTTTGTTTCTTTATCATCATAACCTTGTTTTTACATTTATTCTTACATTTTAAAGTATTCTTTTAAAATTATTGTTTTCTTATAGAGTTATTTATACTTAATAATCCATCCCAACAATATTACACTAATGTTACCCTATTAATCTTTCAATTTCTTCACTTCTTAACCTTTAGTCCCGTTATCTGTTTATTTACAATTAAAGGTAACCTCCACTTGCTTGTTATCCACTGATATCTTATTATTATGTTATCTTATCCTTATTTTAACTTTACTGTAACAATAGTTATTCAATTTTCAATCTATTTATTCGTTAACATTCATTTATTCGTTAACATTCATGTATTTATTTTCTTTTATCTATTTTCTTATCATGTATTTATTTTCTTTATCTTTTATTTCTGTATCTGACAACTTCTTCGTAATTTATATATACTTATATTTATTTTTTATTTTATTTTTATTTTTTCAACATGTTTGTATCTTTTGTAGCCCTGAAGACGACCTGCAAAGTGGGTCGAAACGTCGGCAAAAATTAAAATTATTTATATATTTTAATTTTTTTATTTATTTGACCGCACCCTCGACTAACTCCTTCTCATATCATATCAACGGTCAACCATCTCTACATCAATAATAATATTTATTCAATTTATTTTATTTTTTAAAAAAGCAATTATTATTTATTTTGACTGATCATCCCAACCATCCTTTTCTTTAATTATTCACTACAGTCAACCATCATCCCACAATTTTAGATATATTTTTATAAATAATATTTTAACGTTATGTTTCACATAAGACTTTAACTGCTATGCAGATTCCATTGTTTTTTAAACATATACACATATATTTTTGTTATATAATTAGATTCATACTGATTGCTTTATTAAGTGTATAATTGACAAATGTTCTTACTTTCCTTTCTAATATTTCCTCTGTATTTTTTTTTACAAATAACTATAGATATTAGTTTTGGACATAATGAACAAGTTATGGCTGTAGTAAGAACTAGCCATGGTCATGGGGCCAAAATGTTTTTTACCAATATTTTTTTATTATTTTGTAAGTTACTACTGATACTTTAACATAGAAACTGTTTGACGTTATTATAAATATTGCTTTTAGCTAATAAATTACGAAAACACTGAAAACACTATAATACTGACTGAATTATAGAACACTATATTTCTAACAGGTCCTCCTCATCAGGAAACAAAATGAGGTTTGGTCCATACTGCAGCTTTTTTGTATTCTTTCTTCTTCGAGAAGTAATTATCACCCATGACCAAAACTGGTAAATAATATCATATTTTATGTTTACAAAAATAAACTATTATTACATCTAAATAAACTATAGTGTACTAAACATCTACATAACTACTCTTATTTCTGGAAATATGAGCTTAACTGTGAAAATATTTCTTCATTTTCTCCATTAGTTAATTATCGAAATCTTTCATATTTTATATATATCCATTTTCAAGTAGATCATTCCTTTTTATTTATTCCAAATGAAAAAATGGGCAACAACATTATATAACGCCACCTAGTTTCTAATGCTATAGAAAATTATACATTTCAATATTTTCGATAACATTGGAATTGAGCAGTGTAAGTTACACCATATGACATGGCATGTGGATGTGGCATTCATTTCGTAAGTATAATCTATTTTTATAGTTGTCTTTTATTTTGGTGTTTTTTCATTTTTTCAGTTCAAAAGAGGGTGTTATTGAGCTATGTTGATTGATTAGCATTTGAATTGAAAGGAGAACTGAAAACAAAATGAAATAATAAACTAAACTCTCAGGTACCCTGAAGGGGGTAGGCATGACACAAATTGCACCATAAAATTTTTGAATGAAGCACATTTTTCAGGGTTAAAACTTTGTTAGGGGGAAGCATATTTTTACTTGTTTATGAATTTTCGAAAGTAACCATATTTTTGTAATGTGAATATGATTCTAATAAGATGTAAGATTATAATATCTGATTCAAGATTTTACCACCTGCCCAAGTCCCAAGCATTTACAAACACTTGGTAAACAAACAAAGCAATACATTTTATATTCACATACTAATATTCCAGATAAATAAGCATGACAAACAAAAAACTTCTGTCTAATATTTCATTTTATTTAATTTTTTAAAGAAACAATTAAAAACAGCAGAGCAGAAACTCATACAGTTCTCAAGTAACACAGAGAGAGAAGAGAATCACTTTATTATCATAAAAGGGTGCTGCCCAATTACATTGGGTTGCTTTAAACACAGCATACTTATTAATCACTACAGACAATTTTCCAAAACTAATATACAATTATATAGTATTAACAACATGTATGAGCATAATATACATTTTTTTTTTTTTATCTATATATATATTTTTTTATCATAATTTTTTTCCTATATTTTTATTTATTTATTTATTTTTTTTAAATTTATTTATTTTATTTTTACTATTTCTTTAATTCATTTATTAGCACTATACATCCCTTTCTGTTCTTTCTCTCACTGTATACATTTTTCTCGTTCCCTAGATTTTCTCCTCTCTTTTCCTAACCTAATTCATAACATGCATACAAAAACATAAAGTGCAGTGGACGTGGTCAATAAATAATGTAAAAATGCTGTAAAACACGCATGCCTCCCCCCATGAACAAACTCTCTATCCATGCACATGGTGATGGATAATTCTCAGGGAGTCAAGGATTATGTTCTCTGTCAACCTTGCCACGTCCTTTATGTCGACACCAAGGCCCCCCATGAAGCTCCTTGTTGAGTCTGGTATCGTTCCGCGAGCTCCGAACCAAAGGCCTCTCATGTGGAACTCTCTCGGCCCGAAACTCTCGCGGAACTTTTCACTAAGGAAAGGGATGCATTTCTCTTCTCATATGTCTGTTTTTTCTCCCTTTCCACTTTTCCTGCCTGATCGAGGTCGTTGGTCTCATATCTCACGGTCGGATCCAAAATCATCGCCGACTTTCCCGTCTTAGGGAATGCTACAATGTCGGCATATCGGGTGGATCCATCCATATCTATACAATATACTTCCTCTAAACAGGCGTAATCTCTCTCTATAAGGAGCCTCATCAGTTCATGTTTGACTCTGTGGTGACGGCGCGTTATAAGGAGGGAGTTGTTGGGGCATTTTCCAAGCACTCGTGCTGGTGTTTCTGGCTCTCTGTCGCATTTGCGACAGAGGGACCCAACTTCTCTTACCTGTCCGCTGACACCTGGGACTCCACGCAGGGGTGCATAATTAATATTCAGTTTCAGGGCATTTGACCATTCAGACCCAGAAAGTACTTGCTTATCATACATGTATTTATTGGCTTTCGGGGTCTCTTTAAAATGGCGAACTCCAATGCCCTGCCACCTGCAATTGGTCCATTCCTCAAACGAATTTTCTCGAAGCAACTGCCATAGAGCTCTCATATTCCGAATACCCCGATCAACCCCCAATCTCTCGGCACATTCATCAACCTCAGCCGAATAATCAAAGATCGACTGAAAAAGGACATCGGGCACATTGGACAGTCGCTGAGCAATGGACCAATGTTGTAGAGGAGCCTCCCATTGGCAGCGGATTAATCCTAATCCTCGATACCTCCTGGGAGAGTACAACATCGCCGTGGAGGTGTTCACAGGGAGTCCAACAATAGCCTTCACACTCCTTCGAATCATGGTGTCGATGCCGTCAAGTATGGCAGGACGCAGCTTTGTGAGGGGCGCAGTTTGGAGAGGGTAAGTAAAACCCGGGAACAGATATTGGTTGACAATGTTTAGCTTCTGCTCCGGCTTCAGCAAGGGAGAGGTAACCAGTTTATTCAGATTTTCGTTCAATTTGGTCACCGAATCTTCGTTGAACTGTAGCTCTCCCGAGAATGTACATCCTAAATACTTGATTGTATCTCCATTCTGCAATGTTTGGATGTACTCTCCGTTCTCAAGGGAGAGCATCGCTGTTTCCAGCTCACCTTTATTTAGAACGATGCCCACGCTTTTTTGAGGATTAATAGCCAAACCAATTTCCTCAAAAGTCCTCTGAACGCTGCCGATCACTCTTTCTGCAGCCCCCTTGTCACGCGCTGACACGGCCTGGTCATCCGCGAAACCTGTGAGGACCACACACCCTTGGTCACTTTTTAACTTGTATCCAAATTTTTTGGAAAATTCTTCATCGCACAGGTCGCGATAGAGATGATCGATGGCCAGGTTGAAGAACGACGACGATAAGGGGCCGCCTTGGGGTACCCCGCGCAGCACTTTGATCTGGCTAGTTGCGTGAACACCGTTACTAATTTTGATTGTGTTGGTGCAGAGGAGAGCCGATATAACACGTTTAAGATCCGGTGACACACCTCTTGCTTCTAAGGAGCTCACGATGTGTTTATGGCCAACATTGTCAAAAGCACCAACAACGTCAAGGAAGACTACCGCACAATCATTTTTCATAGTTTTGGCATCTTTTAATATAGCGTCGATAATCCTTGCGTTGACGTGCGTTCCCGGGAGGCCTTTTATAAAGCCTCTCTGATTCCTGTGGAAGGTGACCTGCTTTCTTAGTTCATGGTCCAGAACCTTCTCTATGATTCGGCGCACAATAGAATAAATGGTGATGGGTCTCCAGGAAGGGATTTTATTTACATCACCTTTCCCCTTATATATTAGTATTGTGCGCCCTTGTCGAAGTGGTTCTGGGACATAGGCCACCTTCAGCATTATCTCCGCAATTATTCTGATAATATTTGCTACATCAAAATATTTAATCGTGCGGATCAGAACTCCATCAGGCCCCGGCGATGTGTCCATTGATGTTGATTTAATGGCTCTCTTGACGGTCAATGGCTCTCTAGATCAATGGACACCAAATTTGGCATCGGGGCGCACTGTTCGTAATCCGCACGCCTGCGGAGATTTTCGCTCTCAAAGAGGTCTCTATAATGTTTTTCGATATCGGCCATCTTCAGAGGACACCGCTTAGGAGCGTCGGCATTCATTACGGTTTGCACAACCTTTTTCCTTTTATTATAGTAATTATATTGTGCAACCTCATATTGATACTGTTCTTGCCGAAGACTCCTGTCTACTTTGTTCGCTCTTTGCGGATTTGAGACTTGTCCAGCACCCTTTTCAGTCACTTTAGTTTTATTTTTTTTCCTCAATCTGTAAAATTTGACGGCTGGGTGCTGGGGACCTGGCAGTTCCGCATTGATATTCTTGAGAAATTTCAGGAACCTGCCTACGGCCTCATCAAAATCCGCAATATTTATCATAATATAGCATTGGCCACTAGCTTGTGTTATGGTTCCATAATGCTTATGCCATTCAGAGTACCTAGCTACCACAAAAAAAAAAAATTCTTAAATTAAAAAAGTATATAAATAAAACCAATTAACATTTAAAGTTGTAGCAATATATATATAGTTTTTTTTTAACCAGTTATTTTCTTAAATCTAATATCTAATAAATACTTACAATTGGCCTCATCAGTACCATCATCACAATTTAAAATTCCATTACATCTTTCTTCAATTCTGTAACACCTTCCATTTAAACAGTCCATTAACCCTAAAGATCTGTTGCAGTAATCAATTCTTCTTGGAATGTCAACATCAGTAAAAACAATTAAACCAGCATACCTAAAATGTAATGTAATATAAGATATTAAAGTTTAGAATTAATGAATTATTTTCACAAAATTAAAGGTAAATTTTCATCTTTTCACAACCCTGCAAAATCTCTCACATATTTCTGAATGTTAAACACCCTGCAGTTATTCAAAATTTTTAGTCTTAATTAAAAGAAAAAAATATATTCTTCCTAAAAACCTACCTGCATATTTATGTATGTTTAAACAAAAGATTATGAAAAAATATTTATAGTGACAATCTATGGAAACTTTGATAATTATGAGAACTTGACGATGGACAATGAGAGTGCAGTACTAGTATTAAGTACGGTTAGCACCATGTCGATCATAATCCCGCCCTTAATTTTGAAAATTTCTGCAAACTCATGATCTCATCCAACTATATCCAAAAGACTATGTGTATGGTTGTAGAGTATAAACATTTTTTTAAGAAATAATTTAAAAATTCCAGTAAAATATCCTGTTTTTGGAAAATTCCCAGTCACTGAGCACTCTATCAATTCACCTTATCTTATTTTAATAAATTTTTGCTGGTTTCAGTTAATATTTACTATCAATTTTACACATAGCTTTTTGATGTAGGACCAACAGTTGAGGAGATAGGGCATGTTGACTGGTTACTTATTTTACAAGAAATATCTGTTTTCGTCAGTTTTTTCACCCCAAAACTCGTAATCTATGGATCTCTCGAAGAAATTCTTAGAATCAATTTGAAAGAATATAAATTTCTTAGGTACCTTATTTATACATGTGAGATGGTTAAGCGGCTATTAAAGCACATGGAATCAAAAGCGTATTTCACTCATTGTATCTGCCAAACTCAACGTGAGCGCTTTTTATCGATTTAATGCTATTGATTAGGCTAATTTAACTATTTTAAGAAAAATTAAGGACTAAAATGTGGTTTAAAGTCCCAGAAGTCTAATGGCTTTTCAACTTTTTCATATATTAACGATTATACCCGAGCTTGATAAGAATTTTGATGCACTTCGAATTTAATTCAAGCTTATGTCGAGTTGTAATACGAAAGTAGGTGAAATGTTGTAGGACCGCTAGGACTTTGAAGCACATTTCGGTCCTTAATTTTTTTATGATTATGAATTTGATGTCTCTTATACTAACAGAATATAGAAAAGCAATGTAATTTGTTTATACATTCTAGTTCTATTATAAACATAGTTAAATTAGCCAAATGAAAAGCATTGAAAGATAAAAAGTTGAGTATGACGGATACTACAAGTGAAATATGTCTTCGATTCCATAGGTTTTAGCAGCTGCTTAACTGTCTCACACCATCCAAACCAAGTAGATAACTCGATTTTTAGATTCAGCACCCCAAAAAACATATAGAGCCATCAGGAAAAATTCTTAAACAATTTTTTCCTGGGTCGACTAGTTTCCGTCACCAAATATGATTGGACTGCTGGAATTATTTACAGCAGTCTAATTTTTTTTTTTTTTGTATTTTTCCAATGAAAAAGTCTTCATAAGTTATGAACAATTAACAATATTCAATAAAAATATAACAAGGGAAAAATTCCTGTAAAGCAAGATAACATTAAAACTTTAGAAAGCTTATAAATTGATGAAGGACTAGTGGAGGTCTGATGCATTCCTGTGTCAGGAACTTGCGTGAAATGTGCAAACATGTGAAAAGCCCTGTGAATTGATGAAGGAAGTCCACTAAACAAACAGTAGAGCTGGGGGGGGGGGGTCTTTGAAATAAAAATAAAAACACTAAGGTTTCATAACTAATTTAAGTGGATCTCAATCATATTAATGATTGGAAAACTGCTGAAATTGGTAAATTTAAGTTTTAAGTAATTGTATAATATAGAGACCAACTAATAAGATAAAAAAATTGATAGTAAACAAATATTACATACTCAAAGGTCCGATTTGCGTCAATACCATAGGTCGAAGATGGAAAATAAACAAAATCTTCAGGATCTCCTTCATGTGAATACCAAGTTTCAGAGTATGTACCATTGGTTTCCTCATCAAACGAGGCCATTTTTTGAATAACCTGTAAAAAATAAAATTAAAATTGAATATTGGCATAAAAAAATAGAGCCAGCAGGCATTAGTAAACATAACTATGAGATTTCTTAAGGTTGTAACCATGTTTACTTATATATATGGTGTCTTGTAAGTAGAGGGAAATTTTTATAGGACTGATAGCAGACTTCAAGAGGTACAAGAAAGTTCATATAAACAATTAGCCTATTTTCAGCAAAAAAGTAGAAAATCCAAGTTTGGTGGGTTTTTAAAGTGAGTTATATTTTTTATTGAACTGAAAGCAATAACTAAAAGAATATTTAATTTAAGTAATTAATAATTACTTCATTGTTTGTCACTTATTATGGATCAATTCCTATGATAGAGATCTGGGTGAAAAGTACAATTTATAACCTATTTACCGGGAAAACATTTGAAAAATCAGTATTTTTCAAATTAAATTTTTTTTTTTACTTTTTTTAAGACGGAACTTAGCTGTGTTAAGCCAAAAGTACTCTTTAAATAATTGTGGGTTGATGGTTGACTGTAGTGAATAATGAAGAGAAGGATGGTTGGGGTGATCAGTCAAAATAAAAATGGCAAAAATAAATAATAATATTTATTTTAACATTTGCCGACGTTTTAACCCAAAGTTCAGGCCTTCATCAGGGCTGAGAAAAGAGCCAGATAACAATAGGTATGAGAAACATAAACAATGTAGGTAAAAAAACTTGAAGTATATAAGTGAACATTGAAGTAAAATAAAATAGAATAATGACAATAGGCATAGGGAAGTGACGACCTCATCGCCCTGTCATGTGACTGCTATCAGCCACTGGTCCTCTAGGTTGGGGGAACAATAACTCTGACATTCAGACAGTAAACTATAAACAGCACACTATAAACACCACACATCAACATTCAAAGGTCATCAACAGTACACACCTTCCCTAGGAAGCCGCTCCGGACGGGAGTGTTTCAGGATGCTCTTAGGAGGCAGCCCCTTCACCTGACTTGGGAGCAGAGTTTGGGCTAATAACTCCCTCCCCTCAAATTTAATTATTCTGAAGCCCGTTCAGAGACAAGCCGGACTGAACTTAAGGCAACTACACGGCACCCATCTAATGGATTTTAAACATGGAACACTTTATCAGTATACCTACCGGGAGCTCTAGAGCATCTCCTAACACAATTGGACTGATATAAAATAGACATAGCTGTGATCCAAGAAATTAGTTGGACAGGTCAGGGAATATTTAACAAGAAAAATCATGCCATCTATTACAGCTGTCATGACCATCTGTATGCCTATGGATCTGGGTTTGTCATCAATAAGAAGCTGGCTCAGCTCGTTGTTGGATTTAACGCTATTTCTCCCTGAATATGCTATCTCCGAATGAGAGTTAAATTCTATAATTTCAGCATTATGAGCATCCATGCACCAACAGAGCCATCGGAAAAAGATGAAAAGGATCGGTTTTACCAAGATCTTGAAAGATGCATTGATAGCTGTCCGATGGCTGATGTGATGATTGTGATTGGGAACTTCAATGGCCAAATAGGAAAAGAAGCTCAATATAGACCCACAACAGGTCTATACGGCATTCATAATGTCAAAAATGAAAATGGTCAGAGAACCGTAAACTTCGCAGCCTTAAAAGATTTGGTATAAATTTTCTGTTTTACATTTTATTCTAAGATTACCATTTTAGTTCTTATGTTACCTTATTTTGATTATGTTTACTTCATTAGTCCACACTTTGTAACCAACCACACACACACACGCACACGCACCCGCACCCGCACACACACGCACACGCACACCCGCACCCGCACACATACACGCACCCGCACCCGCACCCGCACACACACACACACACACACACACACACACACACACACACACACACACACACAATCACGGTGTCCCATAAGTAGAGGGGAATATTTAAAAATGTTGATAGTACAGATCATGATCTACAAAAGAGTTTATATGAACAATTGCCCAATTTCCAGCAGAAAGGTAAGATTTGTGTTTTTTTAAGCAAATCCCGTTGAATAGTAAGTGATAACTTAAAAAATATTGAATTTAAGTAATTAAAAATCTGGAGGGCGTAATAGACAACTTTCAGCTGCCTTTCTAATTTGAATAACAATTATTTTCTGGCAATGATAAACAGTTATACAATTTTTGATGTGCACTTCTAACAGAGCTATAGCTCGAAGTT
Source organism: Nezara viridula (assembly GCA_928085145.1). NCBI lineage: Eukaryota > Metazoa > Arthropoda > Insecta > Hemiptera > Pentatomidae > Nezara > Nezara viridula. The sequence goes on from OV725078.1 coordinate 30,449,988, forward strand.
TACAGCTAAAAAATCATTAACAACTAAAATAACAAAAACCCTATTAACAAAAACCACATAACTCCAGTCTCTGAGCAATATATATATGCTTAAGAGAGATTTGAAAGTATAACTCTATATTCAACCTATAAATGATTACGTATTCTACGCATATTAGTTATTAAACTATTATTTGTAAAGTTTACTACAAAGAAATTTTCATTGTCTGTCATAGATAGGTCAAAAGTTTTTACACTAATTTTTAGTGAATAATGTTCACTAATTTATGTTTTTATGGATTAATTTTATGGACTAATTTTATGGATAATGTTCAATGTGGATAATATTCACTAATTTAATTTTTTTAAAGGTTACACAATGATTTTTCGGAATAGACGGACGTTGATACCTAATTATTTATATATAATATCAAATTTAGAATTATTAAACTACAGTAAATGTATTTAAGGTTATAAACATATGCTTTATACATCCATGAAATATTTTTATATTTCACTTCTTCTTTTACATCAGTACAATGAAATAGCTTTTTAAAGAATGCCATTGCCTTGATTAGGTGGATTAGAAATATTTTTTTTTTCAAATTTAAAGAAATGTTTACATTTAGTTGATAAATTTCATTCAATTTCCTTGAAAACGTGTGATTTCCGTTAAATAATATTAGTTTTCAAAAATTATTATTTATCATTGTTGGATAAATGCATAGCATTTAGAATTATATTCTCACTTGAATAAATAAGACATGGGGACCCCCGGTCTCAACTTGCACTACCCCCTCTCTAAGACGGCCTTATCTATGGCCAAAAGTCAGATGCTAGCAAGCGAAGGGAGTAAGAAGACAGCTTACAGCTACCTCATAACCAGACCTGAAGAATCACAGCCCTTCGGCTATTTCCAGGACCTAAGACGAACAAGAGAGAGAGAGTGAGAGAGAGAGAGAGAGAGAGAGAGAGAGAGAGAGAGAGAGAGAGAGAGAGAGAGAGAGAGAGTGAGAGAGAAGGCACTAGACCGGCCCCCTCATCAAACTGTACGTAGATCAAATTAATATATTCACAAGTATTCCTTCACAAAATATTTATTTCTTTTTGTATATCTCAAGAACAGAGCTCCTGGTCATATGGCATGTACCGGGCTCCCCAATATTGAACAATCATTTTTTGTCACTCTCAATTACATTCTATATTTGATATTGCTTTTTCTAAAATTCTCTGCTTTCCAACGATATATTACAAGTATAACTTCTGACTAGTATTTTCAGAAACTCATTTTCTACCTCAATACACATTTTCCCTTTTTTCTCCATTTTTCAATTATCATTTCAAAAGTTCTTTCTTCGTAAGCCTTAATAATGAAAGATAGTTAATTATCCAAAATAAACCAAATTAAAGGTACTTCAGAGGAAGACATGTTTCATTTATTCAATTCAATATTTGAATTTGTTTTTATTTTTATAAATAAAATCTGTTTTTAGACAATTATGTTAATTACAATACATCCCATATCATGGAAAACAATAAATAAAAGCTTTCCAACAGTTAATTATAATAGTTTTTGCTGAAAACAAAAGTACTTTCAGGTGACTGGATAGAGATTTACACAATTTCTTTACATAACTTGAGGTGAATCTCAAAATTAGTCCACACTTTGTAACCATTATTATTATTTATTTCTTAGTTCTTGTTATTGTCATTATTCTACCTACTTTATTTTACTTTAATGTTCACTTATCTACTTCATTTTACTTTAAGTTTTTTTACCTACATTGTATATGTTTCTCATACCTATTGTTATCTGGTTCTTTTCTCAGCCCTGATGGAGGCCTGAACTTTGGGTCGAAACATCGGCAAATGTTAAAATAAATATTATTACTTATTTTTGCCATTTTTATTTTGACTAATCACCCCAATCATCCTTCTCTTCATTACTCTTTAAATAGCGTTACCAATGACAAACACTACATTCGTTTAAAGTAAATTTTGTCTATTTTCCTATGTAGCAATGTTTAATTACTTAAATCAAATATTTTTTAAGCTATCACTCCCTATGCAACAAAAAACGTGAATCGCTTAAAAAAACACAAATCTTAAATTTCCTACTTTTCTGCTAGAAATTGGGAAATTATCTATATGTACTTTTTTGTAGATCTTTATATCTAATATAAAACTTTTAAATATTTCCCTCTACTTACGGGACACCTTGTGTGTGTGTATATATATATATATATATATATATATATGTCGTAAGATTTGTAATTGGAACCCCGAGACGCTCCCGTGTCTCCCACCACTACACTGAGTTAGGGTGGCTCTTCCCCTCCTTAAGAAGACAATATTTCCTTGGCACTTTCCTTTATCAAATCATTACCGATCATCGTCCTTCTTATGCCTACAACCTTCTCCAATTTAAGTCCTCAATCCATTCACTCACTACAAGATCCCGACCCTCTGACCTATACATCCCTTCTCATAGATCTGCCTCATTCCAAAATTCCTTTATAGCCCGCTCTGTCAACTTTTGGAATTCCCTCCCGATCAAAATTCGACATGCCCCTTCCCTGTATACATTCAAAAACCTCCTATTCCAATTCCTGTTCCAAAAACAGTCTGATACCAGCTAAATATTGATATTATATATGTATTGTGTGGCAATCACATAATCATAACACTTGGTAAGAGATAGTACATGCATTTCCTACTATCGACGTAGGAATTTCAATACATACATTTTTTTTTTTTTTTATTCAATTATAAGTAACTGTTTATTTTTATATATATATTCAAGTAAAGTTTTCTTTTTTTTTTTTATGAAATGAACGCAGTGAAACTCGTTCGCGTTCTTCAGTTCGCAAAGGGAATGTTTATGTTGTTCCACCCTTAAATATAATTTTTTTCATAGTTCAAGTGATTCGTTCATAGTTTTAATTGTTTTGTTCGTAATTTTAAATGCTCTGTACATAGTTTTACCTGTTTGTATATAGCTTGTGCACCTAAGGTTTTCTTTACTTTTTATTTTATTTTATCAATTTTATTTATTGTTTCAACGTTCAGGCCAGTAATATTCTATTATTTTGTACATTTTTGTTATTCTGAAGGGACTTAGTCCCAGAATAAAGTTTTTTTTTCTATTCTATTCTATTCTATTCTATATATATATATATATATATATATATATATATATGTCAGGCATATATATATACATATATATATGTCAGGCAGTCAGTGAGAGTCGACCTGGTGTAGAAGCGAAAAGTAAAAAGGGACTTCTCGACGCGGGAAATCGGTTGGCAGGAAAATGACTGCCACCGTATCTATCTCAGCGAGGAAATGACCCCGACGAACAGGTACCTTTACTGGCTCGCTCGGCAGAAGAAATCAGCGGGGAAAATAAAATATATATGGTTCTCCGGCGGCAGACTGCTGTGTCGAAAGGATGACGGTCATCAGGTTGTCTTTATCGACCAGAGTCAAGACCTAGATGTCTTCGGCTGACTCTTCGATCCCTGTTTACTCCTCAACATCGATAAACAATTTGGCTTAGTTTATAGGACTCACATTGAAAATCTGAAATGTATGTTATGTTACTACTGGAACTTTTTGATTAATTTATTTCTATTGATTATTGCATTCAAATTTTTTTTTCTTTTTAATGGGTTTTTTTCTTATATTTTAATTTTTACATTATTTCATCTAATGTATCATATCCGGTCCAGCGTCTGCTCACCAAATTCTGACTCTATTTTCCTCAAGCCTAATCATGTCTAGCATCCTTAATACCTGTCACGTCAACTCCCAATCCCTCCCAGCCCACTATGATGAATTCCTTGAATACTTTACCCATAATTTTTACCATATCATTGCAATTTCCGAAACCTGGCTCAAGCCTTACATCCCTTCCTCATCTGTTTCCCTTCCTAACTACACACTAATCCGCCACGACCGGACGAGCCGGACTGGCAGAGGTGTAGCGTTGTATGTTCATGAATACCTGAAGACCCGAATACTCCACTGCTCTCCTCCATCCGATCACCCACATGTAGAGTTCCTAATCGCTGAAATTTCCTTTGATACATCTCCTATCCTTTATGTCGTAGTGTATAGACCTCCTCTTGTTTCCTTTGATCCGTCATTTGAATCATCCCTCTTCAACTTTGTTCCTCTTTATACCAAAATATTCATCTCCGGAGACCTAAACACTAATTTCCTTTCCGATTCCAGCGATAAATCATACCTCGAAAACCTTTTTTTCTCTCTCCATCTTTTCATTGTTCCTTTTTCGCCTACTCATCACACCCCCAGGTCCGATACCTGGTTGGACCCTTACATTATCGACTCCGCTCAGAACCTCCTTTCCTCCTCACAAGTACCGGTCTCCTTTTTATCCTCTCATGACCTAATCCAAATTTCATATAATATTCATACTCCTCCGATCATACCGAGAACCATAACTTTCCGTAATATTGATGTCCTCACTCGTGAAAAAATCTTACCCTACCTGGAAACCCTTGATTGGAATGGGATATATTCCTGTTAATGTATTGACTCTATGGTTGATATTTTAACTTCCAACCTCCTTAATATCCTTGATTCCCATGCTCCCATCAAAACCTCTACCTTTCGTAGCCCCCCAGCTCCCTGGATGTGTCAGCAAATTAAAGATCTTCAGAAGAGACTCGATACAGCCCGCAGACGATTTAGACGCACTAGGCTCGCTGACGACTACCAAGCGTTTAGGGTGCTCCGTAACCTGACAAAAACCAAAATCCGAAGAGCCAAATGGTAACTCCTTCGTAAACTCTCCCTCTGTGATTCTTCCAGATCATTTTCCGCAGCAGTCTTTCCAATCAAACCTGATGATTTAAATTCATATTTTATATCAGCTTCCTCCTGCATTCCTCCATCAAACTCTTTCCTCTTTACTCCTGGAATATCATTTAACGACGACAACTTTTATTTTTCAGATATTTCTCCTACAGACCTCATATCCGCCGTGATGAAATCTCATTCCAATTCCATTGGTCCAGATAGTATTCCCGTCAAATTAATCAAATTATGCCTACCTGAAATCCTTCCCGCTCTACTTTTCATCTACAATTTCTCCCTTCAGAACGCAATATTCCCTTCCTCATGGAAAAAAGCCATTGTCCGTCCTTTACTTGAAAATCCTAACCCTTCTTCCCCTGAAGATTACCGTCCAATCTCAATCCTGTCTAACCTTGTAAAACCTCTAGAACGAATAGTCCAATCCCAAGTTTCCAACTTCCTAGAACAGTCCAATTAACTTGACCCTTACCAGTCTGGTTTTCGACCAGGCTACTCCACACAATCCGCCCTAATCAAAATCGTTAGTGATGTTCAGTTGGCCATAGATGATAAAAAAATAACTGTCCTTATCCTCCTAGACTTTTCCAAAGCCTTTGATACCATTAACCATTCCATCCTTTTCTCCAAATTGAAATCGTTATCCTTTTCCAACAGCTCTATCCTTTGGTTTCAATCATTCCTCTCTCAACGTACTCAAGCAGTCTCTATCCTGAACCAACCTTTATCATTCTATCTAACTCTGTCCTCAGGAGTGGCACAGGGCTCCAGCATATCTCCTCTCCTTTTTAGTTCATATATTAACGACCTTCATAAATCAATCCTTCACTGTTCACATCACCTTTATGCCAATGATTCCCAAATTTACCTCTCCTTTGCTCCCTCTGAATGGCATGATGGGTTTGCCAAAATACAAGAAGACCTAAATCAGATTTGTGCCTGGGCAAGTGAAAATGGATTAAGGTTAAACACTGCAAAAACCCAAGCCATTGTCATCGGTTCCAAACCCCTTCTCAGATCAAATACCAACATTCCTCTCCTGTACCTGAATGACCAACCCATCACCTTCAACACTTCAGTTAAAAACTTAGGTGTTATCATAGATCAAACCCTCTCCTGGAATCACCATATTTCCCTCATATCCCGACGTTCAATTTCCATCCTGAAACTCTTCCATCGCTTCCGATCTCCTACCCATATCCACACGTAGACTCCTAGTATACGCCCTCTGTTTAAGTTTGCCCAGGCACAGATTCGATCTAGGTCTGCTTGGATCTTAGTAAATGCTACCAATAGCTCAGGGGGAGAAAAGGATAGGTATATTTGAGAATCGTCTGCATAAAGGTGGTGGGAACAATGGAGAATTGAGTCATGGAGGTCATTAATATAGGAACTAAAAAGGAGAGGAGATATGCTAGATCCTTGGGCAACTCCAGAGGATAAAGGCAGGTAGGCAGATAGTGGTTGATTAGGAATGGAGACTGCTTGGGTGCGTTGTGATAGAAAAGATTGGAACCAAGAGATGGAGCTATTGGAGAAGGAGAGTGATTTTAGTTTGTTGAAAAGGATGGGATGGTTAATGGAATCGAAGGCTTTAGAGAAGTCAAGAAGTATAAAGACAGTTAGTTGTTTATTATCTATTGCAGTCTGAACATCATTGGTAATTTTGATTAAGGCGGATTGTGTGGAGTAGCCGGGACGAAACCAGATTGGAGAGGATCAAGTTGGTTGGACTTTTCGAGGAAATTGGAAAGTTGGGATTGCATCAATCTTTCTAGGGGTTTTGAGAGATTGGAAAGAATTGAGATTGGGCGAAAGTCTTCGGGAGAGGATGGATTAGGCTTTTTATTCAAAGGGAGTACAATGGTTTTTTTCCAAGAGGAAGGGAATATTGAGTTCTGTAGGGAGAAATTGTAAATGAAAAGGAGAACTGGGAGGATTTCGGGGAGACATAATTTTATCAATTTGACAGGAATGCCATCTGGTCCTATGGAATTGGTGTGGGATTTCATTACTGCGGTTAGTAAGTCAGTCGGGGAAATGTAGGAGAAATAAAAGTTATCATCATTAAATGATGACTCAGGAGCAAAGTTGGAAGAGGAGGGAAGAGAAGAGGTAGAGGAGGCAGAAATAAAATGTGAATTTAAATCGTCAGATGAAACGGAAAAGAACAGTGAGGAAGGGGATCTGGAAGGTTCACAGAGGGAAAGTTTGCGAAGGATTAGCCATTTAGATTTGGGATCTGGGGCAGATGACAGGGCTTCATGGAAGTAGGAAGCTTTAGCTCGCCGAATTCTTGTTTGTGTCAAATTGCGGAGCACTTTAAACGCTTGATAGTCATATATATATATATATATATATATATATATATTTTTTTTTTTTTTATGAATGGCTATCTTGGCATCCTACTGGATGCTCTTAACATTTCATTCACTACCTAGGAGTGGACTTTTATTACGTCTACCTCCTAATTAGACCAAACTATAATATTCTGTTCCTTTCATTTCTCTCTATAATCATTAATTTACAGGGCTACTGGCTTTCCTACTTAAACAGTGATGTCTGTCACAACTAGAAAGGATAACCATGGTTGTAAAATTGTATGGATTTGGTACACAAGTTGTAAAAATATACAAATTTTAGGGAACTAAGTAATGTTAACATTAATTTCTGAATTAAATGTACAATTGAAACTCTGTGTATTGAACATATAGAAAAAAAAAATTGTTATATGAAAATTTTGATAAATAAAAAAATGACAATTTTTCATCCCTTTCATACTAAATACAAACCAGTAATTTCTTATGGCTAAAATAATACCAGAAACAATTTATCGGGTATAAAATTTCAATACTTCTAAACCAATTTATCAAACGTCAAGGATTTATCTTGTTTCCAAACTACATCAAAATCTTTGTCTCAATCACAGTTTTTGTGCAAAATAAAACCTTTTTTTTTTAAATTTAATTATTACACAATTTTATGAATGTGATCTAAGGGCCCATTTCAACCGTTTGGATGAAAATCACACTTTTAATTAAATGTACATTTATTTATTTTTTTTAAATTTGATTTTGTTTGATATATAGAAATTGTATTCAATATATACATTATTTTTTCCAATACAAGTTCAAGATTCTTAAATAATTTAGATAACTAGAGATTTTCGATATATGGAATTTTGATGTACACAGATTATTGCATATTTATTAAGGAGGTTCACTAATACATAAAATTGATGAGGATAGTATTAATTAATTAGAAGTATATCTAAAAAAAAATATGATTAATAAATCATGCACATGCAGAGTTAAGATTTTAGAACTTAAATTTTTTTTACTTTTGCATAAGTCAATTCGTTTCCCGCTTGCATAGAATAAAATGGTTTATCTATGCCTGACAAGCCAACATAAGCACCTGGTTGGCCATATATAGCTACTTCTACTTTTTTTCCAGTTCGTGCTTTCTTATTATTAATAAATAGTGTGAACTGAAAAAAAAAAAATGTATAATAAGTAGATTGTGTATTTTATTTTGAAATATAGAAGAAAACCCTTTCTTTGTACAGTAAAAAAAATATATATATATATTTTTTTAGATGAACAAGTTGCAGACTACTGAAAGCTCCAAGTAACAAATGTAATATAATGAATGACTGTACAAATAAAGGGTTTTCTTCTATATTTAAATATATATATATATATATATATATAAATAAGATAATGAATAATATTCTGCTAAATCGGATATATCGGTATTATGAAAGCATATTTAGCGACGACCAATCAGGATTCAGGAGAGGAAGGAGTATGCTAGACCAGATATTCATTCTAAAATAAGTACTCGAAAAACGATGGGAAGCAGATCAGGACAAACAAGCCTTATTTGTCAACTTTTAAGCAGCCTATGATTTCATGGACAGAAACTGACTTTGTAAGATCCTGACTGAGCTGGGTTTTCCCGGGCAGTTAGTGAGGTTGACGAAGACATGTACAAATGATCCTAAATGCAGGGTACTAATACAAGAAGTATTTGTAGCCTATGAAGTTCTAACGGGTTTGAGGCAGGGAGATGGACTCTCGCCGATACTGTTCAGCTTAGCCCTAGAGAAAGTAACAAGAACAAGATCATGCGAAGATGGAGGCGTGCATGTTGGAATGAAACATAAAATCCTTGTATATGCAGATGAAATAGCTGTCCTTAGCAGTAATGAAAAGGATATTGAGAGACTAGCTCGGACTCTGTTAAGAGAAGAAGAGCAAATCAGACTACAAGACAATGAAGATTAAAAAAAATATACGATAGCCAAAAAATTCAACTTAACACCATGATCTGCGTGGACTCTAAGTCATTCACATAAATAGACAGATTCAAATACCTCGGCTCCACAATAACTTCAATAAATGATCAACTAACAGAGATGGACCAGCAAATAACTAGTGCGAACAGAGCTTAGCTCTCCCTTTCAAAGGGGACTGAAATCCAGAAAAATTTCCAGAAATCTAAAACTAAGGATATACAACACCGTGATAAAACCAGTTCTGCTGTAAGACTGAGACACTAGAAGCCAGAATTGAGATTCGAAAGAAAAGTCCTCCATACGACAACAGGACCTAACTGGGATCAGAACCTTAACACATGGAGGAGAAGGAACAATAAAGAACTGCTAAAAGAAACTGGTCAGTCAATAGCACCTGATATGAAGGCAAGGAGGTTAAGATGGGCAGGGCATGTAGCTTGAAGCAATCCATCAGGACGCCTTTACACAACAATGAATGCCTGAGTATTAGGCAAGAGACCACGTGGGTGGCAGAGTCGGAGAAAGAGGCGATTAGACAGATAATTTCACTTAAAAAAAATAGCTGAGAAAACTGAGCTTAAAATCTGCTTCCAGAAGACTAAACTTATGACCAAAAACCCCAACTTTAGGAAGACATAAATAAAAACAGAATTCAGTAAAATCAAGGTGATTAAAAGCTTTAAATACCTGGGCGAAATAATCAGCAGAAATTTATCGGAAAAAAAAATCATGGAGTACAGGATAAAAAATTTGGAGAAATTATGCTACTTAACGAGTAGCATTTATAATAAAAAATGCCTTTCCAAAAATTCCAAAATCAGGCACTACAATACAGTGGTAAAGCCAGTGATACTGTATGGAACGGAGACAATGTTCTTTCCCAGTTTGGAGAAACTGCTGAAAATAGAAAGAAGGATTCTTAGAAGAATCCATGGGCCCAAAATAACACCAGAAGGATACAGACTGAAATCCAATAAGGAGATTTACAGTGAAACCTCTGATTTGGAAACAAAAATGAGGGTAAGAAGACTTAGATTTTATGGACACATGCAAAGGATGACCGAGGATTTGTTAAAAAAGAAGATTTTCAGTAGGGTTATGGGATACAAATTTAACCATGGATATACGGTACAAATAAAACAGGAAACACAGAGGCTTGGGATAACACGGGAATTATGTGAGGATAGGACAGAATACAAGAAATTCCTGAAAAGTGCGGTGCATGTGGTGGACAGTAAGGAACTTCCGTCCAGGAGGAAGGAAGAATTGAAAAAGAAACCAGTATCATAGTCGCGTAGTTCTTCAGGGCTGTTTTGCGTCAAATAATAAAAATATATAACTTTTTTCCTCTTCTCAATTACCCGTTTTTTTTCCTCATGATTTCATCCAATTATCATACAATATCCAAACCCCTGCATTTCTTTCTAAAACCGTAACTTTCCGCAACCTTGATACCTTAATTTGTGATAAAATCCTACCTGACCTCAAAACCCTAAATTGGAATGAAATCTATTCCTGCACCTCTCTTCTCCTGATTCCAAATCAATATGGCTAATTCTTCATAAACACTGTCGTTGCAAATCCTTTTCCTAATCAGTCTACCTGGTTTCACCAGATGAATTAAATTCCTACTAAATATCTCTCCCACCAACAATATCTACCATCTCACCAGTTCTTATTATCATCCTCATTCAAGAGTGATAATTTTTATTTCATCCAAATTTCACTAACTGGCATTATTTCCTCCAAATATGAAATTCCATACCAACTTAGCCGGATTTGATGGAATACCCGTCAAACTTTTAAAATTATGCCTTCCTGTCCTTTTCATCTATAATTTCTCCCTCCAGAACTCACGTGTTTCCTACCTATTGGAAAAAAGTATTAGTCAGACCTATTATAACAAAATCTCCAATCCTACTTCTCCTAAAGACTACTGCCAAATCTCCATTCTCTCTGACCTTTCCAAACCTCTGGAAAGATTAGGTTAATCCCAAATACCTATAAGACTCTAAACTATTTACTCTACATCTAGCATCTACCCCCACAACCTACCACAACCTATCCGCAAGCTACTTGTATCCTCACTTATTTTTCCCCACTTTGACTATGGCTGTGTGGTGTATAGTGGCATCCCGATGGTACTCGAGGACAGGTTGAACTGCTTCTAAAGATTTGTCTTCAGAACTTCAGGGCGGTCTCATGTGTCCCACCTATATGATGAATTAAAGTGGCTCTTCTCTTCTTTCTGCTGACAATATTTACTTGGACCTAACCTGTTCCAAATGATCAACCCTCGCTCCCTTCCTACATCTACAGTCTCCTACTGTTCAAACCCGTAATCCACTCCCAGAAAACAAGTTTGTATGTTTCTGACCTTTATACCCCTTCCCACAGAACTAAAACATTTGAACATTTCTTTATTGCTCGATCCACTGCCTTCTGGAATTTCCTGCCATCTGATATCTGCCACCCTCTTTCCTTGTCCTCATTTAAATACCTTCTGTACCAATTCCTTCATTAAATTATAAAATCCCATTTTCCCCAGTTCGGAAAATATTTTAAACAGATTAATGACGAGCAAAAAAAGAAGAGAGGTAGGCTCTGATAATGAATATTACTTTGTAGAATGTGGTTCAACAAGAATAAACGTCAAAATTGATGTGGGGGAGATGGTTTGGGAAACAATAATTGCATCTGGAAGTAACCTTTTGTTGCAAGTCCACATGCGGATGAACAGTGACTTATGCAAAACTTATCCAAGAAACCATACAATCATGGCTTGATCGTGTTTTTCTGAGTGGAGATTATTATTTTTTACATGACTATGCCCCTTGCCATGTGTCTCGATATACTAAAGCTGGTTTTCAGGGAATATTTTGGAGTGGTCACCACGTCACCAGACCTAAACCCTATTAAAAACTACTGAAAACACCTGTCTAAGGAAGTTAACCACTGCAGAGTTTTTCATAGTTATGTGGAACTGTGGAAGAAAATTTAACAGCACGAGAAAAAATAAAAACTGAAAAACCTGATTTGCCTAAAAATCTCTGTTGGTCAATGAATAAAAGATTACTGATGGTGGTAGACAAAAGAGGAGATACCATTAGATATTAATCTCTTAACTATTATAAAGTTCATTTTTAAAATAATATAATTTAGGAAGTGTGCACTTTTATTTGACCATTAATTACTATCATATTTTTATTTCTCAAAAAAATTTAAATTTATACTTTAATTAATTTTTGGATAAATTCTATTTTAAGCTTTATATTTTTCTTTGTCTAGGTTGTAAGTTAATATTATAACAATAATACATATGGACCAAAAAAAAAAAAAAAAAGGTGCACATACAAATAAAATAATTAATATAGATAAACACAAGAATTAGACCTCATGTATAATTTTAAATGTAATTATACTTAAGCTCATATTATGCTAAATTTATTTCCATTATAATAATGGCAGCTAAATCCATTCAATTCAGTACCATTATAAAATAACTGTATAATAAACACTTTATGTTAAATGTTTAATAACTTATCTCAAATTAGAATAACAAGTAAACAAAAAAGTAAAAATTAATAAAAAACACAACGAATTCACTTACATTATTCCTCGAAATTCCATTAACAGGAAATGTAAGGCTATCAGTTATGATATCACCATATCTCCCAATATGATAAACCAAAACTGTAGCAGCAGGGGCCATTTCTGCAGAAAGGGTGACAGCAAATGTTCTGATGTTATTTTTCATGATTTCTTGACTTGCATGGAGTATTATTCCTTTTGCCATCACCAAATAGTCAAATGATTCCATAAAAAAATTACTTTGAACATGAAAAATTATGTATTCACCAACCTATAACATAGATCAAATAATTATTTATGTAAAGCAGTATTTGCAAAAGTATGTAGAACATATTTAAAAAAAATATATAAAACATAAATGTAATGAGCTACTAATATAGCTTAATTAGATAACTGTAATTTTTGGTTCCTACATACATATATAGATTAAAAAACTTTTAATAGCTATTAACCTTTATAACACAGAGATGCAAACAAATTGATCTAACTCCTTTATTACTCCCTAAAAATATTAACAAGGAGTGCTACATTCAGTGGGTCCCCAATTTCAACCAAAATTCATCATAAATCAAAAAAACCAAAATGCATTCCCAGTAAATTTTAGTTATGAAAAAGTAAGGTAGATTCGTTTTTAGTGTCCTTTAAAACTCTTTAATATGAACTCCCATAGAAATCAAAAATTCGATATATTATTACTTGATTTTCTTGGAATATTTTTTTTCCGGCCATTAACGAAAGCATTCATAACTTATTGAGATTTTCTTTAAATTCAATGTTAGTACAACCGTTGGAAAGCTGAATTACTGATAATTCCTTTACAGAGGTCCAGCTTATACCATTTTGTGTAGGGTATAGAGTCCCAAATCCTTAATAATTTTCATGTGAATCGGTTTATTTGTAGAAAATATAGACTATGGTATAAAATGACATATAATGCACCACAAACTACAAAAACAAAAAGGCACTTCCAATGAAGTAGGCTTTCTCTTACCTTTGCATCTTTTGTTGTAGTGCTAACTTTAATATGTCTATTAGAAGGAGAATAGTGTGAAAATAAAAGCAATTCAGTTTGTGCTCTTTCACCTTCACCATCTTTGAATGAGGCATAAATTCTCATTGAATCAATATCATTAAGTACTCCATATGGATTGTCATTTCCTTCAAGTCCTGAATATAAAAATAATGGTAGGTTAAATTAAAATGAATTAAATGAAAATAGCTTTTATTAAGAAAAAAGAAATTTAAAATTATAATACAATGGACTTATAAATTAACATTTGCTATTTTTTTTTCAGAAATTTAAATATCAATAATATAAAAGGTAGCTCTTTTAGTAAATAATAAACAGTTCAAATTAAAAAATCAAAATCAAATGAAATATAAAGTCAGAATGAAATATTAAAAATAATAAAAGGCTACTATAGCATAAGGTTTAACGAATATCACCAATCATCTTTTCATAATTCCTAATACTGATCACTACCAAAACCCAATTTTGGAATTTTTCTATATCTTTGATGGATCAGCACCTATCAACTTTTCAAGAATTTGTTAGTTATCATGCCTCACAACTTTAACAGTCCATTTCAAATGCCACAATGCTATTACTTTGATTATATTATCAGCATATATGCTCTGAGGAGTTGGTCCATCGCAGTAGCATGTAGTCAAATATAAGTTTTAAGTAAAATTTGCATTGTCCATGTTCTGTTAAAAACTATATGAGTCTGTAATGTATACTTTTAACTTTGTGATAGTTGGTAATTTTAACTTCCCATTATTTACAATAGTTTTCTAAAATATCAAAAAATGCTGTTTATCTGTATAATACACTACCTCAATTATACGTTGACTTCGCAATGCTTATTCCAAAATTCAATATAATAGTAAACAATAAAATAAATTCTCTACCTCCCATAGCAGTATATCAGAAAAAAAAAAAAGTGTTCTTTCAGACAATTTTCAACACCAAATTTGTATCTGCACAGACAGGTCTAGATAAACCAAGCAACAGGCAGTGCATTATATGTACCAAAATAAAATCATTTCGCAAAGTTTAAATTACCATCAGGTTGTTCATCCTACACATCAGAATTATAAGCCATTTTAGAAGTTCTAAAATATATAAACCAATCGGAAAAAAGTGAATTTGTAACATTAGGATAGTTTAAGCTCCTTACAAGCCATAAATAATTATAAAAATATAAATAATAATGGTATCCTATTGGACATAATTAAATTATATAACATATCTATAAAAAAAGAAAAACAAGTGGTGTCCATATGGGTTGTTAAAGAACACATAGGGATCCCAGAAAATGAAAAATTTGATAATTGGCAAAAGAGGCTATTTACACAGGCGAGACAGTGAACATTTCGGTCCCATATCCTGATTTTTATTTAACCATCAAAGAAGATTGTAGGAACACTTGACAAGAACAATACCATCACACTTTAACAGGCCAGTATTACAAATCAATATTTACAGACATTCTACGCAGACCATGGTTTTCAACAACTAATCTGAATAAAGAGCAAATAAAAATATACTATAGATTGAGATCAAATCACGGACTATGCAACTTATACCATATAGGAGTTTCCCATTTGGCCCAATGTGGAAATTACTTAAATAGTGAAACACTATATTATATTAGAATAGAATAGAATAGAAGAATCAACTTTATTCTGGGACTACGTCCCTTGAGAATAACAATATTGTACATAAAATTAACATCACATCTGGCCAAAATGTATATTACAATAAACAAAAACAAACAAACAAAAAAAAAAAAAAAAAAAAAAAAAAAACTAAAAAATAAGGGATAAAAGAGGTATTTACATAACTGTACAGATATAGGAAGACTTAATATGAGCAATAAGGTCCTAATACTGCAAAATAGTTGCTACACACAATAATAATAATAATAATAATAAGGCTTAGCGAACCCGAAGGTTCGATGCCGACACCACCGGTCGCTTGTTACACACCTCCCTCCACCGTTCGCCGTCCAAACCCAGTCCCTTCAGATCGGCTTTAATGCAATCTTCCCATCTTCGCTTCGGTCTACCCCTCGGACGCTTACCATTCGGCACAGCAAATACCAACCTTTTAGGAACTCTCTCGTTACTAAGCCCAACAACTTTACAAGCCCATTTGATTCGCCGCGATGAAATTACCTCAATTATATTACCCGGATACATCTCACGCAATTCGGCGTTGTGTAACCGTCTGAACTCTCCGGTTAACTCATCCTTTTTCGGTCCGAATATTCTACGCAATACTTTATTTTCAAAAACCTTAAGACGCTGCTCATCCCTTAATGTAAGCGGCCAAGCCTCGCATCCATAAAGAACTGTAGGTAAGATAATTGTTTTATAGATTCTAATTTTTAAGTTTCGGGACAAGAGGCGCGAACTAAGTAGTTTTGTCACAGAAAAATAACAAGCATTCCCCGCCTTCAGTCTAACCTTAATCTCTTCTTCAATTTCGTTTTTTCTAGTTATCGTAGAACCTAGATACCTAAATTTATCTACCTGTTCAAACATATTACCATCTATATCGATATCACCAGTAGTATCGCCATTTTTGCAGCTAACCATATATTTTGTTTTATCCACGTTTATTTCGAGTCCTAGTTCTTTCCCGGCTTTCATTAACGTTGTCGTATTTAGTTTTATAGTTTCAACGTCTTCGCTTAACAGTACCAGATCATCAGCATAGCCCAGCACGGATGTTGTCCCGCCCAGATCCAACCCTTTCTCGGTTCGCATTACCTCCCTAATGGCATGTTCTAATGCCAAATTGAACAGGACAGGCGAAAGAGAATCCCCCTGTTTTAAGCCCGAACGAACCTCAAATTTTTCGGACAAATTATTACCGATTCTAACTTTATTGAGTGTCTCCGTCAAGCACATCCTGACTAGATTTACTAGTTTTTTTGGAATCCCCTGCTCGATTAGAATATTATACAGTTTCTGGCGGTCAATAGAATCGTAAGCCTTTTTAAAATCTATATACAGCTGGTGAACAATACCGTTATACTCCAATTTTTCTCTAATATTTGCCGTAAAGAAAATATTTGATCAATAGTCGAACGATTCCGTCTAAATCCGCATTGGTAGTCTCCGATAATTTCCTCGGCGTATTCCGTGATTCGACTGGTTAAGATTAAAGTGAATATTTTATAACATACCGGAAGCAGTGAAATTCCTCGATAGTTATTACAATCCGTCCTCGGACCCTTTTTGTGAATCGGAATAAGAATAGATTCTTTCCATTCTTCAGGTAATTTCTCGTTCACCCAGATCTTTTTAACCAACCGATGTATTTTAGAAACTCCAGCTTCTCCGCATGCCTTAATTAGTTCAGTAGGAATATTATCAATTCCCGCTGCTTTATATGATTTTAATTTTCCGATAGCTACTTCAATTTCCTCTTTACTTGGTCCTTCTATTAACGGTTCAGCACTCTGGTACTCAGAAGGAGGACACAGATCATAATTTCCCGTATTTAAAATATTGTCAAAGTGGTCCTTAAACTTATTCAATATGTCAGCCGGATCGGTCACTATACACAATACCGGCCGGTGCTATACACAATACGCTATGAAATTATAAATGAGCGACAAATAACTTTTGTTGTCATGTCATTGTATTAATGAAAAAAAAAATAATAATAATAAGATGTTATAGTAATAATAGTATGTTCGAAGGATACCATAATAGTATAATCGTATATACATAATATATATATACAATAATACAATAACAGTACAATATATATATATATATATATATATATATATATATATATATATATATTATATATATATATATATATATATATATATATATATATATAAAATAATACAATAATAGTATAATAATACAATAATAGGCTACCCAGCGTCTGATTGAATTGTAAGGAGGAAATGGAAAAGGAGGGTTTTAAATGTGGATAGGGATGGTGCTTGGCGGATTTTAAGTGGGATGGAATTCCAAAATGTGGTGGATCGGACAATAAAGGAGTGTTGAAATGAGGCCGATTTGTGGAAAGGGGTATAAAGGTCGGAAGGACAAGATCTTGTGGAGAGGGAGTGGATAGATGACTTGAATTGAAGGAGATTGAATGCGTAGGACGGACTATGATTATAGATTATTTGGTAAAGGAATGTACCTAGGAAGTACTGTCTTCTGAAGGAGGAAAAGAGCCACCCTGACTCGGCGTAGTAGTGGGAAACATGAGAACGTCTCGGAATTCTATTACACATAATATATTATAATATTATGTGTAATATAATCTTACAAATATCACAGAAGAAAACTTTTCCAATCCCTTAACAATAGGAACACTACTTATAAACAAATACTATCTCTGAGCAGTGGTGAACAGATAAGCAGTGTGGTAGAATATTTAAAAAAAAAAAAAAAAAAAAAAAACCTGTACCACTACAACCCATGAAGGATCTGGGGTTCAGTACTATTTAGGGAAAGCACTGTTTCTAGGTCAACGGTTGTGCAAGGAGGTGATTTGACCGAGATCACGCTCAACCGCCAGGTTTTCCCCCTTAATTAATTATTTAATTAAGGGTACCCACTTTATAGAGGCTGGGTGTGCCTCAGGAGGGACTTCTGACCCAAGGTCGCCCCACGGCCAATGAAACAGATAAATAAATTTTCTGCCATGAGCCGGGGTTCGAACTCGGGACCTTTGCATTGGAAGCTCAGTACCCTACCACTGAGCTACCCTGCTCCCTAGAATATTTTAAAGCAATTAGAAAATATATTTAGTTTAATAAGTCTTAAATTTTTCAATTCAAATTTCTAGCTGGCTATACGGAATATCCAATGTCATTAATAAAAAAATAAATAAAAAAAATTAGAACTTCTAAAACAGCTTCATGTCCTCGCGCGGGCTCATTACCGCGTATGGGGAACGTCCCACGGGTGGCGGATGTGGGGATGGTCGGTGGAAATTGCTTGGAAGTTCCTCCCGGCTAAGTCCGATGGACTCGCTGACCAACAATGAGGGGACCTCCAGACTTGCTGGAGGTAGGGGCCCACCAGACTTGCTGGAGGGTGTGACGTAGGATTGAACGCCCTACTCACATATCTTTAGTTCACCAAACACCACAAAAAGTCATGGATCTCCCTAAGGTAAAACGCTCATTATTCGGAGGTAAACTAGTCCCCCGTTCGTGTCTCCGGGTGGGGACTGCTTTAGGGGATTCATGGCGCAAGTTGAAATATAGGGATTTAAATATTGGTACGTGGAACGTAAGGAGTTTAAACACAGCAGGGGGGCTAAAATCAGTCGCGAATGAGGTAAATGGGTACAATTTGGATGTCGTGGCTCTGCAAGAGGTTCGCTGGCCAGGGGAGGGCTCGATGAGGGAAGGGAAGTACACTATTTGGTACGGAGGAAGCGGGAATCATTGTTTAGGTACCGGGTTTCTAATTAGGAGTAGATTACTATCCACTTTGAGGGACTTACAATTCTTTAGTGATAGAATTTCGGTAGCTACATTTCAGGGACGTTGGTTTAAAATCGCATTAATAAACATACATTGTCTGACCGAAGACAGTGACGATGAAGTCAAAAGTGAATTTTACGATAAACTCGAATGGGTTTATGATAAACTACCGCGAAACTACATGAAAATAATTGTAGGTGACGCGAACGCAAAGGTAGGAAGGGAAGAAGTTTATATTCCGACGATTGGTAAAGAAAGTTTGCACGAATATAGTAATGATAATGGGATCTGTCTGATAAACTTTGCCATCTCCAAAAACCTGATAATTAAAAGTACGACGTTTAAACATAAGGATATTCATAAATATACTTGGACATCACCGGATTCGCAAACACGAAATCAAATCGATCATGTCTTGATACAACACAGCTGGCAAAGCAGTATAATTAATGTACGGTCTTATCGCGGAGCAGAATGTGGGTCGGATCATGAATTAGTAATCGCGAAACTTCGACAAAAACTTAATATAAAAAAGAGAAAAGAAAACCGTTTCGATTTTGAGAATTTTAATTTGGAAAAATTAAAAAATCCATCAATTAGAAACCAATTCGAGTAGATGTTAAGAATAGGTTTGAAGCTTTAGAGCTTCCTGACGAGGACCACGAGGATATTGACAAGTTATGGATAGAGATCAGGGATAATATTAAAGCGGTCGGTAACTCGTGTCTAGGAAAAAAGGAAAATAAGAATAACAAACCGTGGTTTGATGAAGATTGCTTAAACATGTGTGAAAAAAGAAAAGCCGCTAAATTAAAAGCTCTAAATAATCCTAGCGAAGACAATCTGGAATACTTCCGAATCTCAAAGAACGAAACGACAAAATTGCTCAAAAATAAAAAAAGGGAGTATCTTAAAAATAAAATAATTGAAATAGAAACTAATAGAATCGAAAATAACGTAAGAGACATGTACAAAGGTATAAACAGATCAAGTAAATATGTAGGGCCCGTAACGTCTGGAATTAGGGATGATAATAACAATATTCTGACCGATCCGGTTGACATATTGAATAAGTTTAAGGACCACTTTGACAATATTTTAAATACGGGAAATTATGATCTGTGTCCTCCTTCTGAGTACCAGAGTGCTGAACCATTAATAGAAGGACCAAGTAAAGAGGAAGTTCAAGTAGCTATCGGAAAATTAAAATCATATAAAGCAGCGGGAATCGATAATATTCCTACTGAACTAATTAAGGCATGCGGGGAAGCTGGAGTTTCTAAAATACATCGGTTGGTTAAAAAGATCTGGGTGAACGAGAAATTACCTGAAGAATGGAAAGAATCTATTCTTATTCCGATTCACAAAAAGGGTCCGAGGACGGATTGTAATAACTATCGAGGAATTTCACTCCTTCCGGTATGTTATAAAATATTCACTTTAATCTTAACCAGTCGATTCACGGAATACGCCGAGAAAATTATCGGAGACTACCAATGCGGATTTAGACGGAATCGTTCGACTATTGATCAAATATTTTCTTTACGGCAAATATTAGAGAAAAAATTGGAGTATAACGGTATTGTTCACCAGCTGTATATAGATTTTAAAAAGGCTTACGATTCTATTGACCGCCAGAAACTGTATAATATTCTAATCGAGCAGGGGATTCCAAAAAAACTAGTAAATCTAGTCAGGATGTGCTTGACGGAGACACTCAATAAAGTTAGAATCGGTAATAATTTGTCCGAAAAATTTGAGGTTCGTTCGGGCTTAAAACAGGGGGATTCTCTTTCGCCTGTCCTGTTTAATTTGGCATTAGAACATGCCATTAGGGAGGTAATGCGAACCGAGAAAGGGTTGGATCTGGGCGGGACAACATCCGTGCTGGGCTATGCTGATGATCTGGTACTGTTAAGCGAAGACGTTGAAACTATAAAACTAAATACGACAACGTTAATGAAAGCCGGTAAAGAACTAGGACTCGAAATAAACGTGGATAAAACAAAATATATGGTTAGCTGCAAAAAATGGCGATACTACTGGTGATATCGATATAGATGGTAATATGTTTGAACAGGTAGATAAATTTAGGTATCTAGGTTCTACGATAACTAGAAAAAACGAAATTGAAGAAGAGATTAAGGTTAGACTGAAGGCGGGGAATGCTTGTTATTTTTCTGTGACAAAACTACTTAGTTCGCGCCTCTTGTCCCGAAACTTAAAAATTAGAATCTATAAAACAATTATCTTGCCTACAGTTCTTTATGGATGCGAAACTTGGCCGCTTACATTAAGGGATGAGCAGCGTCTTAAGGTTTTTGAAAATAAAGTATTGCGTAGAATATTCGGACCGAAGAAGGATGAGTTAACCGGAGAGTTCAGACGGTTACACAACGCCGAATTGCGTGAGCTGTATCCGGGTAATATAATTGAGGTAATTTCATCGCGGCGAATCAAATGGGCTTGTAAAGTTGTTGGGCTTAGTAACGAGAGAATTCCTAAAAGGTTAATATTTGCTGTGCCGAATGGTAAGCGTCCGAGAGGTAGACCGAAGCGAAAGTGGGAAGATTGCATTAAAGCCGATCTGAAAGGACTGGGTTTGGACGGCGAACGGTGGAGGGAGGTGTGTAACAAGCGATTGGTGGTGTCAGCATCGAACCTTCGGGTTCAGTAAGCCTTATTATTATTATTATTATTTATTAAAACAGCTTCATGAAGCGGTTGCCTTTTAGTTGTTTGTTGCCATTGTCTATTCCAAGTATTTACGATGTCAGCTAAAATGTATTTTTAATGCAGTAAATTACACTAGCACAAATAATAGCCTCTAGATATTGGAACATGAATCTATATCAAATCTACTTTCATTGTTTCCCATTCATGAAAAGTGGTTTAAGAGTGCCAACCTATCATGAGATGTTTTTGTTTAAATTTGGTTCGTGAAGCGTGCAATTAATTATGAATGCATATTTTGAGGGGATTAAGGAGGGGATATACAGCTGTCTTGAATAACTAAATATAATATTTTTATTTTTAGGACCCAATATTTTCATGACCCAGTTTTTATAATGTTTTGAAGACGAGAAACTAATCCATGTATGGTAAGCAAAAGTATTGCAATCATTAAAAATTTTGGATCAGAGTTTTCAAAACAAATATATAAGGTCCCCTGAGTACAAATAACCAAGTCTGGTGTAGTGAGCAAAAAAGCTGGTGCGCGCATCACAGGACTTTCAGTTACCACCCTCTCCTTAGCAGAAATAAGTATTTTCAGACAAACGGGAAGTGAAAGTAAAAACTATAGAAGCTAAATTTATTGACATTTCATTGTGGGTATTTTTATTTATTAAATACCATTTGTATAATGACAAATTTTAGTTTTTATATTGCTGTATTCTATAAAAGTAAATATTAAATAATGCCAATGATAGAATTTATGAAAACCGCATATGTATATGTACATAATATTGTCGGAGCGCGTATTATATTAAGCTCATGTTATGTATGGAAGCCTATCTTTCGGGCGAGCTAGGCCGCCCTCATATTCTTTGGTTCTTCCATTACAACTATTATCCGTTATATTCTTTTATTTCTCCTTAAGTTAATTAGCAAATTCTTTCATATTTTATATTTAACTATTTTTTTATATTAAAGCTTAATGTGAACTGGTTAATTATTTCAAATAAAATAAATTGAAGGTATTTTAGAGGAAGCTAATATTGAAAATTAGCCATTTAAGCTCTGTTAGAGAACATCAATGAGAATAAAACCTACATTATATTAAAAACTGCTTAACAATACACTGATATACTGTGTTTAATCAAAATTGTCAGTAATTTTTGAGATAATCGTAAAAATGTGATAAATCGATTATATAAAGTACCACATTCAGTTTGCCGATTTTGATAAAAATGTTGCTGCAACATCCAAGGCTTAGAAAAATCTTAAATACGCAATTTCAGTTTTATACCATTTTTCGTTTTTGAGCTAGGCTGTTCATATACATACACACAGACCATTTTTTGGGACTTGGTTATTTGGACTCAGGGGACCTCAAAAGGTATATTTCCATTGAAAACCCAGATTTGAAAATTTTCATGATCGCAATACTTACCCTAACTATATATATATATATATATAGGTAAGTGAAAGTAAAACATCTGTGAGCATGTCTGTGTTCAATCTACCCCAAAAATAAACATTGAAATAACTTATTTAAGGCAGGTTATATAAATGCATTTAATCATTTCAATTTGGGCAAGCTCTCTTATTTTTTATAAGCTTCTAAATACTCGCAAACTTCAGTAGTCTCATTTCAAACGAATGAGATGAGGGTAAACTAAACCAACTTATGTTATGATCTTTTATGGCGACTACAGTAAAATGTTAAACTTATGATCCTAGTTCCACACAAATATCTGTATTATATTTTTTGCAATATTTCCCAATTTCCCTCACTATTCCTTGTTGAGTGTTTACAATTTTATCCCCAATTTATATTTGATTCTATTTTTTGTTTTTACATATATTGTGGCTTAAGCTATATGGACACTATCACTTCCATTTTTCTTTTGGACCTGACCAGAAAACATAGCTTTGCAACAATGAGCATAATAGCTACAAGATTTATAAAATACATTAGACAAGTATAAAAATTCAATAACTTATAGCGCTAATAATTTTTACATTAGCTTAAAACAGAAATTAACTCTTGTGATCCAATTTAACATATATGAAACTTTCTGAATTGTATGACAACCTTTTTTGTTAAAGCAAAAATAGAGTTAAAAATGAGCTCAACCAAAATTAATGTACCCAAATCATCATGTAGGTCAACTTTCATTTCCCAGATGCCTTGGAATTCAGAGGACATATTTAGTATTCTTGGACCAAAGGATTTAACACCTCCACCAGTTTGTACTTCAGCAGAAACTTCCATTCTCCCACTTTCGAGGCGTTTATGGGGAAGTGGAGAACCATCATGAAAAGATGATGAAATCTGTGAAAAAAGAAAGAAAAAGCTAATATTAGTTTTGTGGAAATCAATTGAATTTCACTGACAATTTTTATGGTACTAATAAAAAATATAACCATTTTAATGGAAGTATGTAACCTTGACCTAACTTCGTATTTTTAAATTTTTGAGTTTAACTAAAATTTATTTAATGAAGATTCTTTTGGTCTTTAAACATCATATGTAAAATATACATAATGGTTTTAAATGGAAAAGGCAATTAGAAAATGCTTTAATAAATTTCAAATGAAATATTGGTAGCATCAGTGATTGATTTTTTTTTTTTAATTTATTTATATGATATTTACAACTGTATACAAAAAATACATCTGGTAAATTCGCACATGGATATAATGACATGAAACACATGTTGAGAAACTACCCATTGATTTAAATAGTGATAAAAGTTATTTTATCTATCTTATACAGACTAGATACTTTATTTACGTTTATTATGAAAATTATAATTACATAAGTTGTAAATGGCATCATGGGTTTAAAAACTTGAGGAGATCCTCCAAGAAAATTGATCCGAACAGATGAGTTGAAAATTCGTGCAGTTGAATAGGATGAAATCACTTCATCTAGAAATCTTTCACCAACCGTTGCAGTTACAGTTATTTCCATTTCTTCTAAACTCGGCACATATTTTTCGAGTTCAGACATTGGGTAGTGAAATTCATAGACTCCATTAAACTGAAAATAAAATTAATATAATCAGAAGCAAAGTTACATTAGTAACTTCCTATAACTCTACTGGATAGAACAAATAATACAGGTGGACCAATAAAATTATAAATGTAGAATTAATTATATTTTCAAACACACACTCCTGACATTGGTTCCAAAAGGTGGTAACAATGAGTAAGCATATTAAGTGTGATGAAATCTCACACAAGCATGGATGGATTTAGTCCACTATGCTTTATACAAGATTTTTTCTTTTCTTAAAAAGACATATACACTCATATAATATTAATTTTGACATATTAAATTAAATATGTTTTCATTTTTAGCAACTTACGAATCTCAAATGTGGAATTTGATTAGTCTGCACATAAAGTGATGAGATCCAAAATGGAAAGGATTCGTCCTAGAAATTGAAAAAAAATTAGATAAAAACAAAACTAATTTATCGCAATAAACCAAATTTATAGCAAAAGAAAAATGTAATACTAACAAAAGTAAAATATTTTTCAAGTTCTTCTTCATAATCTTTCTTAAGTTTATTAATTGGTTTTATTGTTGCTTTTAAAGTCAAATTACCATGTACTGGAGCACCACTTGTATAATTTGCCATGACTGTTCCAGTCAAATATTTCTCTGTGGTAAAAAAAAAAGCAGGCATGGTAACATTTACCTAAACAAACAAAAATAACTGTCACCAAAATATAATTAAGAGACCTAAGAAATACAAATCTGTCAACATAAATTACTAAAATATATAACAACGTAATTAGTGAGAAGTTGTTCTATAGATAAAACCAAACTAACAATTCTAACAAGAGTGGGAAGGTCAAGATTCATTCCGTGAGTCCGCCACAAAATAAAAGTCAACCCTGCCCAGGCCGGATTTCAACCAGTGTCTAAAATGAGCAATGCTCTAACAAACTCCGGCCATCACGACCTCTGTGGGTTGGGCACTGTCTTCCAGAAGTAAAGGTTCCGGGTTCGAATACAGCTGATAGCAGATAAATTATTTATTCTGTTTCATCGGCCGTGGATCAATCATGGGGTTGGGAGATCCTCCTAGAGCACACCCAGCCTCAATAAAGTGGGTACCCTTAAATAAATAATTAATTAAGGGGGAATTGATGGCGGTTCCCCTGTGGTATCCACGAATCCACGTATGGAGAAGAAGTGAGGAATGATAATGATGAAAGAATATTAAATATGTGTGAATCTAATGGTTAAATAGTCACTAATATAAAATTCCCCCCTTAAAGAAACACACAAATATACAAGGGAAGAACCTAGTAGAAACGAAAGATTCATAATCAATTATATCCTTATCAAGAAAGAAAATATGAAAGATATCATTGATGTGAGAGTGAAGAGAGGTTTCAAAATAATAGGTAGCGACCACTATTTACTGAAAATGGACAAAGTATGAAGAGGAGAGGACAGAGCTGGTGAAAAAAAAAAAAAAAAAACGCAATTAGAAAAGAATCCATAAAATCCTACAGACTAAAGGAAGAGATCGCCACTTATTTCCAAGAAGAGATAGAAATGAGGGCAAGAGATCTGGAGTACCCATGGGCTAGCGATGACACAGAAACGAGCAGGAAATATTTTTAGTCAATGCTGGTAGAAGCTGCTGCTATGGTTTGTAGAAAAAGTAAAATAGGAGCTAGAAACAAAAGAAGCAGCAGGCTTTTTGAATCGTCGTGAGGTGGTGAAGAAGACAAAGATGGCTGTTAATAAATTTACGTTTCTCCCAATTTTAACATACTCTTCAGAGTCATGGACTTTTAACTTCCAGACATAAATCAATGTTTCAGGCCACCAAAATGATGTTTCTCTGAAAAGTCAAAGGAAAGAACAGAAGAGATCGGGTCCACAACATGATAATAAGGACAAAGCTCGACCTATATCCCGCCACGGAAGTAGTAGAACAGAATAGGTTGAGATGGCTTGGTCGAAGTAAGTAAGCTGTACTTATAGTACAGGAGTAGGAGGTAAAAGAGGAAGAGGAAGATCTAGATTGCAGTGGGAGGACAGTGTGATGAAAGCATTTACAAAGAGAGATTTAGATTGATTCAAAAGGAATGATCTGGTACAGGACAGAGACAATTGTGTCAAATTCTACAGAAAGTCTCCTCACACTGCCTAGGTGGTAGAAGAGGATCGATTATGATGATGATGATGTGGCAGTTGAGTGTGCGCTCAGTCAAATCACCTCCTCTCCCTGCACAGCCGTTGACCAAGAAACAGCACTTCCCCAACATAGTACTGAATCCAAGACCCTTTATGGGTTGTAGTAGATTATTTATTTTTTCTTTTAGGTAAAGATTAAGGGCCCTGACACAAACACTGATCAGCAGAATCTCACTCAGGAAAATCTTCCTCAAGAAATGGAAATAACAGCTTAAGTTGGTTCATTCTACAGTTCAAGATCCCCAACTTAGGTCTATCAAGGGTATATTTATGTCCATGAATCTCAATTAAGTAAAGGATTTCTTTTGTAGAAAACAATACAAGTATGTAATATTGTACAGTAAAAATTATAATTAACAACAAGGAAAGATAATTTCAGGAGCAGTAAAAAAAAAAATAATGAAAGGAAATTTAAATTTAAAAAAACAGCATCTTAATTTCATAGATCAAATAAACAGCATATAATTTTTGTAAGTGATTGTTCTAATCTAAATATTAATAGATTAGAGAAATGACTCTCTTTATTAATATGAGCAAATATATTGAGAGTGTTTATTAATATGATCAAATATATTTAAAGGATAATAATGATAAACATGTATATTTTTTATGGAAAAATGATAGCAACAATGTGCATTACCTCAAAACGTGTCTGATAATATTCTTCAACTAAAAAAGAAAATTCTTCAACTTGACCTTGAGCAATTACTTGAATAGTCCATTCACCGAACCGAGGCTGATCGGAAAGTTGATAATTCAGGCTAACTGTTCCTAAATTAGACTAGGAGAAAACAAATTAAAGTTAAATGTTTGTTAATATAATAGATTATTCATAAATTACTTTTTGGCCATTGTAATAAAGATAATATATCATTTATTTTAGGCTCCATTATGAATTCGAATAACAATTAAAATAATAAGTAAACCAAGATTTTTCAGTTAATAAATTAACAAGATAAATACCTGCCGTGATAACCAGCGTCTCATTATATACTTTTTAGGATCTAACATGTAGACATCTATGGTATTATCAAATGCTTGCAGTTCAGTATCAATAGGAATTGCTCTGAAATTAACTGTAACAAATAAATAAATAACAATACTTTTGTAATAATAAGAAATGTGTTACCACTAATTTATTTTGAAAGTCAAATATTTTTCTTGACAATAATCAATAATACCAACAACTTACATTTAAAAACATATAATTTATATTACATTTAAAAACTGCCATCTTTTCAAATAAATACTTAATCATAATTAATAATTAAAATAGAGTAAAATAAGTAATCAGTGATTTAGTTAACTACAGAAATGAATTGCAGCCAATTTTTTTAATATTAGAAATTTGGAGAGAACCAAAGTTAGGAAAGTTATTTTCTTAATATTCTTCCACTTTGACTACAATTTTTAAGATATATGGAACAGTTTTGTTTCTCTGGGAACCTCAAAACAAAAATAAGATGTTTGATGAATTACTATGAACAACTTTATGAAGTGTTGAAATAGCTTTTAAGTTGCTATCATTATAAATATTTCCTGGCATCCTTTAGCAAGTATGTGAATCCTGATGTCCATCATACATCTCCAATTTCCTTAAATTCAAATCCTCGGTTCCTTCTCATACTACCCATTCTTTGTCTTCAGATATATATACAACTGCCCAACACATGACAGATTCCGACAGATCTTTTCTTATCAAATTCTCTTCCCTCTGGGAAATCCATTCCTTCTTCCGTCCGTTGATTTAATACTCTTTCCAGCTTCAAATCCCACCTACACAAACAGTTCCTGTTCTTCCAGTTCCAAGATAAAGATAAATAGGGATCAATTTTAATCCAAATTTAAAACATTATTTGAACTTTTTAATTGTTATTACTTCCTTTTTAAACTATTTTTAATAATTAATATTAAAATTTGTCTTTTTCATTTTAGATATGTAAAAGTTCATAATGATTTATTAT
Organism: Nezara viridula; assembly: GCA_928085145.1. Classification (NCBI taxonomy): domain Eukaryota; kingdom Metazoa; phylum Arthropoda; class Insecta; order Hemiptera; family Pentatomidae; genus Nezara; species Nezara viridula. The sequence goes on from OV725078.1 coordinate 30,479,027, forward strand.
AATTCCACTTTTTTTTTATTATTATTACTACTGAAATAGAACCTTGGTTAGGTTGATGAACTGGGGATTTCTCCCTGCCTTTTCTTTTGTGTTTCTTTACTCTTCAGTAACATATTTGAATATTATAGTAAAATTTAAATGTATCAGTAGGATGAAGGAATCAATGAGTCACCAGCATTTCAGAGAAGTAATAAAAAACTTCTGGAGTTTAAGATTTTTAAAAAGAATCCTCTTTCTAATATTAAAGAAATATTCCTGCTTGAAAAACACTAAAAAGTATTAAAACTATACTATATTATTTTTAACAAGAGAATGCTGATTTTACAAAAATGTATCAAGAAATAGGATAATTGTGAGAAGTCAAAAATAAATTGACAAAACAAACTAAAATGTTGGATTATTTTGTTCTAGTAAAAAATAAGATATGATGTGAATATTTGCTGTTAAATTAATACACACTGTTGTATATACGCTATAAATAAACATATGTCTTATACATAATATTTTTTTTTTTTAGGCCCAAGACTTCCATTTAAGTCCTATATAACCTAATATTTTATACTATTGAAATGCAAATTAAGAGTATTAGTTATGCAAAAAGTTCAGAAATATATACTACATTCTTCTACCCTTAAAGAGCATAATTTGATTATCCGGCTTTTAAAAAGGCCTGTTTGAATTCTCAAATAAAAGTCGACCCTGAGAGGATTGACTTTCACTTCATGGCAAACCCCCTCCCTAATAAAACATTAATTGCACTTTGGCTGGAACATAGTGGTAACCTGTAGGTTAATCAACTATTTCCCTGATTGGATAACATATAAAGATGTTAAACCCAATAATGTTTTGTGTTATGTAAGATCAAAGCAGTCAAGAGACATAAACACAACAATGACACCTATGAGAAAACAACACAATTACTATATTATTATCGTATTCATTCAAAAATATATAGCTAACAATTTAAAAGAATATACACAAATTGACCATAAACAAAATACATAAATGGTTCGCAATAAACAGAATAGGATGATAACTTACCAGTTTGTCCTTGCATATAAACTGGTTTGTCAGTTTGAATGAAAATGGTCATGGAGCGTTGAGAAAAAGTTAGTTTTGTACTATTAACAAAAGCAGAACCACCAAGAATGGCATGATAAAGACCTTCAACATGTAGCTTGTATTCACCTTTCACACTTGTTGGAGGGATCTAAAATCATGCAAAGTAACTTAATGTATTGTAATATGTGAAGAAATGTAATGTAAATTCATAAAAATAATTATAATTATACTGATAAGTACTTTTTTATTGTAGTAATTATACTACAAACTACTTGTTTTATATTGCTTGAAGATGGTACAAAGGCTGAAACATTACATAAGAACTAAAATTGTGGAATGAATATATATATATAGTGAAACAAATTACTGCCCAAATTATTTTAACACCTAAACATCTTTTGTTTAAATATCTATTAATAGACTGAGTATCACAAAGGCAGAATTATAAAAATGAATTACCCAAAGTAAGCTTGAGTATGGTCCAAATATTAGAACATAAATTTTTTATCTTTAGTGTCAAAAATCTTTCCTTTCATGATGCCCTTTCCAATGCTCCTGATTCCAAATCCAAATGGAAAATACTCCATAACCTATCCCTACCCAAATCCAATAAACCCAGTTCCATCCTGGTGACTCCAGATGATCTCAATGACCATTTCTTATCCTTCACTCACAATTCTTCTCCTACTTTTGATATTAAACATCACAATTTCATTCCTTAAGACTTTTTTTTCCCCATGTGACCAACGATCAATTACTTTCCACTATTCTAAAATCCCACAGTAATGATTATGGTCCTGATAATATCTCAGTAAAACTAATAAATCCAGCCTTCCTGTCCTTTACCATATATATTACTTTTCATTGCAAAACTCCATAATACTATCCTCCTGGAAAACCGCCCTAGTCCAACATTTAAATAAAATTCTCAACCCTACCTCACCGCACGATTTCCATCCTATTTCTCTCCTATCCAACCTTTCAAAGCCATTAGAACCTGGTTAAAATCAACTCTCCAACTTCCTAGAGGAACGTTCCCTTATCAGCCCATTCCAATCTGGCTTTTGACCAGGCTACTCAATGCAATCTGCTCTCCTTAAAATTACCCATGACCTGCCAAACTCCATTGAACACCAAAACCTTACCATCCTCATCCTTCTAGATTTTTCCGACACAGTTGACCATAACACCCTACTCACTAAATTGCACAATCTTCCTCTACCCTACAGTGCCCTGCAATGGTTCAAATCCTTCCTCTCAAATCGATCCCAGTATGTAGTCGTCCCAGATCAACCTCCATCTAAGACCCTCTCCCTCTCCTGTGGTGTACCTCAAGGTTCATCTTTATCCCCTTCTCTGTTTGCTATTTACATTAATGACCTTCCTCTCCTGATCCATGTGTTAGTGTTATTATTTAATTAAATTGTGACTATACTGAGCTAAACACTTGGACTATAATATGCACTAATGCCACAGTGAGTACAGTTGTTATTTATTGTGTACAGTCGTGTGAAGTGAAACCGGTGTATAGAGGCCAGTTCTCTTATCTCACGGCCATAAGTACCTAGCCCAGCTAGTCAGATGGGCTTGGAGCTTTAACGGGAGAGGTCCTTTTGCGACGCTGAGACAAAATCAAGGTCACGCAGCATGTTTTAAATTTTTTTTATTTCGTTTTTTAAATTTTTTTTCTCTTCCTTTACTTTCTCTCGATGTATTATGCGATTCTACCATCAACTCATGTCTTCTAAGGGTGCAATAACAAGGTCTCGCTCTGCCGGATCAACACTACGTTCGTCACCTGTGAAAAAAAAAGTCGCCAATCGAAAAGAACGACGCCACCAGCAACTCCACCTAAAGTAGCAGAAGACACTCAACCTCAGCCCGGATCATCTCAGGATACAATAGATGAGTCTCCCTTTTTCACCCCCGAATCCTTAAGAAGTACTGCAAAATGAAAAAGAGGCGATGGAATCTGCACCCATTCCCAGAGACCCTTGACCCCCTCCAATTTTTATTAAAAATTTAAAAAATTTCCAATTACTATGCACACATTTAAACAAAATTACAACTCCTGGTAGCTACTCCTGTTTAAGCCAGACTAATGATATTAAAATATCCTCAGCCACAGCTTATGCATACCGCTAAATTATTAAATATCTATCCGACACAAAGGCAGATTTTCACACCAACCAATTGAGGCAAGAGCGTTCCCTGAGGGTAGTAATCCCAAAATTACACCCCTCTACTCCAGCCGAGGCAATACAAGAAAAACTGACGGCCCTAGGTTTCAAAGTCCGACAGGTCACCAATGTAATGAAGGACGACAGAGATGTATCTGGTGCTAATAGAAAAATACCATTACCCATATTTTTCATAGATTTAGAACCCTCAGCAGGAGTTGATAAAATATATAAAATTAGAAGATTATATTATACTAGTGTTAAGATTGAAAAACCATAGACTAAAAGAGAAATCATCTGGTGTCATAATTTCCAGGCATATGGCCACACTAAAACTTACTGCCACCACATTCCAAGATGCGTGAAATGCAGAGAGTCACACAAGACTAGTGAATGTAATAAACTGAAAACTACTCCCGCTTTATGTGCTTTATGTCTGGAAGGACATCCTGCCAACTACAAGTGCTACCAAGTCTACAAAAACATCAAAAATAAATTTCGCAAACCCGGCAACCAAGAAGAAATCTCTAAGCCCAGACGAGGACCTGCTAAAATAGTAGACTCTAAAGTTTCTTTTTCCCAGTTACTAGGGATCAGAGCCCCAAGTGACAAATGTGAGGCCTGTCGCAACAGGAACCCCAATCCCAACTTCAACATCCTATCCCTCCTAAAGTACAAAACTCTCAACAACCTCATCAACATCACATTCCTCCTCCATCACAAGCCACAGACCTTACCAGCTTGTTGGCATCTTTCCTCACTGAATTCAAATCCCTTGTTACCCCACTGATATCTCTCCTTTCAAATCGGTCCCAGGATGTAGACATCCCAGGTCAACCTCCATCTAAGACCCTTCCCGTCTCTTGTGGTGTACCTCAAGGTTCCTCTCTCTCTCCTACTATGTTTGCTATTTACATCAATGACCTTCCCCTCCTGATCCGTCACTCCCAATACCATATCTCTGCAGATGATTTCCAAATATACCTGTCCTTTCCGCCCTCCAACCTATTATCTGCCATAGAAAAACTTCAAGAAGACTTAGATGGAATTTGTTACTGGGCAGGAGCAAACAAGTTGAAGTTGAATGTGGATAAGACAAAGGCAATCTTAATAGGCTCCAATTACCTCCTTAAAACTGTTCCTAATATTTCAACTCTGTTCCTACACAATAATCCCATCAAATTTTACCCCACCATCAAAAATATTGGAATAACCATTGATCCAATGTTTTCATGGAAAAATCATATATCCAATATTTCCCGCCTTACCATTTCCACCCTAAAACGTCTAAATTATTCCCATCACCTATTTCCTTTTGAAACCCGTAGGTTCCTAGTCCCTTCCTTAATTTTTCACCACTTTGACTATTGCTGTACGGTATATGGGGGCCTCTCTGGGGATCTTTGTACGATTCATCTTCGGGATCCCAAGGGACGCTTCTGTTTCCCATTTTTATGTGGAGTTAAAGAGGCTTTATCCTTCCTACCGTCGTAAGTATTTCCTGACATCCTTCCTCTTTCAAGTCATCCAATCCCACCGTCCCTCATACATCTCCGAGCTCCTTCAATTCAAATCCTCTGTTCGTTCCTGCAATACTCGTTCCCGGTCTTCTGATTTATACATAAGGGCTTACCGAACCGCTGCTTTCGACAAATTGTTCATTATCCGATCCTCATCCCTATGGAACTCCATCCCTTCCCACATCCGCTAATCCAATACCCTTCCGACCTTTAAATCCTGCCTGTTCAATCATTTCTTATCCATCCAGTCCCCATAAAATTGTAAATAGATACTACTGTAAATATGTACATACATTATTAGTTCGTTCTTCATTATTTTTACTCCATTTTTTTAATATATATATATATATTTTTTTATTATCTAGTGATCAAAATCAGAAAGCAACTTATATGTATATTTGTATATGTGTGTGTATATATATATATACATATATATATATATATATATATATATATATATATATATATATTTTTTTTTTTTTTTTTTTTTTTTTTTTTCACCAAGACTGTTCAATTACTCTATTTTTATTTATGTATCTCTGAGGCTCCTCAGCCCACATTTCTGTCTTCCTGTATTATTCTAAAGGGACTCGTCCCAGAATAAATAAATTATAATTAGTATTATTACAAATCTAGTATCCCACCTCATCCCTCCTTTAAAAAATCGTTCAATGATTTCCTCCAAACCCTTATCCATTCTCCTTTGGAATGCGAATGGTGTTAGAAATCACACTGACGAACTGACAGCTCTACTACTAGACAAGAACGTTGATGTAGCCCTTATATGGAAACTTAACTGACCAAAAAACAAACTTTAAAAATACCACAGTACTCCACATACTGTACTGACCATGCTGACGGTAGAGCACATGCTGGCACTGCAGTCATTGTACACCAATCCCTCTCTCACCACCTACTCCCATTACCTACTCAGGATTTCCTGCAATCCACAGTTTTCTTAATCAAATGATTTCTTCATCCACAGTGGTTTAGGTTTCGTTAACTATTCCATTGCATGGCCTCAATGAACTTTCCTCAGACCACAGTCCATTAATATTCGAAGTATCATTAGCTCCTATTCCTAAACCCTCTCCAGCATCCTTTATCAGAGGCCCAGTTAACTGGAAACTCTTTCATCAAATCCTCTCTGATAAAATTGACCTCAGAGCAACCGTGAAAAATACTGAAGACCTGGACAATGCCGATCATTCCTTTACCACTAAAATCCAGGAAGCAATCTGGACGGCTTTCTCTCCTGATCATTCTTCAAAAATCCTCAAGAAACCCAATTTACCTCAACACCTCCAGCTACTTGGCCTAATCCATATAAAACGGCGTGCTAGATTATTATGGCAACATACCAGACATCCCACCAACTGCGACTCCTATAATTATTATTGTAAAAAATTAAAACAAGAATTAGCCACCTTCAGATCCCAATCATTCAACTCCTACCTCACCTCCCTCTCTGGTCATGATAATTTCCTCTGGAATAACACCAAAAAAATCCTAATATCCCATCATATTTCCCATCCCCTTCGTGGAGATGATGGTACCTGGGCAGCGTCTGATGTAGACAAAGCCGAGGAATTCGCCAAGCACCTTTCCTATACCTTCACTCCCCATCCAGAATCTCATTCCACCCACACAGTAAAAGTAGAAGAATTCCTTTCTTCATCTATCCCACTCTCTTTACCACCTAAAGCAGTTAATCCCTGTGAGGTCAAATACCTATTATGCAAAATAACTCCTTGTAAATTTCCTGGATACGACCTTTTAACCCCACAGATCCTTCCACAACTACCATCCAAAGCCATCATATTTCTAACGTATATATACAATTGTATCCTGCGAACTACCCACTTCCCTCTCTTATGGAAACATTCCACCATCATCCTTTTCCTGAAACCAGGCGAGCTTCCCAATAATTCATCATTCTATAAACCAATTAGTCTATTCCCAATTCTTTCAAAAATTTTTGAAAAGATCCTACTGAAAAGAATCCTATCCATAATAGATTCCCGAAAAATCCCTACCCATCAATTCGGATTCCGTTCCCAACATTCTACCGTCCAACAAGGACTCCAAGTTGTTGACCACATACCTTCAGCCCTAGAAAACAAGCAGACCTTTCGAGTTCGCTGTGGTACAGAATTTTCTAACTGTTACTCCATTGAGGCTGGAGTTCCTCAAGGCAGCGTATTGGGTCCCATCCTTTACATCATCTATACCGCAGACATTACCGTCCATCCCGATACACTCCTCGCAACTTTTGCTGATGACACTGCTATCCTATCTTCTAACTTAGATCCTGAAACAGTGTCCATAAACCTGCAATGGCATCTATCCCTGATTGAACACTGGTGCAAGAAATGGCGCATCAAAGTCAATGAATCCAAATGTAAACATATAACCATCACCCTTCGTCGTAATTCCTGTCCACCAGTTTACTTTAATTCCATCCAACTTCCCTTCTCCGACTCAGTCCGGTATCTTGGCTTTTTCATAGACAGACGACTAACGTGGAATCCACATACTAGACTGAAAAGATCATAGTCCTTCCTACGTCTACAACCTTCTCCAATTCAAGTCCTCAGTCCACTCACTCTCCACAATATCTCGACTTTCCGACCTTTACATTCCTTCTCACAGATCTGCTTCGTTCCAAAACTCCTTTATTGCTCGCTCTGTTAATTTTTGTAATTCCCTTCCTATCAAAATTCGACATTCTTCATCCCTATCTAAATTCAAAACCCTCCTATTCCAATTCCTGTTCCAAAAACAGTCAGATACCAGCTAACCTTTTATGTAAAATTACATATTATTTATAATAATATATTCACATATAGCTCATAACTTAAATATTTATTATAGATTCGACTTTCTTTTTTTTTTTTTTCAACAGAAACGCAGATTTTACAGTTAAGAAGAATTTACATTTATTTTCATTTTGTATTTTTTATTTTTTCTAAAAGGGTTTATTTATATTTTACCATTGTACACAGTTTTAAGTATCTTAGTATGGTTTCGAGAGTTTTGTATATAGATTATTTTATTTTATTTTGTATATAGTATGTATAACTAATTTTTTTTTTTTTTTTACTGATCTATCTTTATCATAACTTTTTATGTTTGTTTTTATCTGGCCAGATATAAAATTTTAATTTCTGTACTTTTTTGTTATTCTGAAGGGACTTCGTCCCAGAATAACATTATTTTCTATTCTAAAAGACAGAAACTTAACTGACGTTATGGCCAGCTATATAGACTACTTAATAGAAAATCTAAACTTTCTATTGAAAACAAACAACTAATCTACAAGACAATACTAAAATCCATCTGGACCTCCGGACTAGAAATGTGGGGGACAACCAAATTTTCTAACATTAAACGCATTCAATCCTTCCAGTCTAAAGTCCTCCGTACAATTATTGATGCTCCCTTCTATATCACTAATAAAACCCTGCAGAATGATCTTAATATTCCATTTATTCTTGATCTTATTCCAGACAAAATCTCCAAACCTTACCCATCATCCTAATCCCGTAGCACAGTCCCTATCTAGCACCAACCATCCCTACAATCCTCCTCGCAGGTTAAAACGGAAGTGGCCCCGTGACCTTTTGTAACATGTACATATTGGATTTCTGGCAATGGCCAGATTCTCCACTCAAGTCATGAGTGTCTGTGGTTGTAGAGCCCTTACTCAGCCTCCGCTGGCTTTTAATACCAGTGAAGTGGTTGAGGGAGAAGAGCAGGGATTTCCTGAAGCATCACTTTTCCCTCCATAAGTTGGGGGACAAGTCTGGTTCGGAGTTCCCATGGCCGATTGTAAATAGGTCTGCCTGTGTCTAAGATGTTTATTTTTATTACTTTTTTTTTTTAATAACATTTTTTTTTATAACATTTTAATTCTATTTTAATTTTATTATTACTATTATTTATATTTCCTTCCTTCATTATGATATTTTATTTTGTTCTTATTTCGCTGTATATTATTTTGAAATTACCTTATTTATTTTTGGATTTTGTATGTATGGTGTGAATGTGCTTTCTGAACTATATTATAATGTCCTTTATTGAGAAAGATTATAATATTTATCAATAAACAAGTGATCCATTGAAAAAAATTTAAATATACACATTAAATGAATATAATAGTCATAGTTATTAAGAAATATGTACATTCCAGGACATTTTTTTTGGTAATTTGACACTATGGCCAAGCTAAGAAAAAGTCCTAGACCAGACATCAGAAAAATGAGCTTCAGCCTCAAAAGAGCTTTCTGAACAGTCTTAGACTAGCTCTGCTTCTCATGCACATTTTTATAATTTACATATTTTTATTTCAATTTAATTAAGTATTTTGTTTTTTTGTTTGATTGAGATCTCTATTATCTTGATATACTAAAATAAATATCACATTAATGAAGTATAAATAGATATTTTCCATTGACACCAAGTTGTTCAATAACAAAGAAATATTATCACATTCAAGAAAAGATTTAAAATCAACACACTTATAGGAATATTTCATTTTTTAATTGACCTTAAAATAACCATTAATACTTAAACATGAAACACTAACCTTGATCATTAAGTTTTCCATTATTCCAATTTTAGTTAGTTGGTTAGCAGCCCCAATTTCAACGCCATTGCACTGAATTGAAGCTCTCACTGTTAAAGGAGTTTTACTTTGAAGCACCACAGCTGAAAGTCGATAAACCTGTCCAGGCCTAACTATTCTACTTGCAACAATAAAATAGCTCCTAAAACCAATATTAATATAAGTATTCAAAAATCTGTGAAAAATTAAATGATAAGAATTACTTTAAGAGGAAACACTAAAAAGGAGGTCTACGAGAGGGGGGGGGGACAAAAAAAACAAACAGGAATTTCGTCGTAACTTTTATGTTAATTTTTGTTTACACTTTAATAGTTATATTTTTACACCAAATTTTGATCGCCTTAAAAGTATTCTCCCTTAATCACAATGCACCTATCTCCAAACAATCCTTCCATTGTTTAAAACAAGTTTGTACCATTTTGTGTAATACATAGTTTTTTGGTCACTGAGAATCAGCATTTGGCTTAATTTTCTCATAGTTGGTCTTTTATTAAACCTGAATAGTTATAGAATAATAAAACATGAAGAAATATTAAAAAATAATCGGCTTAGGCTGTGAAACACACCAGTAAAGTCAATTTTTTTAACAAAAAAATTTTCAAGTTACGAATCAAGCGTCGTTTGTAATTAAACGGCCTACAATAATGCAAAACGTGCTAAAATAAACCATATGGAGAATATATTTCTCTTTCTAAAACGCTGATTATTTTTTACAAATGTTTAAGCAGTTCCGTAGAAAATGCACTTATGCGGCAGAAAAGCGGTACTGGCGTGGGTGCCTACAGGCCTCTACCACACCATTCAGTGTCCATAAATGGCTTAGTTATAGTGATATAATAACATTTTTGGTACATTATGTTGGTTTAATTAACGAACAAATATTAATGCAATAATTAAATTGTAAAAAAAAAATCAAAATTTTAAAAAAAATTTATTATTATTTTTTTTTAATTTAACCTACTTTATTCTGTACGTAGGTCGTTTAAGAAGACCTCAATTGTAAAAATGATATAATTATAATAATAAAACTTAATTAAAAATACTTTACTAAATATCTTGATTTTTTTTAATTTAACGTTTGCAATTTAACACTGTGTTTTGTATATTTACTGATTCTTAGAAGTAATTAAAATTTTTATATACTTCTCTCGAAATGAGTCATATTAATACCTGTTTTATAAACTAAAATAATATATACCTAATCTGAACTATATATAATGAATAGTTACCGGGTTGTTTAGTAAAACTCATATATCACTAATTAAAAAATTAATTTTTATTTCCTTTATTTTGTGCAGAAGTTGAACTATATCATAAATAAATAGGAAATTTTAATATTGAATGAATTATTCTCTATGAACAAAGAAAGATAGAAGGGGTGATGCTATTAGTTCTTCTATAAACCAAAACTGATTGTTTGGATTTGAGCTCAAAATGAGGAAAAACGTGAACTTAAACGAGAAAATTGGAAAAATACATTAAGCGAACGAGAAAGGAAGTGCCAAAACCTCGGAATAGATAAAAAGGACCAGTATCCATTATATAGCTAAATGAATGTATAGTAGAAAGATGAACAGAATATTTCAAGATGCTGCTAAAACGGGATCAATTGCAGTTTGGATGATATTAAGTGGATGATGTAGGTTTATTATGGTGAAAACCACTTTATTTTCGATTGCTGAAGGTGCACATCGGGACTATATTAACTTTGAAGCAGAATATAGAGCAGGATATCGAGAAAGTTATAGCTCATAGCTTTCCTTCTGTTTAGTGCATTTGCAAAAGATTTTTTAAGGAATCTTATATTAGTTATAGCTCGTTATTGTTGAGAAATTGTGGAATAAATTGTTCGGAATTTGTACCCTATCATAAAAAAATAGAAAATTTTAATATTGAATGTATTATTTCTCTGCGCAAAGAAAGATGGAAATGGCGAAACCGAACTGCTTTGACAGTTTTGCGCGTATATAGGCAACAAGCATATTAGAAAATAATATAAAAGGACTGTGGTTTTTACCTTTACAGGAAAGGAGGTACTAGGAAATGTAATACCCATCAAGATTCATTCCTGTTTAGTGTACCAAACAAATTATACTCAAGAATCTTAGAAGCTGGAATAAGAAATATTGTCGATTGCCAGAGTGATATGGATTGAGAAACTCAACTTGCACATAGGAAGAGAAGTTGAAAATTGGGACTGTCTTCACTTAAAGGCAGGTTATAGAGAAGTCCACATAAAAAGAAAAATAGCTCTCTATCTGCTTAGTGCCTCACACTTTGGATTATGCTAATATCTAATTGTCTTTCAGAAAAGCTCTGTTCATCTCTCTACTATACATTCATTTAGCTATATAATGGATACTGGTCCTTTTTATCTATTCCGAGGTTTTGGCACTTCCTTTCTCGTTCGCTTAATGTATTTTTCCAATTTTCTCGTTTAAGTTCACGTTTTTCCCCATTTTGAGCTCAAATCCAAACAATCAGTTTTGGTTTATAGAAGAACTAATAGCATCACCCCTTCTATCTTTCTTTGTGCATAGAGAATAATTCATTCAATATTAAAATTTCCTATTTATTTATGATATAGTTCAACTTCTGCACAAAATAAAGGAAATAAAAATTATTTTTTTAATTAGTGATATATGAGTTTTACTAAACAACCCCGTAGCTATTCATTATATATAGTTCAGATTAGGTATATATTATTTTAGTTTATAAAACAGGTATTAATATGACTCATTTCGAGGGAAGTATATAAAATTTTTAATTACTTCTAAGAATCAGTAAATATACAAAACACGGTGTTAATTTGCAAACGTTAAATTAAAAAAAATCAAGATATTTAGCAAAGTATTTTTTAATTAAGTTTTATTATTATAATTATATCATTTTTACAATTGAGGTCTTCTTAAACGACCTACGTATAGAATAAAGGAGGTTAAATTAAAAAAAAATAATAATAAATTTTTTTTAAAATTTTAATTTTTTTTTTACAATTAAATTATTGCATTAATATTTGTTCGTTAATTAAACCAATATAATGTACCAAAAATGTTATTATATCACTATAACTAAGCCATTTATGGACACTGAATGGTGTGGTAGAGGCCTGTAGGCACCCACGCCAGTACCGCTTTTCTGCCGCATAAGTGCATTTTCTACGGAACTGCTTAAACATTTGTAAAAAATAATCAGCGTTTTAGACAGAGAAATATATTCTCCAGATGGTTTATTTCAGCACGTTTTGCGTTATTGTAGGCCGTTTAATTACAAACGACGCTTGATTCGTAACTTGAAAATTTTTTTGTTAAAAAAATTGACTTTACTGGTGTGTTTCATAGCCTAAGCCGATTATTTTTTAATATTTCTTCATGTTTTATTATTCTATAACTATTCAGCTTTAATAAAAGACCAACTATGAGAAAATTAAGCCAAATGCTGATTCTCAGTGACCAAAAAACTAACTAAAGTCAAAGTTGTCAATCCGCCATCTTTGGACGCCATTTTGGGGCAGTGCGTTCACTTTTTTTTGTGGGAACATTGGCTTTTTTTTAATAAATAGTTACAAGGAACACAACGATATGCAATTTATAGGGATGTGGGGGGGGGGTGCACGGTAAGGGGGTCTGCCCCACAGACTATTAGGTATGTAGGGCTCTATATGCTACATGAAATGGCAAAAACATGATCTCCGTTAACAAATTAGAACTAAAGATATAAAATAAAAATGTTTGAGAAGTCTTTTTAACTTTTGTAGCTTAAAAACGGAACAAAATATAAAGCTTAATGATGTGGTGTAGAAGAGCATTAATTCAGCTTTCTGATGGTTGTACGGAAGTTGAATTTGGAGAAAATCTTGAGGTGTTATGAATGCTTTACTTGACACACAGAAAAACAATCCTCCAAGAAAATCAAGTACTTTTTTTTCTGTTGGCATTACAGACCTTGTAGACCTTTTGCCGCCTTAACAAGCCTGCTCCATCTCTGCCTTTCTTTGGCTATTTCTTTCCAGTTATCTGCACACAGCTCTATTGCATCTTAGTTAATTTTATCTATCCATCTGCTTTTTGGCCTTCCACATGGTCATTTGCCTTCTATGAAGGCATTCATTGTTAGCTAGAGGCTTCCAGATGGATTGCTGCTATGGATGCTAGGTACATGCCCTGTCCATCTTAACCTCCCTGGCTTCATATCATGGGATATTAATTGACTAGTTTCTGATAGCAGTTCTTTATTGTTCTTTCTTCTCCATGTGTTAGTATCTCAGATCACTCGGTTATCGTGGGGATGACTTTTCTCCCAAATCTTTCACTACTTTTTTCTAAAGTGCTAGTTAGTGTTCAGGTCTCACAGCCATATATTAAAACTGGCTTTATCATAGCATTTTACACCCTTAATTTGAGATTTTTCGGGATTTCAATACCTTTGAAAGGGAGAAGAAAACTGTTTGCGCTAGTTATATGCTGATCTATTTCTGACTGTCATTCACTGAGGTTATAGTAGAGCAGAGGTATTTGAATTATTCTACCCTCGGAAACAATTTTTCTATCACGTAGATCCTGTTATTTGGGTAGAATTTTTGGCTTATTATCATATATTTGGTTTTATCTTATTTCACTTGTAGGCCGATTTGTTCTGTTTCTCTTATCAGAATCTTAGCAACTTTCTCAATGTCCTCTTGATTACTTCCAAAGACAGCTATATTATCTGCGTATCTAAGAACTTTATGATTCGTTCTGACGTGGATCCCTCCGTTTTTGTGATGTGTTCACCTTATCCAGGGCTAAGCTGAGCATCAGTGATAGTCTGTGATGTGTTCACCTTATCCAGGGCTAAGCTGAGCATCAGTGATAGTCTATCACCCTACCGCTCAAACTTTGAAGGCTTCTGATACTTCTCCTTGTATTAGAACTCGACATTTAGGCTCATTTGTACACGCCCTTATCAATCTCATTAACTTAACGGGAACTCCCACTTCACTCATGATTTTCTAAAGACAGTCCTTGTACACAGAATCATAGGCTGCTTTGAAATAGACAAATAAGGCGTAGACGTCCTAAGCTACTTCCCATCATTTTTCGAGTACTTGGCTTTAGGATGAAGATCTGGTATAGAATGCTACTTCTTTTTCTGTATCCAGCTTGGTGGGCACCTATTATATTTTTGTAATATGGATATGTCCAGTTTAGTAATAAATTTTGAAATTTTTGATTACTATAAACATTTTTATTTAAGAATTTTAAATAACACTAAAAACTGAATTTAACTTTCTTTTTTGTAACAAAAATTTGCTTGGCCTACTTTACTATAAGTGCCTTTGGATTAGTTAAAGGAAGTAGTGACTCCATCACGGGCCCAAGTAGTCCCTGGGCCAGAGCCCTCTATCTTGCACCCTCTCCCCCACTCCCAAATCCCTATGAATTGCATATTGTTTTTCTAATAAATATTTCAGTTCTGCGCATGCGTTAGCCTAAGTTAAACATACGTCAGGTCGTCTCTTACAAAATTCTTCATTAATAGTGGCAGTGTTCAACTTCAATGCGAAACAACAGTGTTACCTGTTATATTAACAATTAAGATTGTTACTGAACAAAAGAATAAGGTGAGTAATCACTTATTTACAGCTCAATAGTGAACAGTGTAAATAGACCTCTGGTTAGTTACTGATAACGGCCGGCCATAACATCGCTAATCCCACCAGTGGGCTCTGGCTCTCCGTCCGAGGAGGTTCTGTGCCGACTAGTCCTCTTTAAGCACGCGTATATATTTCCGTGCTTAAAAAAAAAAAAAAAAAATTGTTATCGCTTCTCATTTAACAATTTTTCCTATCATTTATAATATGAAATGCGATATTATCATATGCTAATGTCGAGCAAGGGTAAAAATACTAGGTCCAGAAGCCTCGATACTACAATGAGTTCTCCTATTAAAAAAAGAACAAGACGTTCGAAAAGAAATACTCCACCAGCCACACCAGGGAGCTCTGTTGAAGAAGTGGATCCCCAACCTGGTACCTCACAACAACAAAACAATCATGAGACAACTCAGACTGGTGAAGAATCGCCGTTTTTCACTCAGAACCCATTTCAAGTGCTATCAAATACACAAAACGAAGAAATGGAAGCAGCACCCACCCCCAGGGAACCCAAACCCCCACCAATATTCCTTAGAAATATTAAAAACTTTCAGTTAATGTGTCACCAATTGAATAACCTAGTGGGCTCAGGAAAATATTTATGCCAAAGCCGCACCAATGACACTAAATTAATGCCCGACACTCCAGAAACATACAGAAAAATTATAAAATATTTATCTGACACCAAGGCTGATTACCACACGTATCAATTGCGTCAAGAGAGGGCGCTCAGGGTCGTTATCAGAAGACTGCACCCATCTACGCCAACAGATGCTATAAAAGAAGAGCTCGTGGGTATGGGATTCCATGTTCGCCAGATAGTGAACATATTCAAGGAGGATAGAGAACAGCCTGGAATAAAAAGTAAAATACCGCTCCCACTATTCTTCGTTGACCTTGACCGAACGCCCCAGGTCGAAGACATCTACAAGGTCACACGCCTTTATTACACCAGCGTTGTAGTAGAAAAGCCTTACACCAAGCGCGACATCGTTCAATGCCATAACTGTCAGGCTTATGGCCATACGAAAAGATATTGTCATCACATTCCTAGATGTGTGAGGTGTGGTGAGCAACACAAAACAGAAGAATGTAGGAAGTCTAGAACTTCACCTGCAGTATGCGCCTTATGCCACCAAGGGCACCCTGCCAACTACAAGGGTTGTCAAACATATAAAGAATTAAAAACAAGAATGTACGCAACTCCTAGAGAAGAAGGGACATCCAGGCCACCAAGACAACCCTCTAGAACAGTGAACGGAAGAGTGACCTATGCTCAGATGTTCAAAGGAGACACTATAAACACTCAATCTCAGGCCCTGCCACAAGAACCTCAACCTCGAGAATTCACACATCAACCTCAAGACCCATATCCACCCATCCCTGAACCTAGGTTCAATTCCCAGACATACATTCCTCCTCCTTCCAATTCCACTGACCTCACAAGCCTATTAACTTCTTTCCTCTCTGAATTTAGATCCCTCATCACCCCTCTTATTTCATTACTTACCAATGTTATATCCAACCTCATTCCACCGCCGAGAAATCCATAAATGTCCTCAACCAAATCCCTCTCCATTCTCCTATGGAATGCGAATGGTATTCGAAATCACATCAACGAACTGACAATCTTATTACATGACAAAAACATTGACATAGCACTAATAACTGAAACCCGACTAACCAACAAACGACAAATCAACGTTCCTGGCTACAATATTTATAGAACCGATCATCCTGATGGAACAGCACATGCTGGCACTGCTATAATTATCCACCGATCTCTCTCCCATCATTTATTTCCCTTACCAAACCATAATTTCCTACAATCCACTGCCGTAATAATCCAAACTTCCCTTTACCCAATAACATTAGTTGCGGCATATTCCCCGCCTAAAATACCCATTTCCGAATCCCAAATAATTTCCTTCCTGAATTCCTTAGGACACCATTTCATCCTAGGTGCAGATTTAAATGCAAAACACCAGCAATGGGGAGCCAGATCCACAAATTCCCGAGGGCGAACATTGCTATCTGCACTTAATTCCCATCGCAGCAATATCCTTTCACCTAATACTCCCACATACTGGCCAACAGATCCCAACCGCAATCCCGACCTTCTAGACTTTTTCCTACACAAAGGTCTAGGATCATTACACTGTTCCATTTCAAGGCTTGATGATCTTTCCTCAGACCACAGTCCTATAGTCCTAACCGTTTCCACATCACCCATTCCTAAATCATCCCCTCCTTCATTCATCAGGGGACCAGTTAACTGGAACCTTTTCCGTCAAATATTGGATGATAATATAGACCTCAGAGTTTCCTTAAAAACACCTGAAGACCTTGACGATGCAGTGGACTCCTTCACTACCCTGATCCAGCAAGCAGTTTGGACTGCATCCTCACCTGATCGTCCCAAAAAACACCTCAGTATAAATCCCCTACCCCAAGACCTATTGGACCTTATCCATAGCAAACGATGCTCTAGGGCCCTCTGGCAAAGAACCAGGCATCCTGATGACCGGAAATCGTATAATTATTATTCCAAACAGGTAAAAAAGAAACTGGATATCTTTAGAACCCAATCCTACAATTCCTACCTTTCCTCATTATCATCTAGTGATAACTCCCTCTGGACTGTAACTAAAAAAATCCTTAAATTCCAATCCATTTCCCACCCCCTCCGCCGTGATGATGGTTCCTGGGCTTCGTCAGATGCGAATAGAGCTGAAGAGTTTGCTAAACATCTATCCTACACATTCACTCCTCATCCCGAACTCCATCCAACCCACACTGCTGAAGTTAAAGAATTTCTCTCTTCACCAATTCCTCTCTCTCTACCTCCAAAACCTGTTAACCCCTCTGAGGTAAAATTCCTCATAAACAAATTAAAACCCCGAAAATCCCCTGGATATGATCTCCTCACTTCACAAATCCTCAGACAACTTCCCAAAAAAGCAATCATATTCCTTACCTATCTATACAACTGCATCCTTCGCACAACCAACTTTCCTTTGGTGTGGAAACATTCCATAATCGTGCTGTTTCCAAAACCAGGCAAACCCGTTAATAACACATCATCCTACAGACCGATAAGCTTACTCCCTATCCTCTCAAAAATCTTTGAGAAAATCCTCCTCAAACGCATCCTACCCATACTCGAATCCCACAACATCCCTTCTCATCAATTTGGATTCCGCTCAAGACATTCCACTGTCCAACAAGGCCTTCGTGTTGTGGACCATATATCCTCTGCACTTGAAAACAAGCAATATTGCACTGGTGCCTTTCTGGACGTAGCGCAAGCTTTCGACCGGGTGTGGCACGATGGCTTGCTTTTCAAGCTCAAAACCCATTTACCCCAATCCTTATACCTAGTCCTCAAATCCTATCTCTCAAATCGTTCCTTCCAAGTCCGTTGCTGCACCGAATTCTCCACTTACTATCCAGTTGAGGCTGGTGTTCCACAAGGCAGTGTTTTGGGTCCAGTTCTCTACATCCTTTTCACTGCCGATATCCCTTCAAATCCCGATACCTTCCTAGCTACATTTGCTGATGATACTGCCATTCTATCTTCCCACTCAGATCCTCAAATAGCATCTCTAAACCTACAATCTCACCTCTCCTTGATTGAACAATGGTGCAACAACTGGCGCATCAAAATCAATGAAGCAAAATGCAAACATATTACTTTCACCCTGCGACGCAGATCCTGTCCCACAATCCTTTTCAATTCAATACCACTTCCCTACTCAGATACAGTCCGTTACCTTGGCTTCCTTCTAGACAAAAGACTAACTTGGAACCCACATACAAGACTTAAAAGACAAGAACTTAACCAACGATATGGCCAGCTATATAGACTACTAAGCAGGACATCTCATCTTTCGATTGAAAATAAACTTTTAATCTACAAGACAATACTGAAACCTATCTGGACCTACGGACTTGAACTGTGGGGAACTGCTAAACATTCGAATATCAAACGCATCCAATCCTTCCAGTCCAAAGTACTTAGAACAATAGTCAATGCCCCATATTATGTCACAAATAAGACCCTACACCATGACCTTAACATCCCATTTGTCCTCGACATCATCCCATCCAGATTCTCAAACTTTCACCAGAACCTTATCCATCATCCAAATCCTCTAGCTCAATCCCTATCCAGCTCCCACCATCCCTACAATCCCCCTCGAAGGTTAAAACGGCAGTGGCCGCGAGATCTATTGTAATATGCTTCTGGAGTCCTGGCAATGGCCAGCTTCTCCACTCAAGTCCTGAGCATCTGTGGCTCTAGTGCCCTCCTTCAGCCTCCACTGGCTTTTAATACTAGTGATGCGGCTGGAAAAGTGGCACTGGGATCTCTGGAGTCCTGCTTTGCTTTCCACATGTGGGGAGAGAAGCCTGGCTCGGAGATTCCTGGGCGAATGTATATATTGTATATAGGTATGAATGTGTTTAGAAGTTGTTATTTTATTTTGTTTGTTTATTTATTTATTTTTTTTTTTAATTTTATTTATTAATTTATTTTTTTTTCCTATTGATTTACTTTTTTTTATAAGTATTATTTATTTACTTCTTATATTTATAGTTACTTCTGTATTACTTGTATATACTGTATGAATGAGAACTTCTAGCCTTAATACTTATAGCCCTCCAACAGTGGCTGATTGTATTATTATTCAATAAATAAAAAAAAAAAAAAAAAAAATAAATATTTATTTTCAAAAAGCCAATGTTCCCACAAAAACAAGTTGTCGAACTGTCCCAGAATGGCATCCAAACAAGGCGGTTTGACGACTTTGACTTGAGTTAGTTATTCGGTCACTGAGATTCAGCATTTGGTTTAATTTTATGATAATTGACCTGTTATTAAAACTGGATAGGCAGAGAACAATAAACCATGAAAAAATATTTTAAAATAATTGGCTAAGACAATAAAAAACAACAGTAAAGTCAATTTTTTCAAAATCGAGCATCGTTTGTAATTAAACAGCCAACAATAACCAAAAATGGCCTGAAATAAAAAATCTAGAGAATGCACTTTTCTTTCTAAATCAGTGATTAATTTTTAACTTAAATCCTCAGAAAAGTATACTGGCATTGGCACCTACTGTGTTCTGCCACATCATTCAGTACTCATAAAAGGAATATTTATAGTGCTATAACAATTTCGGTATATTATTTTAATTAATTGTATTAATATATATAAATTAATATATTAATTGTATCAAAGAACAAATATTAACGCAATAAATTAACTGTCCAAAATTTTTTGTACTACTTCACATATTTCTATATTCTAGGACGTTTAAAATAGCCTCTATTGTAAAAATTACGTATTTATAATAATAAAACTTAATTCAGTAATAATTCGCAGTTTAACTTTTTTTTTTATATTGATTCCTAAACAAAGGTTAGTGAAACTTTATGTACTTTCCAGAAATACATGATATTATTATCTGTTTTATAAACTAAAATATACACTTAATCTAAATGGCATATAATGAATAGTTAACAAACTGTTTAGCAAAAATCAGGTACCATTAATTAAAAAATTAATTTCATTCTTTAATTCTTTTTTTGCTTTCTTTATTTTTTCTGAGGTTGGGCCATATCATTAACAATTTTTAAAATCAATGCTTTATTCTCTCTTCACAAAGAAAGATGAATGAGAAGTAGAATGTTCTTCTAAGTATCCGAAAATCATTGGAAGTATAAGAGATATAGGAAAGAATCACTAAAATCTCTGAAAATAAAATAATAATGATGGAAACATTATTTGGTGGAAGGAATATATAGTAGACTGTGGATATAGCCACCAAGACATCCCAACTACAGTTCTACAGATCAGTTAAACAAATACATATGTAATGGCTGCTATAAAAAAACTTACGCTTCTTTTATAATAACACTGTTTTCTATTTGGTTGTTCCAGTTGGGTTGTCTTTGATTATACCATGGCCGCGTATCATCTGCAGGTAAATTATCTTGACTAGATGCAAAATTAAATAAAACTCCCAATATAACCAAACAATGCCTGAAAAAAAATTTAATAAACAGTGAATAAATTCATAGACATTTGATCACAATAACTCTATAGTTAGGCTAACTGAAGAAATTCCAACAGAAAATAAAATTAGCAAAGTAAAATATAGGCTACATAAAATATGTGTAAGAAGGTAACAAGTAACAAAAAGACGTTACCTTCATCTTTCGTTGTTACCTGTTACCTTCTTCCCCTTATTGAATTTATGGTTGGCAAGCAGTTTATATCAGAAAAACATCTAATTGCTCTTTCTTGAATAAATCTAACTAATGTTTTTGCATAAGAATTTTTTTTTTTAAATATTCTGTTAAATAAAAGATATTCATGATTTTTCGAGTTTCAAAAATTTTATTATACCAGCAGCCTTCAAGGTAGTTGTTGTCATAATTAAGAACAGGAAACCCAATCTGCATACAGGCAACATGAAAAAGCTGAATCTTTGAACGCTCTGAGTAACTAGTTACCATTATATTGAAAAATAAAACATTTTAATATTGTGATAAAAGATGTATTTTACAATATTTGTGGCAGATAACTGTATAACAAAGCAAACACAGGATACCATCTTTCAAATAATTATTCAAATAAAATATACATAAAGCAAGATAAAATATCTTATAAATAGTTAACAAAACTTAGAAAACACATAGTTATTTATATTTTTCAGAATGGGGCCGAGGTGGTCGAGTGAGTTACGGCGCCTTCAAGAATTTTATATAAGTGTTCAAATCCCGTTCACGGGAATTAATAACACAAACAAAAATTTTAAATTAATAAATGTAGCCCCTACTCGACTACTTAGAACACTACGGCATGGGTTCGATTCCTGCATGAAGATGGTAATGTTCCCATCCAGAGAATCATAGGGAGATGAGCAGCCCCTGTGTCTTACACCATAGCTCCAGATCCTCCAGGTTGGGGGTTGTATATAGGGCTGGTAATTCCCTTTCCCATAAAAAACTGGGTGGAAGATTGCTGCGAAAGATTGCCAAACAATCTTCAGGAATGTTCCTGATGAAGAGGGATTGTGATTACGTTAGTAAACCACGTGCTCCCTGGATATCTCGAAGAACCAAACAATCACTACTGTCGGCTATAACAGCTCCAAATGCTGCTAAAGAAGACTCATGACAAAAAAGTGGAAGTTAACAGGCATAAGAAAAAAAAAAAAAAAAAAAATATATATATATATATATATTTCAAAATTATCAGTAATTAATACAATAATGAAATAAAAATAACAATTCTTGTGCTTGAACAACTAAAACCAAGGCTTTTACATAGCCAGACTTCCACCTCTTCTCTAATTACCAGTTTTACCCCATTTGTGAACTTATTACCAAATCACCATCACAACATACACAAACTCACACCCCCATACTCCAATTCCACCCACAATCCTTCCTCTACTTCAAACATCCCCACCCCCCAACCCCCCCTATCACACACAAATCACCATCACCAACTCTCCATCCATTCAACCACCAAATCACCCCCACCCACTCACCTCTAATCCCACCAACCACACACTACTACCTAACATAAACCCCCTCAACCACTACCAATACACAATAAAACACCAAAACAACACAATCATCACAATCCCCTCCCACAAAACCCCCCCTCCACAAGCAAAAACACCCCACAAACCACCTCCAACCAACACCCCAACCAATAACAAACACTACATCACCCCAATAACAAACCCCCAAAACATACACCCAACAAAAATTCCCCCCCCCCACTACCTCCCAAACCCACCCTACAATCCCCCCCAACCACCCACCCATTCCAACTACCCAAAACACTCACCACACCCCCAAACCCTCCCCCCCCAATCCATACAATACCACCAACACCCAACCCCCAATCATCAACCCAACCCCCCCTACACAACCTCACAACCACAACACCACCAAACTCACCATAACAGTAACAACCACCCCCCACTAACCACAACCCCACCCACCCATACACCCCCCAACCCACCCCCTCATATCACATCCCTAACATACCTACTCATAACACCCTCCAAATCTACATAATCACCTACAACACCCAACCCCCAACCCCCCACTATCCAAACAACCCCCCAACTATTTACTAACCTCACATACACACCTTCCATTTACCCCCCTAACTATTAACTAACCCCTAATCCCCACAACCCTCCCTCCACCATCATACATCCTTACCTACACCCAACATCCACACATAAATCAACTACACAAACCTTCAACACCCTTAATCACCCACAATCCCCTCACCCAATCACACAGACTCCCCACCCCCTTTACACATACTCAATATCAAACACAACACTCCATCCCCTAACCCAAACACTCCTGCAACGCCAAACTCATTACATCATCCTACTCATCTCCAAACACCCCCACACCCCCCCCCCCCCAACAACCCCCCACCCATCAACCCCATAACCCACAACACCCCAACCCACCCCACACCACCCACCACAACCCACCACCCACCCCAACACACCACACCACCCCCCACAACCACCCCCCCCACCCCACCCACCCCCACCCCACCCCCACCAACCCAAACCCCCCCACCCACACACCAACCCCCAACACCACCCCCAACACCCCACCAACCCCACAACCAACCACAACCCCCCCACCACCAATACCCCCCACCACACACAACACAAACCCCCCCACCCCCCTACACATCAATACCACACCCACATAACCACACAACCACAACCCCCCACACACCCACACCCACCCACCCCACCCCACCCACCCCCCCCCCCCCACCCCCCCACCACCAAACACCCACCCACCCCACCCCACACCACATCCCCCCCACCCCCCCCCCACACCACACCACCACACCACCCCCACCCCCACCCCCCACCCCCCCCCCCCACCCCCCCCCCCACCCCCACCCCCCCCCCACACCCCCCCCCCCACCCCACCCCCCACCCCCCCCCACCCACCCCCCCCCCCCACCCCCACCCCCCCCACCC
>OV725078.1:30508097-30615292 GCA_928085145.1 Nezara viridula
CCCTCTATCTAATTAACCCTCCACACACCAAAAATAAACACACAACCTATTATTTAATACTTACTCATCAAATACTAACAAAATATAATCTTAACCTTACACAATTCTACAAACCATATCTAAATTACTTCTAAAACTCACCAAAATTATTACCTTACAATCAAATAAAATCAACATCCTAAGAACATTACCCATCAATCATTCTTCACATAACACACATTTATACTTTCTCAAAAAACCAATCCACCAAATACAACTACCCCCTCCCCCCAACACTTCATCAAACACCCTACACCATACCATAACATGTTAACCATCCATCCCCTATCACCAATTCTTACTTTACATTACCACCTAATCTCCAATCCAAAACTTTATACATTGCCCCACCACCTTTTAATACATACACAAATAACATTTAACACTACTATCTCCTATATACCACTAACCATATACCATCAACCATTTCATCATTCCCTATTTAACACACCCATATTTTTAGCCGGGTTAATACTCATATTGATATGATTCAGCTCTTCTTGGAGTACCTTAATGTTAAACAGAAGATCTCTATCATTGTTTGCGAGCACAATCACGTCGTCGACGAACGCCTGCAATGATAGATATATCTGCCTCAAGTTGTAATGTCCTAGGTGGAACTTTTTAAACCTTTCTCTGCATTTTCGGATGGCTGAATCGGGACCAAAACGAATAGTATTGGGCTGAGACTACATCCTTGCCGAAATTCTTTTGAGGTGTTATTGGTGAATCTTACTACACTTCTGTTATTCTTATAGAGACTTTTCACAGCTAATATGTGTTCTATGCAGACTTCTTTTTCTTTTAAGGCCTTAAAGATGTCTCCTTTCTGGACGTTGTCAAACGCTTTGGTTAGATTCACGAAGCTAACAGATAGTTATTTATCTTTTTCAAGGACTTTTTCTTGGAGTAGTCTCATTGCAAAAATGAGGTGCGCAAGCGGGGCAAACGCCCTGGAGGGGCGCTCGTCGGGGACGCCGGCCTATGTTCGAGAGCACTCGTCACTTGTTATAAATTAAAAAAAAAAATAGAAAACTTCTTAAAACAATTAATTTTAGCCTATCAATAAAGCAACTGTATTAAGGAAATATTGGACGAAAAATTCAAATATTACATAGTATAAAACCGCTTAAGAAATAAATTTAATTTCTTTAGGGAGGGAGGAGAGGTGACGACATTGCCCGGGGGTGTCGAATGTCTAAGGCCGGCATCACCTGTATACTTCGGTTAGTACGGAATCCGTACTGCTCCTCTCCAAGTTTGGTGTCTACCATTGTTCTGATCATCTTTTCTAGTATCTTGGAGTAGATCTTACGCCATTTGGAGTACTTAAACACATAATTAGGGCATCTTTCCAGTACTGAAGGTGTTGACTACACTTACTGGAAACATGCCCTGATGAAGACCCTCGTGCTTGGGTTGAAACGTTGGCAACAATAATAAAAATCTTAAAATGACTGCGTCCTAACTATTTATCACCTATGTGTTTCGTATAGTTGGTGAAATGTCAAAACGCAATTTAAGGAAATAACTTTCAACTAAATTTTTAAATTTGAAAACAGTAATATATACAAAAAGTAAACTCAATATAAATATGTCAAATATAAACACTGTTGATTGAATATAAACAACTTTGAATTTATATCCAGCGTGTCCATCAACCCCAAAAGCCGATGGATAGTCCTCTAAGCCATCAGTGATTCAATTACTAAATTCTTGGATTCTTTCGATGAATTTAGTAACTGATGGTGTTTTTTTGAAGACATCAACGAGCTCAACGTTGAGTTTGGGAACTTGCGAGATAGGAAGTAGCGTAGGGACTGTTTAAAAGATTGAACCGCAGTAAAAACGGCTGCTGTTTTATTCGAGGAGTTGACATTAATAAAATCCAGAACCTGATAAGTCCCGACTTGGCTAGTGCCTTTTATTCAAGAAGCATTCTTCCCCACAAGCTGGTAGCTATCAAGTAGTGCTGTCACCTTAGTTATTGCAATTATTTCTTATTTTGTTTCTTATTTACAGCAACAAGCTTTTTTGTACTTTGTTGAATTCGCCCCAAACGCTGGGAAGGGTCTTTAAAAAACCTTTCCTATAAGCTTAGAAAAACATTATAGTTCGTACTCTGAGCCAAGTTCTGGTGCTCTTCAAAGTTTTCGATTTTAGATCTTTCTACATTCGCTCCAACCTTTGAAAACCACTTGAAAGACTAGTCCATTCAATGCTTAATACCTTCCTGGAGCAAATAGGTCTCTTCAAAAATTCTCAGATTTAGACACGTTTGCTTGACATGCATATACATATTACATCACTTTGAACAATCTTGTTTTTACTTTTTTATATCTCCAGGTATATGTTTTTGTAGCGTTTGTTTTAATAATAGCCTATGATAATAATTTCATTTTTGTTTATGAGAACATTCTAGGTCTGATCTGTTCAGAAATTCTAATTTATGTATTTTTTTTCTTTTTCACAATTGGAACATGCTTTTCATTAACTAAATTTTATATTTTTTGTTTACCATCCTTATTAATGTCTAGAAAATCTTGCATACTTATTGTTCCTCTCAATAGAGATAATATCAATAGTTATGGTCTCTGGGCTCATAATGGCTCTAGCTGCTGTAGAAATATTCCTATCCTTAACTCCTTCTGTCCGTTTACCAAGCCACCCCTCTTTCTTCCATGACTAATATCCTTCTAACCTGCCACGTCAACGCTCAGTCACTCCTAGCCCATTTTGATGAATTTTACGACTTTTTTCTCCATAACTTCTATCATTTAACTGCAGTATCCGAAACCTGGTTGAAACCTACAATCCCGTTCTCCCAGAGCCTTCTACCTAACTATACTTTCCTTCGTCATGACAGAGTAGATCGTACGGGAGGTGGAGTAGATCTCTTTGTCCATGACAGTCTCAAATCCAAAATCCTTCACTGCTCTTCCATAACCGATTCTCCGCACGTTGAATACCTTTTCGCCGAAATCCTCACAACCTCATCTGCTATTCTGTTTGCTGTCATATATCGCCCTCCTAGAATTCCTTTCGATGAATCACTTGAGACTTTATTGTACAACTTAATCCCTTCCTACTCAAACATCATCCTCTCCGGTGACTTTAACACCAATTTACTGGCACCATCCTCTGATTATTCTCACCTAACAAACCTCTTTCATTCTCTCAGCCTTTACATAGTACCCTACAATCCAACCCATCATACTCAGTACTCAGAGTCCTGGCTCAATCTAATTATCCTAGATTCCTCAGACAAACTCCTTGCCGCATCTCAGCACCCGGTCCCGTTTCTATATTCCCACGATCTTGTCCAGATCTCTTACAATGTCCCTGTCCCATCCTTTTCTCCTCGAACAATATCCTTCCGAAACCTATATTATCTCACTCACGAAACATTGTCAGAAGATCTTGACGATATCCAGTGGGATCCCATCTACTCCTCAAAATCCATAGACACCATGGTAGAAACCCTTACCACTCAACTTCACTCTATCCTCGACCGACATGCTCCTCTTATCACAAAAACCATCCGATACCCTCCAGCTCCTTGGCTTACTCCTGCTTTGAGGGAGTGTATGAGAGAAAGAGATGCTGCAAGGCGACGGTTTAAACGAACTCAATTTCCTGATGATTTTCTCTCCTACAAATAGCTTCGAAATAGCACTCAATCAGCAGTACGCCTTGCTAAATCCCGTTACTACTATCATTCCCTATCCAACTCTCCCAATACCAAGGCCACGTGGACTATTCTTAGAAAACTGACCATTGGTAATGCACCCCAGTCTCAGTCCAATTCCGTTTCTGCTGATAACCTCAACGCTCACTTTGTCTCCTGTCCTCTTGCAACCACATCTCCCACGTCCAGTCCGGCTCCCATGTTCTCTTCCTTTAATCCTGATCACTTCTTTCTTTCCCATATTAAACCAGATGATCTACTTAAATCCATTCAGAAGTCCCATACCAATGATTACGGTCCCGACAACATCCCAGTCAGACTGATTAAAGCCGCATTGCCATCCATTCTTCCGATCCTTTATCATATACATAATTATTCTCTTCAAAATGCTACCTTCCCTACATCCTGGAAAACCGCCCTAGTACGCCCATTGAAGAAGACCTCAAACCCATCAGCTCCTAATGATTTCCGACCGATTTCCCTCCTTTCAAACCTCTCAAAACCATTAGAGCGCTTAGTCCAATCCCAGCTATCCCATTTTTCAGAGGACAATAATCTCCTAAATCCCTACCAGTCCGGTTTCAGGCCTGGTTATTCTACTCAGTCTGCCCTAATTAAAATTTCCCAAGACCTTCACACAGCCATAGATCAGCAGAAACTAACCATCCTTATTCTCCTAGACTTCTCCAAAGCTTTTGATTCAGTAGACCACAACATCCTCCTAACCAAACTTAAAAATATCTCTTTTTCTTCTAGTTCCCTTAATTGGTTCCAATCCTTCCTTACCGGTCGCTCCCAGTACGTTGTAATTCCTAATAACCCACCATCAGAATCTCTACCTCTGACCAGAGGCGTCCCACAAGGCTCTTCCTTATCCCCCACCCTTTTCTCCAACTATATAAATGACCTCTCATCCTCTATCCTGCACTGTCAATACCACCTGTATGCCGACGACATTCAAATTTACCTCTCCTTTAATCCGACAGATATCTCAGATGCCACTCTAAAACTTCAGGAAGATATTGACAGAATAAGTGCTTGGGCAAACCTCAATAGGCTCACTCTGAACGCCGAGAAGACAAAATCCATCTTGATCGGATCCCCCTCACTCCTCAAATCCTCCCCGGTATCTCCCAATCTCCTCCTGAATAACTCCCTTATCTTATTCTTTTGATCAATCCCTATCCTGGAAACCTCACATCTCCCAAATTTCCCGTCGCACTATCTCCACCCTAAAACAGTTCAATCGTCTACGATATCTCATTCCATATAAGTCCCGTCAACTCCTACTTTCCTCCCTTGTTTTCCCCCACTTCGACTATGGCTGTATGGTGTAAGGTGGACTCTCGGGAGATTCCGAGGCCAAACTTAAACGCCTAATGAATTGCGCACTACGATTTGTTTTCGGAATCTCAAGGGATACGCATAATACTCAGTATTACACTGCGTTGAGGTGGCTCTACCCATCCTATCGCCGTCAGTCAGTACTTCCTAGCCACCTTTCTGTACCAAATCATTAGAACCCATCGACCCTCCTATATATTTCACAGCTTACAATTCAAATACTCCATCCAAACCCGTCCCACCAGATCTCGTACTTCCGACCTCATTCCTCCTCCTCACCGAACTGCTGCGTTTGACAAATCCTTTGCAATACAAGCCGCCTCCCTCTGGAATTCCATCCCTGCTGATATTCGACACGCTCAATCAGTTTCCTCTTTTAAACCTCTCCTCTTTAAGCACCTACTCTTTTCTCAATCCGAATGATTGTGAAATATATATAAGAGAAATATCTGAGCACCACCAGAGACTACCTCAATTTATTAAGGTTATTTTAGTTTCTCATATATATGTACAATTTACTTGTTCTTTTCTTTCTCTTTTCAGTATTTTTATCTTGAGTCAACTTTTATTGTAAATATACAATTTAATTGTAACCACACAGACATACAATCTGTATTTATTTTTTGTTCTTAAGGGATAACAGTCCCAGAATAATAAAACATTTTTTCATTTCATTTTCATTTCATTTCATTTCATTCAATCTCTTTCAGTCTGCAGTCTGATTTCCGATTCATAACGCAGAAAATCTCTACCTGGTTCAGTTTAATTTTTGAAATGTCTTCAGTTCAGTTAATCATGAAATCCTCCTTTCCAAATTACGAAATATCAAATAGTGTTATAAAGTGGTTCCATTCTTTCTTGTATCACAGATCCCAAACAGCCACCGCTCCCAATCACACTCCTTCCTCTCCCTCTTACTAATTCACGGTATTCCTCAGGTATCTTCAATCTTACCAACCCTTTTTATCCCATCTATATTAACGACCTTTCTAATTCCATCCACCATTAAGAATACCACTTGTATGCGGACCAGCTCCAAATTTACCAGTTCTTTCTTGCAACCAAGATGCTTCATGCCAAAAGCTACAAAAAGATATAGACAGTATCAACGCATGGGCAACAAACAATAATTTGACGTTAAATGTTGAACAGACCAAAGCCATTCTCATTGGGTTCAAATACCTTCTTAATTCCATATCATATTATCCCCTTCCCTATCTAAATGGACTGCCTACTCGCTTCCACATTTCCGTTAGAAACCGTGGTGTGATTTCTGGTCAATACCTTTCATGGGCTAACCATATTTTCCAAATTATCTGAAAATCTATTGCTATTCTCAAATGGTTTCTGAGATTCCGTGATTCAATTCCCATTAAAACCCGTCAGCTCCTTGTTTCCTATCTTATTTTTCACCCCTTAGATTATGGCTGCCGTGTAAACGTGGACTGTCTGGTGGGCTTGAAATTAATGAATTGTTTCATTAGTTTATCTTAGAGTCCCCAGATGCTCCTATATCTCCAGTTGGTATGCCGAACTGAAGAGGCTCTATCCCATTTTCCGACGTCAATATTTCCTAGATGCACTGACGGATCTACGGCGTGGTAAAATATAACCATGTTTTATGAAATAAATTGTCTCTAAAAATATTATTGTTCGTCTAATTACAGTTAATAGGACTTAAAGAATCACTTAAAGACCATTTCATATAGGTAGTTAGTTTCTTTCTTTCTTCCGAAGTAATTATCCTAATATATTTATAAAAAAAAAAATCATTCGGGCTGAAGCTCCTTCCCAAAATAAAATCTTGGATCTGTTAGTGCCTAGATGTATTCCTTCTAGATGTATTCCTTCTAGTCCACAAACCTATTTATTCCTTCTCATAGAGCAATTTCCTTTGAAAATCCTTTGTCATTCGTGCTATCTTGTTTTAGAATTCCGTACCAGCTTCCATAAGCAAATCTTCCTCACTATCATTTAAACACCATTTATTCTTCCACCTCCTCAGTAATCGATCTTCAGAAAATATGTAAGAATAAAATTTTCGTATTTAAGAGCTGTCACCCGCATTTTATTGTCATTGTGCAGATAAGTATCAATATTATCTATATTGATTATCAGTTCAATTTTTTTTTCCTTTGGCTAAGTAACGCCTGCTTGTTAACCTATTCTGGCCAGTTTGTCAGCTTCACGATTTCCGATGAGCCCGGAATGGTCAGGTATCCACTGGAAAGCGACTTCTGTCCCATTTTCCTTTAGTCGGTCCAAATGGCATTTAATGACATTTGGATTCATATTATATCCATTTTGGAGAGACAAAATGGCTGCCTGTGAGGCAACAAAGAAAGCAACTTTCTTGTCTTTCCGTTCAACCAATCTTTCAAGGCCTAAGAAACTGGCTTTCACTTCCCCTTCAAAGTGTGTGGGCGACCCGACCGGGGCGGCAAGTTGAAACTCCTTTGAATAAACTCCAGCTCTGGCATGTTTGCGTATTTCCAGTGCAGAACAATCAGTATATACATGGAGCCATTCCGTTTCTGGGAATCGTTTTCCTATAGTTTCTAGGGTTATAGCCTTTAATTGGTAAATTGGTGTTGAGCCCTTAGAATTGTTCTGAAGAAGATCACAGTGCACAACAAATTGACTTGTGTATGGAACTTGTGTCAATGTCGGGGGAGGCTCACTTTCAGCTAGTTCTAGTCCTTTCCTTTTTATCAAACCTTCTACTGCCTTAGTAAAAGTAATTTTTGTTTTAAGGCGTTAAGGCGCCTGTTCATAGTTATTCCAGTAGCTGATCTTAAGACATTGTAGCCATTCCTAGAGCGTAAGGGTCAGTTCCTCCTGGTGTGTCTCAAGAGATACTATGCCTGTTTTATAATTCTATCGCAGATGTTGGAGTAGATCTGCCCCCGTCTGTCACGAGTCTGAGGATATGTATGTAAACATTAAATATGTTTAAAAAACACACTCGTATATATTTATCTACAATTTAATATGTTAACTTATTCTTTGTTATTTTAATTTTAGGGTTAGATAATTATGTTAGCTAACTATTTCTTGATTTCCAATACCAGACTAATGTAGTTTTTCTGTTAATTATAATTATTCTTAGGGGACTAAATATTCCAAAATAAAATTTACTTTACTTTCTTTCTTTCATCTATCATAACCTTTTTTTGATTCAGTTAAACAGCTGATTTAGAAGTCGTTCAGTTATTATCATTAGAAGTCGAACGAGTTTACATGGAATGGTCATATACTGGTAACTGAACTTACATTGAATGTTTAAGGCATGTAATACAACTCATCTCTATTTACGCAGCTTAAGATCTATGAAAAGGTGATGAAGAACGAATTCAATGTATAATGAAATATCCTCCTCCATCAAATAAAAAAGAAACAGAAAAAAATCTAGGAATAATAAATTGTGTAGATAAACATATATCTAACTAAGTGCAATTTATTTTCCTCTTAGACAGCTTATTAGGAAAGACTCATTTTTACTATAAAATACAAATTGTGAAAAATATTTTTGAAAAATAAAGAAAATATCAATGAAAGACCCAATTCTTAAATTTTTTGACACATATAAAGAGCCAACTATCTCACTAGATACAAGTAAAAATGATCTAGGGCAGTTCAAGATGGAAACCTTTTTGCATAGGCATCAAAATCCCTGTCACAATCCCAAAAGAGTTGCGCTGTAATTGAAAAAGAATTTATTGAAATTGTTTATGAATTAAAAAAAAAAATGAACAATGCATTTCAAGTATAAAGATAGTTATAGAAACTGATCAAGAACTCTTAATTAAAATTTTCAAAAAAAAATTTATATCAATACCCAATACTCCTATAGGAAATGATAATTAGATTCCAACGTTATGATATTTTTCTAAAATATGTACCGAAAATATACATATATATATATATATATATATATATATATATATATATATATATATATATATTTAAACTTAACTATTTAATTGGGAATAAGGTCATTTAATTTAAATGACCTTGTTCCCAATTAAATAGTTAAGTTTAAATTTAATACTCTAAGGTCGATTAAGGAAAAGTTGTAAAGATATATATATATATATATATATATATATATATATATATATATATATATATATATATATATAGAGCCGATGCTCTCTCAAGAATAGATTCTACTGACAACGAAGATATTTAGGTGTGCATTTTAAACATAAATATTACAGAAGAAAGTGTAAACCTTGCAGATATTACCCAAGAGACTAAAAAATAATCAGCGAAAAATACAATACAAATGTACAGCAATACCACTAAACTATGTTGCTACAACACCCAGCATACTGATCAGTCCCAATTGACAATGTTTAACGAGAGAGCACATAATGGATAGAGTTTTGCTGGATTATTATTTATAGTACCGAATTTTATCATTTATTGGGTGGATCCATAAGTTCGTTTGGTTTTTTAAGGGAGAAATTAAACAAATTTTTTTCATATAAAGAATAAATTTTACTGAATAATTTATTTGCCGTTTTTTAATGATCTCTTGTCGTCTCTCTAACAATTTCCGTATTCTGCTCTCGTAAAACATTTTAAGCTTAGAAGCGAAAAACTGATCGAGATACGTTTTCACATCTCTCTCTTCAGCGAACGATATCCCGTTGAGATAGTTTTAGAGGTTCCGGAATTAGTGGTAATCGGATGGTGCAAGATCCAGAGAATAAGGTGGGTGTAATAAAACATCTCAGCTAAGTTGCACTAACTTTTGCTGTGTGATTATTGCGGAGTGTGGTATGGCGTTGTCATTTTGGAATACAAAACCTTTGCGATTGACTAGTTCTGGGCGTTTCTGTAGCAATGATTGGTCCAATTTCGTTAGTTGGGTGCAGTAGATATTCGAATAAATCGTTTCTCCTTGATGAAGCAGATCATAAAACAACACGCCGTGATAATCACACCATATTGAGAGAAATATCTTTTTCAGATATAGGCCGGGTTCCGGAGGTGATGTTAAGTCTGTCGCCAGTAGTTGTTCGCGATCTCCTGCTCCCTACATTGTCGTAGATAATCCACTTTTGATCATCCGTCTCAATTCGTTTGAGAAATGGGTCCCTTTCGTGCCGGTTCAGAAGAGGGTTGCAGATTGGTATTTGGCCAAGCTGTTTTAAATGCTTTTAAACGGTTCCAATTGTATTTTCAGGAATTTCTCATAACTGTGGCGACCGATCTTGTTCGATTAGAACCTTGATATCACTTGAAACAGCCTCGGTGGGCCAACCGCAGCGTGGTGCACCTTCCAGGTTCATATCTCCAGTTAGAAACATGACAAAATATTTTTTGAACAGTACGTTTCGTTAAGGCATCGTAGTTATCTTTCGGTGGGTCTCCGAAGTTCGCTTGCCTTTTTTGCAATAAAAAAGCAAAATATGACGAAAATATTCGTAATCATTTGACATATTCAGTACTGGGTAGCACAACCAAAACTAATTCCAATGAAACCAAACACAGTAGTTTAGAAGAGCTCATGTCATCTCAAAAATGTTTGATGGGTAGCTATGTTACCACTATATACTATCAAGATATAACGCGGACAATTTTATAATCCCAGCTTATTTTTAATAATTATACTATGTAAATGATTTCATACCGAACTTTCTGTACAAAGGATGCGGACAGACTTGAGACGACAATTTTGATTGGAAAATTTTTCTATAACAGACAGCAGCGAGCTTGTGAGCTCATGTTCTGAGAACATTAATCTAATCGAATATCACTTAGTTCAATAATACCTACTGGAAATTCGGTTTCAAAATGGAGTTTAGATTTTTAGCCTTTTGTTGTCATTTATAAAGATTTGATTGAAACATGCCAACACGGTTCCGGTTAAATTTCAAAGAAAAGTTATGCAATTAATGTATCGGAAAAGCTTATTATTCGCAATGTAGCTACTACATTAAAACTTGGCGGTTAGGTATTTTAAAGAAATAACGAATACTGTGAAAAGCAAAACACGGATACGTCAATAGGAAAAAAAAAATTACGAGTAGTTGGTATATGCCGTAGTTCAAGTAACATATGAATGATTTTGCCAGGCTCATGCCTTAACACTCCAACCTTCGTACTATCATTTCGAGCAATTCTCTCGCTGGTCCTTTGAGCTGAACACTAATAGATCAAGGATTTAATTTTGGGAGGGGGGGGCATCAGCTCGAAACCTTTTTTTTTTCATACATATATATAACGATAGTTACTTTGGAAAACAAGAAAGAAACTAACTACCTATATGAAATAGTGTTTAATTGATTCATAAAGTCCTATTAAATGTAATTACAGGATAAATAATACTTTAGGAGGCAATTTCGTAATATTTATTTCCATAAAACATGATTAAATTAAACCACCTTGGGGGGGAGGGCTTCAGCCCGAAAGCACCTCTCTCCTCCCCCTCCCCTCCCGTAGATCCGCCTGTGAAGCTGACAATACATTTCGTGATCTATGAGTCCTCTAAACCCTCAATGAATATTGAAGAAGTTCTTTCACAAATGTGTAGGCTGAAAAAAAAAATTCATTTTAAAGAAGGAAAGTGAAAGGATTGTAGCGATTTTATCTATCCATAACAATTCGGAAAATAAAATAATTATGATAGTTCAAACAAGAATTACATATTACAAATATTTTTTTATCTATATAGAATAGAATAAAATAGAAAAGAAACTTCATTCTGGGACAAAGTTCCCTCAGAATAACATGGATGGACAAATAAAAAAAAAAAATACACATTTGGCCAAAAGACTAACAAATACAAACAAGTTTACGTTTCATATGTGCAATTCTATTGTAAAAAATATATATTTCTTCATAAAAATATTTTTAAACTGTAAATTAAAAACAATTTTTTGATCGAATAAACGATTTTATTTTCACGATTTATAAATTATAAAATACTATTTTTTCATCATGGTCTTTCAATTTTTCTTAAACGGACATCCCTCAAAAACGGACAATTTTTGATTTCCTGAAAGTGTCCACTTTTAGGAGAGGTTTTACTAAAGTAACTAAAATGGTCTAGTATTAGTAACTATTTTGTCTTAATTTTTATTCGGTAGGGGAGGAATGCCAGAAATTGGTTGAGCGGGCAGCAAAGGAGTTTTGGAACGAAGCAGATCTATGAGAAGGGATATATAGGTCAGAAAGTCGAGATCTTGTGGTAAGGGAATGGTTTGAGGACTTGAATTTGAGGAGGCTGTAGGCATAAGAAGGACGATGATTGTTGATGATTTGATAAAAGAATGTGCCTAGGAAATATTGTCTTCTGAAGGAGGGGAAGAGCCACCCTGATTCAATGTAGTGGTGGGAAAAACGGGTGCATCTAGGGGTTCCAATTACAAATCTTACGAAGCTATTCATAAGTACTTTCTGATATGTATGTATCTGATAAGTATTCATTGTTAGACATATATTTTTGATAAAATTAATAAAAGTGGTATTGAAGTTATACTTGGAGGTTAAAATAAACAAAATACAGTGGATCAAGAAAGTATTGGCAAACTCCAATTTTTCTGCGAATCTCAATAGAATTAGTAGTTTTTCCAGAAATAATATTTATATAATAAAGTGGCCTTTGAGAATTATATTTTAGAAGCAATGAATGTCCGGAATTCAAAAGCAATGTTTAAAGTAAACACATAGAGTAAAGTTTGAGGGTCTAAAAAGTATTAGCACAGTTCAAATGTTTACTATTAGCTACAGTCGTGTGGCCAAAATGAACAAACGACAGAGCACATCCTGCAAAGCTGCCAACTGGTGGAGAACATGCGGAGGCAGATATGGCCCCAACCTATAGACCTGGGGACCAAGCTGTTCAGAAGTCTGGAGGACCGCTAATTTTATATTTTTACTTCCCGACATAGCCATCTAGAGTGAACAACGAAGAAGAAGCTACAGTCAAAACAAATTAATACCTTTCCTTTCAAGAAATTAGAAACGAGGATTGACGGTAGTACAATGAAAATATTAACAATCAGTTTTTGCTGTATATTTTCCATAAAAAAATGGGCAAAACCAGTGAATATTGTGTCAGTTTAAAAAAAAATACATCGTTAAATTACATTGTAATATACAAATAGCGAATAAATTAGAAATCGGTTTTAGTAGCGTTCAAAATATTGTACAAAAGCTTAGAAAGTTTTAAACATACCCGTTTAGAGCGGCCATCAAAATTTAATAAGATGACACAAAGGAATATCCATCGAATTGTTGAGCAAAATGGCACTTTATCAGTCGCCGAGATAGCAGAAGAAGTCGCACATATTTCAATAGCCATCTTCTGTTAGAAATAGAATTCATAAATATTATTATTATGACAGATTCCGAAGAAAAAAATTTTTATTACAGAGGGGAACCGCAAAAAAAAAGACTTGAATTTACAAAAACTTAATTTAATAAAGACATAGAATTCTAGAAAAATGTTATCTTTTCAAGATGAAAGTAAGTTTAACATATTCCATTCTAATGGCCACAAGTTCGTTAGGCGAAAACTTGACACTGAGTTTCAAACTCGACATGTTAAGCCTCCTGTAAAACATCGAAGTGCCTAAGTTTGGGAGGGCATGCCACGCAATGGCGTTGGAAACTTAACCTTTATTGACAATATTATGAATGCCGAACTGTATATTGACATTTTACGACATAATTTAACAAGTAGACTCGATAATGTTAGGAACAAAGATGCATTTATCTTTCAACAGGATAATGACGCCAAGTTCCCACCAAATAAAACAAATGGATGAATGATGTACAGTGTCCCCAGCCAATTATATCAGTCAAATTAGCATTAAAAAAAGCGTCTACACAAGATCGGGTAATTAAATTGTTTTTTTATATTGTTAGGTGCTGTAATTTCTGGAAATGAATCTTATCACTGTCTGTTTTATAAACTAAAATATGTACATGATCTGAATGGCATGTAATGAATAATTACCGGACTATTTAGCTAAAATCATATATCAATAATCCAGGTTGTTAATAAGAATATAGAAGTAAAAATAATAAAAAATGTTTTGGGCAATTAAATTATTGTACGTTAATTCAATCAAAATAATGCCCTAAAAACGATATTATAGCTCCATAACTAAGCCATTTATTTTATTTTTAGGTGTATGGTGAATATAAAAAAATCCAAGTTTTCGCCCTCGAAAGGCTTGTAGGTTCGCCGCAGTGCTCTAAAAACCACTGAAATTTTGATTTTTTTGTTTCACTAAATATCTCATTTTTAAAGCGCTGTAGCTAAAAAATGGTTATTTTCAATTTTAAACTGCTTGAATTTTTCTAGCATTTATGTAATAATAATATTTTTTTTTTAATCGGACAGGAAACGAACTACCGAGTTTTTAAAACGGGCACATTTTCAAAAACTAATAAAAAAATCTGGTGCGCGCAACACACAACTTTCACTTACCGATCTACTTTGAATAGAAATTATTTGAAGTGCATTTTAAACGGAGCTAAAGCTTAAAGCTTACAGATAACAAGTCATTAAGACCATTATAATTACAAAATGTCTATTTAATATATAGAAGACATGCAATAAAAATCAATTCACTATATCTGATTTTATAAACCACAGAATGACTAACTCCAATTTCAACATTTTTGAGTGATGTCATTTTAGTGATATTTTTAGTTGAAAAAGTTATCTATGCAGACAATGAGTAAGTTGATTCCAGAAGTGGTGATTGTAGTGTTGTAATATAGAACTGAGAATACAAGTATAAATTTAGGTACTACTTTCTTATGAAAGGTGTTCATAGGAAAGACACTTTATTAAATATCTCTAGAGAAAAAAAAAAGTTTTTTTAGTCTCAACAATTAAGAAAATATATTTTAAATTTATGAAAATTTTCACCTCTTCAGGGAAAATAAATAGAGACCATATCTTTCCTCCTAATTGTCCAATTTTAACGATATTTTTTTTTGTTTTTTTAGAAAATTCCATAAACATTTAAAAAACCATATACAATATCAACAAAAAAGCGTACACTTTTTGAGTTATTGGGAATTTAATTTTAACATTCCTCGTAACGTTTTTTCCAGCTTCTTTTCGTTGAAGTATGTTATATAGATAAATTTAAAGGGTATCGAGAAAATGACTTTAGCGAAGTTTCATTGAAATCGGTACATTCGTTTAGGCGCTACAGTCTGTAGGAACGCAGGTTTTTCTGCATTTTTATTTTTTTCTCCTTTATTAATTTATCAATTCTTTCAAAAGTTATATGTAGCATTTTTTCGTAACTCTGAATAATGCGAAATGGTTAACTTTTTAAAATAAACCATATTAAAGGTACTTTAGAGGAAGACATATATGAACATTGGGCATTTAAGCCCTGTAAAGTGACATCAACGGGGATAAGACCTAAATGATATTAAAGACCACTTAATTATACAATGATACACCGAGTTTGATCAAAATCGTTAGAGTCGTTTTTGAGAAAATTGTAAAAATGTGTTTCAGCGTTCATATAAAGTGGCACTTCCGGTTAGCCGATTTTAACGAAAAAGTTGCTGTCACATCCGGCCCATATACAAACCTTAAATACTTAATATCAGTTTCGTACTACTTTTCGTTTATGAGCTAGACTGTTAACACACACACACAGATAGACAGACACACACACACACCATTTTGCGAAACTTGGTTATTTGAACTTAGGGGACCTCAAAACATGTATTTCCGTTTAAAACTGAGATTCGAAAATTTTCACGATCGCAATACTTACCCTTACTATATATTACAGATATACGTAAGTGAAAGTAACATGCATATATCTTTATTTTTAGCTGAATATCTTTTTTCATAAGCTTCTTAGCAAATTATCATCACAATTGAATATTGAAGCGTAAAAAATTTACTTACTACATATTACTTTTAATTATTTATTGATTTTTTTTTAAACGTTTAAATGAGCTACTCTGTCACTATTACTGATGTTCTCAATTGTGACAAAATGTAATATTACTCCATAAAGAATTGCTTGTTGCACATTTTTTTTTTCAAACTTTACAATATGCCAAAAAAATATATTTAATATATATACATATATATATATATATATATATATATATATATATATATATATATATATATATATATATATATATATTTATATATAAAATATTTTTTTTACCATTTCAATTTGACTGATCACCCCAACCATCCCTCTCTTCAATTATTCACTAGAGTCAACCATAAACCCACAATTATATATTTTTTATAGCTTGAGAAAAAAATCAACTGCATATTTTTACTTGTAATCTTTTTTGTAGAAAGTACCTAATTGTAGAAGAAATGATTAATTAATTAAAAAAAAAAACCAACGTCACCATCTAGTTCCAATCCATCTGTTTTTCAGTCCATTTTGAGTTTTGAAAGAACGAGCGCGGGATATTTTCTGTGTTCATATTGTTGTTGTAGTTAGAAATGTCGGTTCCGATAGATATATGTTTTATTTGTCAAGAATTGAGGAATAGTGATGATTAGAGACGGGATTTCCATGTTATTGCACTTTTTATTCGCTTGACTGTAAAAACTCTGGACTCGAATATCTATCCGATTCAGGACCTGTAGAATAACATATTAAAGTTTTATATTGCACGTTTTGCCGTTTTTGGCTTAAATTGCACAATTTTGATTTTTGTTGCATTAAATTGCACTTTTGTGCTAAATTAGACGATTTATAAATGCAAATGTATAAGTAAGTGTGTTAATATTTATTTTCTATCTTTACTTACTTATTATTTTTATCTTTAATTACTATATTGTTCAAATTAAAATCATAATTCCAGATAGAAAAATATGAGGAAGGTAAATAATTCTGTGTGAAGTAAAAATCGTATTCATTACAAAAGGAAGAAGTAAACACAAGTGAGATCTCTTCTTGGAATAGAACTTGCCTAAAGTATTGGACCATAAAAAGCTGTTTTCCTTGAATTAGCTGTTTTGTTAGTAAGACATTTATAGTTATTGTTTTGGCTTGAATCCTTACTTACCGTTCAACCCTCCAGTATCTCTTCTGGCTTTAAATTGATTTGTAGAAATTTCATTATAGAAAAAAATATTGATAATGCTTAAAGTAAAATCTAGTCTCTCGTCAAAAATTAAAATCTGGATATAAAAATACCCTGATTTGAAATGTGAGGACAATGAGTTTGATCAGAAAGTTTTTTACACCTTATGAAAAATGAAGTAGGTGATAGGAAATCACTGATAGACGCTAGTTGTGGAACATCTAAGAAAAAAATATTCCTATCAAATAATTAAATTTTTTTTTTTTCAGGAGTTTGAGAATGTAATCCCACAAAATATTTTTTGTAGTGTTATAGAAAAACAGCTTCAACACTAATATTTCAACTCTTGAAAATTTCAAACATTACAGTCTATTTCAAATGTTTTTAAAAATTCATTAAATTTTAACACAAGCGTTTTGGAATGTATAATATTGGAAATTTCAACCCTATTAAAAAATAAACTTTTCATTATTTTTAATAATAGTTAAATATCTTAAATTTGTCTGGTCTAAATAATATATAAGTACCTATAATCCCTGCATTCATTTATTCCTTCAAACCTTCAATGCTCTGCGTTATTTCATAATAATCGTTATTATAATAGTTGATTATAATCTGGAATTTCCTTTTCAATGTAAAATTTCAATTTTTTTTTTAAACTCTCTGTTAACTGAAGATCTGATAAGATTTCGATGTATTAATCTTATAAATTAAATAATATTGACGATTTTACACGTTTATAGGTGTTAATTACTCAATTATACGTATTTTGAATTTTTCTGCACGATTTTGCACATTTCGAGTTTTTTACTGCACGTTTTCTGAATTTTTACTGCACGATAATCCGGTCTCTAGTGATGATACAGTAGTCGTCAAACAAAGAGGGATAAATTTATTTACATGTTTTGAGGTACCCTAAGTTCAAATAACCAAGTTTCGCAAAATGGTGTGTGTGTGTGTGTGTGTGTGTGTGTGTGTGTGTGTGTGTGTCTGTCTGTGTGTGTGTTAACAGTCTAGCTCATAAACGAAAAGTAGTATGAAACTGATATTAAGTAAAGTGAAAGGCGAACGCTTCACGAAAATATACGTTTACTCCAAGATTTGAACTAAGTTAAAGTTCACGTTGCTTGCCGAAAACGTTACAGTAAAGAAAAATCAATTGTGGCTTCCATTCTTCGCGGAGGTACTCTTTTACCCAGCGCAGTGTTTCCTGTAGGGCGAGCATCGAAAATTTCAATTTCAAATCCAGTCGTTTTTTGTATGGGGAATTTATTACTGAAAAGTTTATTTTACTGCAATCACGGTTACCGGTTTTAAGAAGAAACGAAATACATTGTGTACAGAAGTTGTAAAAGCAGGAAACAATAATAAAAGCGGCTGAGAAACGAGGTGATGTGTGGAGTCAAAAAATAATACGGCGGCTGGAAAAAAAAAATGTCTTACATAAATGTTGGCAAATTTTTAACTGTTTAAAATTTAATATAACAATTGTATAGCTATATCGCTTAAAAAATGAGATATTTAGCGAAAAAAACATTAAAAAATTTAAGTTGTTTTTGGATCACTGTGGCGAACCCAGAAGTCTTTGAAAAGCGGAAACTTGCTGTTTTTATGTTCACCATACACCTAAAAATACTCCTAAATGGCTTAGTTATGGAGCTATAATATCGTTTTTTAGGGCATTATTTTGATTGTATTAACGTACAAATATTAATACAATGATTTAATTGCCCAAAACATTTTTTTATTATTTTTACTTCTATATTATAAGGATATCCCTTTAAAAGGATATCACACTCGATCCCTTATTCGCTCACTGACAATACATTGGCTATTATTTTTACAACATCTTTCAATTAATGATATTTTTTTTTCATTTCTTCTACAATTAGGTACTTTCTACAAAAAATATTACAAGTAAAAATATGCAGTTGACTTTTTTCTCAAGCTATAAAAAATATATAATAGTGGGTTTATGCTTGACTGTAGTGAATAATTGAAGAGGATGGTTGGGGTGATCAGTCAAATTGAAATAGAAAAAAAAAATTATACATATATATATATATTAAATATATTTTTTGGCATATTGTAAAGTTTGAAAAAAAATGTGCAACAAACAATTCTTTATGGAGTAATATTACATTTTGTCACAATTGAGAACATCATTAATAGTGATAGAGTAGGTCATTTAACGTTAAAAAAAGTCAATAAATAAATAAAATTAATATGTAGTAAGTAAATTTTATACGTTTCAATATTCAATGTGATGATATTTTGCTACGAAGCTTATGAAAAAAGATATTCAGCCAAAAATAAAAATATATGCATGTTTTTTATTAGTTTTTGAAAATGTGCCCGTTTTAAAAACTCGGTAGTTCGTTTACTGTCGGGTTGAAAAAAAAATTATTATTACATAAATGCTAGAAAAATTCAAACAGTTTAAAATTGAAAATAAACATTTTTTAGCTACAGCGCTTTAAAAATGAGATATTTAGTGAAAAAAAAAATCAAAATTTTAGTGGTTTTTAGAGCACTGCGGCGAACCCACAAGCCTTTCGAGGGCGAAAACTTGGATTTTTTTATATTCGCCATATACCTAAAAATACTCATAAATGGCTTAGTTATGGAGCTACAATATCGTTTTTTAGGGCATTATTTTGATTGTATTAACGTACAAATATTAATACAATAATTTAATTGCCCAAAACATTTTTTTATTAGTTTTACTTATATATTCTTATTAACAACCTAGATTATTGACATATGATTTTTGCTAAATAGTCCGGTAATTATTCATTGCATGCCATTCAGATCATGTACATATTTTAGTTTATAAAACAGACATTGATAAGATTCATTTCCTGAAATTACATAAACTATTTAAGAAATATACAAAAAAAAAAGTTTATTGGCTAAATATTACTGAATAAGCTTATAAATACATAATTTTTACAATAGAGTCCGTCTTAATTGGCCTAGAATATAAGAATATAGGAAGTAAAAAGAAAAAAGAAAATGTTTTGGACAATTAAATTATTGCATTAATATTTGTTCGTTAATGCAATCAAAATAGTGAACTAAAAACGTTATTACAGGACTATGACTATGCCATTTGTGTGTGAATGGTGTCGCTGAGTGCCAATGCCGCATTTCCGCCGATTAAACGTATTTTCTTAATAACTGCTTCAAATATTTTAAAAGTTAATCAGTGTTTTAGAAAAAAAAATTATTCTCCAAATGATTTATTTCGGTGCGTTTTTCGTTATTGTTAGCCGTTTATTTACAAACGATGCATGATTTTTAACTTTATTTCGAACATCATGAAAAAATTAACTTTACTGGTGTTTTCTTTATTGCCAAGGTCAATTATTTTTTAATAGTTTTTCATGTTTTATTATTCTTTAACTATCCAGCTTTAATTAAAGACCAATTATGACGAAATTAAGCCAAATGCTGAATCTCAGTGACCGAAAAACTAACTAAGTCAGAGAAGTCAATGTTCCATGTTTGAACACCATG
The DNA here is from genome assembly GCA_928085145.1 of Nezara viridula. NCBI lineage: Eukaryota > Metazoa > Arthropoda > Insecta > Hemiptera > Pentatomidae > Nezara > Nezara viridula. The sequence continues at coordinate 30,528,745 of OV725078.1, forward strand.
ACAGTACGGCCACGTTTTTTTTTTTTTTGACTGGCTCTTTTTTAATAAATAGTTACAAGAAACACAACTATATGAAATTTATTGAGATTTGGTCGGAGAGTACACGGTAGCGATTTTTCAAAACGCATCCCTCCTACCCCCCTAATATCTACCATTCCAGTCAATGGCTCATTATCTTCAAGAAAAACTTCCAAATTCTCTGAACGAGGTTCAAAACGGAATTAAGGAATTCTTCCGTTCAAAATTGAAACTACAAAATATTTTGTTCTTCATAATAATGAAGAAATCGAAATGGGTAAATTTTGAAATCTCGATAGTTCGATAGCTAAATCCTGTTGGATTTAGAAAAAAAATGTTAGATAACTTTAAGCTGCTTAAGATTGAATATAGCCATTTTTTTATCTATGTTACTCTAAAAAGGCGATATTTAGTGTAAACAAAAAAAAGTTCGAAATTTTAATGGTTTTTGGAGCACTGCTGCGAACCCACAGGGCTTTCGAGGGCAAAACTTGGACTTTTTATATTCACTACACACATAACAATATAAAAAAATAATTTTAATTACCTGACCTTTTTCAAGGTAACATGTCTAATTTGACTGGGCTAAATTGAAAAATCTGGTGCGTGCAACACACAACTTTCACTTACCGCTCAACTTTGAATAGAAATTATTTTCTGGCCATGTTGGGCTATTATAAAATTTTTGAATTGCATTTTTAACTGAGCTAAAGCTAAAAGATTACAGCTAACAAATCATAAATACTATTAAAATAACAAAAGTCCTATTTATTATATCACCGGTTGATTATGGATTGTACGATCCGTTGATTATGGATTGTACGACTATTAGTTATTAAACTGTTATTTTCCATTGCAAAGTTTACTAAAACGGAATTAAGAGATTTGCATTGTCTGTCATAGACAGGTCAAAAGTTGTCACACTGATTGTAAGTGGATTCTGTTGGAATATCGCAAAGGAAAATTTATCAAATTATTCACTAATTTAATTTTCTAAAAGGTTACATAATGATTTTTCGGAATAAACGGACGATATTGCGTTTACCATTATTTAAACGTAACATGTCTAATTTGACTGGGCTAAATTGAAAAATCTGGTGCGTGAACAATTATTTAAATATAATGTCAGATCTATAGTTATTAAACTACAGTAAATATATTTAAGGTTATAAACCTATCCAAGAAATATTTTTATATTTTACATCTTCTTTCACACAAGTACAATGAAATAGTATCTTAAACAATGTCATTGCCTTGAATCGGTGGGTTTTAAATACTTTTTCAAAAAAAATTTAAAAGTTTACATTTAGTAAGAAAATTTCATTTAATTTCCTTGAAAACATGTTATTATTTATATATTTTTTCGCCACTCTTCTTACCTTCTACAACTTTCTATATTAGATATTGTTTTTTTCTAAATTCTCCGCTTTCCAACGATATATAATACGTATACCTTCTGACCATTATTTCCGGAGATTCATTTTCGACCTGAATAAGTATTTTTATTTTTTTCTCTTTATTTAATTATCAAATTCTTCCAAAAGTTATATTTAGCATTTTTCCGTAACTCCTAACAATGATAAATAGTTATTATTTATAATAAACCAAATTAAAGGTACTTTAGAGGAAGATATGATAATGTTGAGATTTCACAAAAAGAAAATTCATCAAATTATTCACTAATTCGGAATAAACTTTGATACCTAATTATTTAAATATAATATCAGATCTGTAATCACTAAACTACAGTAAATGTATTTAAGGTTATGTACATATGCTTTATACATCCATGAAATGATTTTATATTTGACTTCTTCTTTCACACAAGTACAATGAAATGGTTTTTTTTAACAATGTCATTGCCTTGATTAGGTGGATTTTAAATACTTTCTACAAACGTAAAAATATTTTTTAAAGTTTACATTTCGTTAGGAAATTTAATTTAATTTCCTTGAAAACATGTGATTTACGTTAAATATTATCAGTTTTCAAAAATTATTATTTATAATTTACCTTCTGTATAAGTATTTTTATTTGTTTCTCCTTTATTCAATTATCAAATTCTTTCAACAGTTATATTTAGCATTTTTTCGTAACTTTTAATAGTGGGGATAAGACCTAAATGATATTAAAAATCACTTAATTAACAATGATACACCGAGTCGTTACACAAAATCGTTAGAGCCGTTTTTAAGGAAAAAGTTGGCAGGACTTCTGAGGCATATACCTATCTTAAATTTATCAGTTTCGTACGACTTTTCGGTTTCGAACTAGTGTTTACATACACACAGACCATTTTTCGGGACTTGGTTATTTGGACTCAGGGGACCTCAAAACGTGTATTTCCGTTGAAAACTCGGATTCTAAAATTTTCACTATCGCAGTATTTACACTTAGCATATATTACATATATACGTAAGTGAAAGTAAAAAGCCATTACATTCTCCGGGAATAAATACCATAGAACACATATGGTACCTGTTGGATTTGAAAGTAAGAAAAATAAAATTTCTTTAAAAAGTATCTAAAAGAAACGTTGTCAGAGGAATGGCGTGAAATTGGACAAGACGTAGCGCAAATTTTGTTTTGTCGATACCAAGAAGATTCCAGGATGTCATAGATGCCAATGGTATGATGACAAAATATTAATAAATATCCAATTCGTGAAATAAACCTCAAATTAATCTGTGCCAATAATTTTTTTACTATGTTGAAGTGATTTTTTGTATACTGATTTTTTTAATTAAGTAAATTTAAACTTTTTTCACCCTATTTATGTAATTCTCTAAATCTTTTATTAAATCAAAATGTTTAGCAAATCAATTTCATAATTTTTACAATGAAACCTGAAAAAAGTCACGTGCACCAATACTTTTTTGATCCACTGTGTGTTGGATTTAAATCCATAATTTTTGTATATATATTATTAAGAATTATGTTGTAAGTCGCTCATCCTCATCCTATCCTAACCCCTCCCCTCCCACTCTCTCTCTCTCCCTCTCTTCCTCCCTCTCTTCCTCCCGCCCTCCCTCGCTTCCTCTCTCTCACCCTCTCTCCCTCTCTCCCTCCCTCCCTCCCTCACGACACGACACGACGGTTCTAGTGTTCAGTTCAAAATCATTACCTTTCATTCATCCTTTAATGTTTATCATCCATTTAATTGTATTATATTCATGCAATATACATAAAAAATAATAGTTGATTCCTTTAAGACTGTTTAATAATTAATAAGTATTAATTACGGTATTATTTATTCGATAAATAATCCAAAAGTAATTCAAAATACAGTAGAGATTTTCAACAATAGCTATTTTCATTTTATTGTTTACAACAAATAATTATTATTGTCATTTAATATCTAATACACTTTCATTATAGTGGAAAATAAGTTTTGACTTTTTTAATGCAATTGACTTGACAATTTTTAATTAAGAAAAAAATATTTATTATTTCACGCTAATTTGCCATTTTTGTAATTTCTAATAAAAATAAAAAATCTTATATCTTCTAAGTATCCCTGATATAATTTATATCACATCTAATATTACACTGAACCTTTTCATGTTATTAATTTGTGGATATTAGCAAATAACATTTTTCGACAATCCATATATTTATAATTAATTAGCTGTTAGATATTGCAATGTTTTTTTCTTCAATAATATATTTTAATAATGTTGTTTTTCTCTGTAATCTTTTTTTTGTTGTTGTTTTTTTTTTTATATTGTCCGTTACTACCCCTACCCCCTCCACCAATCAACAATACAACCCCATTGTTTACTCTAATGACTTGACAGTTTCGCGATGGATTTCAGCAAGACAGCAGGTAAGTCTTTATCATTCTGAATTTTCTTCATACTCCTTTAATGTCCGTCATTTATTTATATCTATATCCTTATATTATATTTATACAATTTTCTATATTCTTTTGTGTCTTGTTCGTTCTAGTCCCAATAAAGACTAAATTCGGGTCGAAAATAAAATTGTTTTTCACTGTTCACATACTGTACTACGGTTAACCATTGAGTATTCAACACTGCAAATTTTCAAATAGTCATGAGAAGATATTTAATATCTGTAATGCAATAATAAATAACTAGTAGGCCCGTGAGAAAAATTCGCACAGCATATTGTTAAGTGATCAAAAGCCAAATAAATGAGAAAATAAAATAATGCAACATATCAAAAGATAAAAAAATCAATTGTTACTTCATCGATAAATATAATCGAACAAAAATATAAAGGAAACAAAAATTAATTTAAATCTTCATTAATGTTTGGAACCGACATGCGTACTTATTTGATAGCGGGAAATGTCCGACTGCTATCTGCCAATGTTTATAACCTTAACACTGACAAGCTCTTCGTATTCATATTTATTGTATTATATTCATATTATTATATCTTCGTATTCATATTTATTGTATTGTATTGGTATTATTGAAATTGTGAACAAAAACAGAAACAAATGTAATAATAAAAAAATACTTTTATTTTACAACATGTATATTAAAATAGACCAAAACATTATAAATATATAATTAAAAACATTACGAAAACATTGCAACATATATATCAGAATAAATGAAATAATAAAAATTGGGAAAAAAAATAGATGAAATAATAAAAACCACTTAAACAGCATAGCGTACATATAAAAGAATCACTATGAAGAAACGAACATTGTACATTGTTTTTAATGGCTTCTAATAAAGTTGTTGCTTTTCTATCGTTTATTTTGACCATAAAACACTCGTCTGTTTCTCGGCAAACTCCGCCAAACATCCATTGCTCAGGTAGACATGATTTTTTCTTTTCGAAAAAAGACTCGTCTGCTTCGACGACTTCGCCAGGTCCTCCAATGTTTTCATACGACCTGTTTAACATGTCACGGGCACAAACTTCTCTTAAAAAATTGTTCCATGTTACTACAGTTGCGTTGGTTAGTTTGGGCTGCTCTTTCCCCCACTGTATTGTTGTTAAATTATGGGACCACCCATAAATTAATTTTAAAGCCGTTAAAAAAGAAATCCTCGACCCCTCTAACCACGTTCCTTTCCTTATAGAAACGCTTTTGTTACAACTACGAAAGCATCTTCCCGTCGAACTCCATTTTAGCCTCTTCTTCTGAAGACGGTAATTCCCTCAATGTGACAACATTATACTAGGTAAGGAAAGTATTGCAATCGGGTCAAATTTCCGATATGCGGTTTTCGACGGATCTATATGTTTCAGAGCCCGAGTCCGAAAATCACATTTTTAGCCATTGGTTTGTCTGTCTGTCTGTGCCAAGATTTTCTCAGGAACTATTGAACCAATTTTGTTGCTTCTTTTTTTTTACTTTGTAGGGTTTTGACTACTGATGCCTGTGACAGAAATTCGGTGCTCCATGCGCAATAGCTTGCGCGCAATAAATGAAAAACATGTTTTTCTATTGACTGAAGCGCGAAAATGGCTCTAACGATTTTGATGAAACTTTCCTATAATGTTCTAATAATTGTCCTTTCTAGGTATATAAGTAAGAATATTTTTTTCCCAGTGATTTATTCTCCCATTCATTCCACTCAATTACATCATTACATCAATAAATAAGGTTTCGGGATCCACTTATATCCCATCTTCAAACTATAAATTACAACATATAGCTATCAACAATTATATATAAACAATATAGCATTTATTAAAATAATTACATACAACAATAATGTAATTTTTATTTTATTTTGCCAATCTTACCAGTATCCCGCATCATCTTATTCTCCATAAGTCTTGTCATATTAATTAAATTGTTTTCTTTTTCTCCTATTTCTAAAATGTAGTAATTTTAAATTTATTATTTATAATTTAACATATGTCTATTGTAGGCCATAGGTCACCAAAAAAACACAGTTTTTTTATATATTACATGTATGTTTATTCCAACGTTTCGGCTTCAGGAGCCATTTTCAAGAATCTGCAAACTAAATTTTAATTTCAAACGACATTCTTTGAAATAAAAGAATGAATTAGGACGAATCATATCGTAATGACAAATTTTAAAAATTTTATGGCGCGGTGCATGGTAGGTGAATGATACAAGTTTATTGTCTGAGGCTATACTTGAATGGTAAAAAGTAAATTAAAATTTAGTTTTGCAGGTTCTTGAAAATAGCTCCTGAAGCCGAAACGTTGGAATAAACATACATGTAATATATAAAAAAACTGTGTTTTTTTGGTGACCTATGGCCTATAATAGACATATGTTAAATTATGAGAAAATGGGACCAAACCCGAAGGATGGGACTAGAAAATTTATTATTTATTTAATTATTACTATTATTATATGCAATTAACTATTTTCAATGTTGAATATATTACTTGGAAATCATATTTTAGTCTCCTCTAGGGAGAGCCTAGTCAGATATTGAAAATTAAACTTTAAGCAAGGGGTCAAACTCCAATTCTTATATTTATTTTTATATATCTAATTTGTTTATAAGATAAGCATAGTGACTCCCTAATTTAACCGCATCGGTTTTGCATTTAATAGCTTTTTTATTATGTTTAATAATGAATATTGACTCTATTATTTTTCTCTGTATGCTGTGTGTTTTCTTATATAAACTTTGTGGTTTTACTAAGTTGAAATTATGTCTGTTAGTTATACTATGATGGGCTAAGGCTATTTTGTTGTCGGTTTTACTATTTTTAGTATCATTAAGATACTAAGTCATATTTCTTGAAAATATTGGATATTTTGTCAGTAAGACTATCAATTTGTGTTAGGCAATACAATTTTTTTTAATGGTTTTATATGCTGGGATTCTCTATTTTTTGTTTCCTTATTTTCTGCACTTCTGCTGGATGATGCTTCATTTTGGTTTATTGGCTTGAAAAAATGTCTAATAAATACATTTTTGTTATTTATGGATTTCCTCCCCTCTTTATTATAGTTTTGTTCCACAATGCTAATGTTTTTCTTTTCATGCTGTTGACACTGGGTATGTGCATGGGCTTCTTGTTTTTTTTATGTTCCTTCTCTCCATAAGTTCTTTATCATTTTTTCTGGATACCAATTTTCATTTAATAATGTATATACAATTTCTTTTACTTTTTTTTGTGTTTTATGCAAGTTAGTTTTATAACCCTGTCTATTAGATTCCTGGCTACATTCTTAATTTGATGAAAAGGGTGTTTGCTGTATAATTTAATATTCTATTACTAGTATCTTCTCCTTTTGTCCATTCTGTGGTCAACATCCCATTTTTATCTTTATGTATGCTAATGTCTAAAAATTTGATGATATTTTTTTTTTCCATCTCCTTAGTGAATTTTAAATTTGAAACCGTATTCAAGATATTTAAAAACATTTCTACACCATCTCTCTCTATTATGATTAGTATATCATCATCTTACTTAGTAATCATTGGCACTTCCTTTTTGTATATTTTCATTGCTTTGTCCAAAACCTGGTTCATCATCAACCCTGCCAGATTCATGCTCATAGATGATCCCATAGGAATACCATTTACCATTTTATACAATTTTTGTTTGTATGTGAGGGAATTATTTTCACTGCATAGTTTTACTCCTTCTATATCTAATTTCATATTTTTTATTTCAGTTTGCGGTTTTATTTTTTCCCAATTTGCTTCTATGATTTTTATTACTTCCTAATATTGATATTAGTAAATAGACTTTCTACATCAAAGCTGACCAGACAATATTTACTTTCTATATTTTTTATTTTTTCTAACTTTGATTTTACCTCCAATGAGTTTCTCACATAATTATTTTCAGACCTCAGGTTGTTGAGTGTGGGGTTAAAGTATTTAGCTAATCTCTCCGTGACCCCATTAATATTACTAATGATAGGCCTCAATGGAGCACCATTTTTATGTAGCTTTACAATCCCATGTATTCTGGGAGTAATGTAGTTGAGGTTAATTAATTTTATTTTACTTTTTTTTTTTTATGAAATTGCTTTTTATTAGTTTGTCTGTCTATAGCTCTATTGCTTTGTATACATTTTTAGATGGGTCATGTCGAATTTTTTTATATATTAGATCATTCTCCAATAAATTATTCATTTTGTTGCCATAATCAGCATGATCAATTATTACTGTTTTTTTAGTTTTATCCAATTTTATGATGTTCAGTTCAGCGTTGTTTTTTTAAAAAATGTTAGTACTAGTCAAGTCATTATGGACCTTGCTATGCAGTTTTAGTCTTATATCATCTTTTGAATTTCTTTGGGTGTTAGTTCTTGAATAGTTGTCCGAAAAATTGCTGATCTCTTTATTGATTTCATTCCGTAAGCATGATTTATGGTTCTCTGTGATTAATATGTCATTCATTATTAATTCTGTATCGGCATTATACTGATTATTTCTTTATTGTTATTGTTTGGCATTACATTGAAACTTTCTCCTAAGGCCAGTAAATTGATTATGTTATTTGGTATATTGGTCTTGCTTAAGTTGACTACACTATTGCTTTTGTACATGTTTTGATAATTATTCATGATCCTCTTTGATAACCGGCATTATCTGTATAAATTCTATTTATATTATAAGAATTTTTGTTTTGTGTTATTGAGATAGTATGGTTTCGTAAGTTGTGGGTTATAAGTTCTTATTATTTTATTGTCAATTCTATTGCTATGGTGGGCCAAGATATTATTTACTAGTTTTTCTAGTCTATTTTTAATATGCTCTGTTAATATTTTGTCATTTGAAATTTTTTTGAAAAATATATTGTCCATTTCATTTTTTATTTGGTGTATTCTCCAATGGGTTTGTTTAATTTCCAATTTTAAAATTGAGTGGCTATTTCAGAAATAATATTTTTATTTTTTTGTTTACATCTATTTAGGAAGTTAGTGTTGAAAAGATTTTCAATTGGCATGATGACTTTGATAATATGCAAAGGAATTTTGTTTTTTTAACAACTAAACATGCTGAGACATTTTAATTTGATCTTACCTTTCACATATTTGTCACTTAAATTAATAAAAGTTCGAACTGCATTATTTTGTATTCCACTAATGGCATTTAATTCTTCTCTAAATAACTTCCAATTCTCTTTGATCTTTGACTCATTCAGCCTCTGATTGGTCATGTTCAAATCCATCTGGGCTTGTTTAAGGTGAAAATTTTTGAATATTATAAAATAAGGCTCTGTTTACTTTTTCACCATATATGTATTTTAATTTTCATAGCTACGTTTCGCCCGGTAAGCCATCTATAATATAAACACCATTAATTTTGTATTTTAAATATAATTCTGCACTCTATGAAGGTGGTATTAGTCATATTCAATTAAATATTCTATAATGATGTAGAGATGGTTGACCGTTGATATGATATGAGAAGGAGTTAGTTGAGGGTGCGGTCAAATAAATAAAAAAAATGAAAATATATAAATAATTTTAATTCTTGCCGACGTTTCGACCCACTTTGCAGGTCGTCTTCAGGGCTACAAAAGATACAAACATGTTGAAAAAATAAAAATAAAATAAAAAATAAATATAAGTATATATAAATCACGAAGAAGTTGTCAGATACAGAAATAAAAGATAAAGAAAATAAAAAAATACATGATAAGAGAATATATAAAAGAAAATAAATACATGAATGTTAACGAATAAATAGATTGAAAATTGAATAACTATTGTTACAGTAAAGTTAAAATATGGATAAGATAACATAATTATTATAATTAACATAATTATCTTATTATTATGTTATCTTATCCATATTTTAACTTTACTGTAACAATAGTTATTCAATTTTCAATCTATTTATTCGTTAACATTCATGTATTTATTTTCTTTTATATATTTTCTTATCATGTATTTTTTTATTTTCTTTATCTTTTATTTCTGTATCTGATAACTTCTTCGTGATTTATATATACTTATATTTATTTTTTATTTTATTTTTATTTTTTCAACATGTTTGTATCTTTTGTAGCCCTGAAGACGACCTGCAAAGTGGGTCGAAACGTCGGCAAAAATTAAAATTATTTATATATTTTCATTTTTTCATTTATTTGACCGCACCCTCAACTAACTCCTCATAAATATTCTATAAATTATAACTCTAATTAGATTAAGTCAATTTTATTTACCGGCCGAAACGTAGTTATGAAAACTAAAATAAATATGGTGAAAAAATAAACAGAGCCTTATTTTATAATATTAAAAAAATTTCACATTAAACAAGCACATATGGACAAGTAAAATCAATTGTTACAAGTCGTTCAAACTAAAGTTGAAAATCAAGTGTCGTTTGTAAATAAATGGCCAGAAATAACGAAAAACTCTTGGAAATAAAACATCTGGAGAATACATTTTTCTTTCTAAAACACTGATTAATTTTTAAAATATCTGAAGCGGTTACATCAAAAATATAGTTAATCGGCAGAAAAGCGGCACTGTGGTAGACGCCTGGAATCCTCTGCTACATCTTTCAGTACTCATAAATGGCATAATAACATTATCATAATATAATGATATTTTAAGTGCATTATTTCGATTGTATTAGCGAACAAATAAAATGTGCAATAACTTCAAAATCCAGTCTCCGGTGAAGAGAATTAATATGAGCAATGTACACATACCTTAAAGCTATTGCACTGTAATTTAATTTGTGTTATATTTTTTACTTTTCTACCGCTACTAGGTAAGATTGCAAAGTTTCGATTTACGGTTTTCAGTGGACAAGCGGAGAGCCCCCTGAGTCCAAAAACACATTTTCAGCCATTGATCTGCCCCTTCGTGCCATGATTATCTCGGAAGCGATTGGATCGAGTTTGTTATTTATTTTTTTGTTAAGAAGGGTTTTGACTACCGGTGTTTGTGAAACAAATTATTGCAATATCTGTGCAATAAGGGAACATGTTTTTCCATAGACTGTAGCGCCAAAACGATTTTAATAAAACGTTCCTCTAATTTTCTACTTAAAGTCTTTTCGATTTTCGTATATTTAGTGAATATAAAAAAAGCGAAAATTGTTTTGGGGAGCTAAATCACAACGTATATATCCAATCGGGTTTCAACGGATCTTAACATTTCAGAGCCCCTTAAGTCCGGATTGAATAAGAAAGATTATTAAATTTCTGACAAAGATATCGAAAAATCATCTAAATTGAACCACTTTTAGCAAAGTTACAGTGTTCTGATTTTTAGACGCTTATTTTCATAATGGTTCACTTGCCCATTTACATTGCTTAGTTCATCCAAAAAATTGTACTCTGATGATTTCTCCGATTGGTTTTTAGGAAAATGAATCTAGTCCAATTGTTTTGTTTTTTCTAATGGATACATTTATAGTTTTATATATTTTTAAAAAACAGGCAGGAAAGTCGTATGAGTGGACACACCAGATTTTTATTTAAATCATTGGTAACAATGTTTTGATTGTATTTAACTCTTGCAATCGGGGGAACGGGAGGAGAAATGGGGGGCTGTCACTATCTTTCTTGAAAATGCCTTTAATCTATTCTCAAGTTAATTTTATTAATTTGGTTGGACTTTAATATGTTTATGTCAATCTAACATCTAAATGTACCCATTCTGAAGCGTTTTTTTAAGATATGAAGTATCATATTTAATAAATAGCAACAAGCTAATAGGTAACTGCAAGACCCTTGCGTAAGACCATGACCAAGACTGCCTCGGTCTCGCGTTGCTCTTGCATTTGGGCAGCACTAATGGCTACTGGGTGTATTTGGAAATTCAAAATTGGGTGTGTTTCCATTGACAAGCCGTTGGAGATGGTTTCCAAGACTCTTCGTAATTTTTGGAAGAGATAGTATAATGAGTACCTCCACAATCTGGTGCCTCGCAACAACTATGGTCACACAAAAGGACTGCTAAATGTGAATATTTTGGTATCGACAGCGGATGCTTACTTTTTTCTTCAATTGTGGAATAATTCAACCTACATCCCACCCTTAGAGCTGCGTCCTTATCCAAAAATGGTGTGAGCTTGTTTAATTAACCCTTATATGGTTTGCCACCTTTAATGCAATCAATTTCAATCTGGTATGAGGATTCCAAGTCAGACGTTTGTCCAGGTGGAGTCCTAGGTAACGGATTTGTTCAACAGGAATAAGTGAGGTGTTGTTAAAGGATACTGAAGGACAGGAAGTCATTGGTTTACGATGAAGGATGAAAGTAATTTGATGGGATTTATTGGAATTTATTTTAATTCTGCAGTTTTGACACCATTCTTCAAGGTTTATGATGTGGGATTAAAGAGTTTGGAATGCAATAGATGGGTCGTTATTAAATGATAGGATACATGTGTCATCTGCATATGTGGTGATGACAGTGTTGGGATGTCAGCTGTATAGACTGTGTAAAGGATACTACCTTGAAGGCACAGGTGGATTTACGGGGAGGGAGGCTTACGTGCTGAAGCCCCCCCCCCAAACGGTAAAATATAACTATGTTTTATAGAAAAAAATATTAAAAACTATCTCTTAAAGTATTATTGTTCGTGTTACATATAATAGGACTTCAAGAATCACTTAAACACCATTTCACATAGGTAGTTCATTTCTTTCTTCTTTTTTTTTTCAAATTAATTATCGTTATATATATATGAAAACAAATCTTTCGGGCTGAAGCCCTCCCAAAATTAAATCCTGGATCCGCTAGTGCCTTGAGGAACACCTGCAGACTGGGAAAAGCGGGATGTATAGACATTGTTGTGATTTACTTTAAAGTATCTATCAGTAAGGTAGGAACGGATAATGAGGAAGTATGTAGATGGTAGGAATTTTCGGAGTTTGTACAGCAGTCCGGGATGCCAAACTCTATTAAATCCTATCAAACGCCTGTTCAACGTCGAGAAAGACTCCCGTACAGTACATACCGCGCTCCAATGCAAAGGATACTACGTCTACCACATGATGGCATTGGTGTATAGTGGAATGGGAGGAGCGGAATCCAAATTGGTGATCTGGGATTATGTGATTAGAATTCAGGATGGGATACAGGCGTTTTAAGGTTAGTTTTTCCAGGATTTTTCCCATGATGGGTAAAAGAGAGAAAGGACGGTAAGAGTATGGGTATTCTGGTGGCTTTTTGAGTTTGTGAATCATTTTGACAATAGATATTTTTCAAGGATCAGAGAAATATGTGGATCGGAGTACAGCATTATATATGAAAGTAAGGAATAGTGTGGCTTTTCGAGGAAGAAGTTTTAAGATCTGGGATGTTATTAGGTCATGTCCAGGAGCTTTGCGGGAGGGTAATCTGTGAATGATGTTGGATATTTATATGGGATGAAATGCTTTAGGTGGAAGGGACATTTGGAGAGGAGTGTAAAGTTCTGATTCAATACACTCGATGTAGGTTGGATTAAGGATATCAGAATGTGGGTTGAAAATTTGGAAGAGATGTTGACCGAATATTTGGGCTTTTTCTTCAACCAATCAATTAAATTTTATTTCTTAATAAAAGTTGTGAATATATTTAAACTTTAATAGATTTATTATCTGTTGGTAGTATTATGAAACTTAGACTATGGCGGCCCCTTCATTATGAAGATCTCCAGTAAGCACAATGCTCCTAAATCGAAATGTTGGTTAGCTCTCTTTGTGTACGTGTCTACCAAGGCCATCCATCTAGGATTTGTGACGGACCTATCCACTCCTTCATTTACTGCCACATTAGACAGATTTATTGCCAAACGTGGTTTGCCTTCGCGCGTTTATAGTAACTGTGAACTAAATTTAGTTGGAGCATCCAAGAAGTTGAAGGAGCTTTATCAATTTAAGGGCTAGAGCTAACACATTTCTAACCATTTAAGTCGGACGGGTATAAAGTGGACATTCCAGCATCTCCTCATTTCGGAGGTATTTAGGAGACAGCTATTAAATCCGCTAAAAGACACCTTCCTGCCGTTCTCCAGGATCATGTGTTAACATATGAGGCATTTTATACTCTTCTAGTACGAGTTGCAGCCGTTCTCCATTCCCATCCTACCTTAAATATTTGCAGTCAGCCTTCGGATAACCTGAATTACCTCACCACAGGGCACTTTCTTATAGGTCAACCCCTCCTAGCCAGACCAGAAATAGAAGACCCGATACAAGTATCACATAAAAAGTAATAGGAAGGTAATAACAAACTACTGGCCATTTGTATCAGATAAAAGTGTCAGATACAAAAAAGTACGGGTATCAGTTGTATCTAGATACAAAAATTCTGGTATCAACGCATCCCTAGTCAGAATTGTAAATCACTACTTAAAAGTTTCTGAGGTCTCAAGACCAATAGTACATTTTTTTTAAAAAACGTTTCACTCACTAACAAGTACCTATTTACTTAAAATAATTATTTGTAGTTTGATTATAATAAACCTTTAATTTTCGTTGAAATCAGTAACGTCCATATATATATATATATATATATATATATATATATATTATATATATATATATATATATATATATATATATATATAATATATATATATATATATATATATCGTGTGACAGCCTTTACTGAAGGTAGAAGACGGGATATGTACCTTCAACTGTTATGCGGGTTGGATTCGACCCGAGCGTTTATAGAAGAGGGTTAAATAATAATTTTCATTGTAATCGAACAATGAAAACTTTTCACTCGATATTTGACCTTCTATTAATAGTTATAATAGAATCCACCTGTGATTACAGCTTTATTGTAGATGTTATACATGTTGCATAGCGAAATATTGATCAAAACATTTTTATTTTTGAATATCCATGAAAATTCTCTCAACATTTCATCAGTTATAATATCTACATGGTCCCGCAGTAAAGATTACTTTAAAATATGTATGTTGATACTCAAACACCACATCTTTAAAATGACACCTACAAATGAAATGTTTGTGTAGTGATCAATATTAATAACATCGAGTTTAGGATAACCTCCTTGGAGAATGGACAGAACATTTGACTTGAAATCTGATTTGTTTATGTTGTTCTGTTTTCCGTTGAGTTTATATACTGAAATGTTAATTGTAAAGCACTGGTATTAAAAAAAGTAACATATATTTTTTTGTTTTTTAATAAAAAATAGTTTTGAATTTCGTTATTATTAACTCAGTAATAAATGCTCGTAGAACTGTTTTAGGATGATTTTTAAATCTATTCAAATTATATTTATTTTTGTAGTGCTTGATCTATTCTGCATGTCTATCTTATGTTTTTTTAGTCCTAAAATCTGGATTGGAGAAATGGAGACTTGTTATATACTGTTTCATATTTAAAGCTTTGTTTTACAATTTTGTTATAATTAAATTTTTGCAAGTTTCAATAGTGTTTAAAATTGACTATTATGAAGAAATTTCAGTTAGAAGTTTGGAATACATTCGATAAACTATGCCTAATGTCAGCAATTACAAAACTTAAAACCAGTTTTACTGACCAAAACTGGTAAGTTGGTTATTTTTCTTCATTTTCTTTTATCATAGGGAAGAAATTGTTAAACAACAACTTGCTATTATTTTAGGGTTGCTATTAGTAGATACACAAAGCAGTTACATGAAAACATTTCTTCTTTTGTTCAATATGACAACAGAAGTGATGAATGGTTTTCTGCTAAGCAGTGTTCAGCTCAGTATGAAGTTCTTATTAAAGGTTCTGGGGCTCGCAAGAAGAAGAAAGTAGACAGAAACTTTGATTACTCGGAAGTTCATGAGGCTCTTTTGGTTTCATTAAATCAAGGTAGTTTTTTTCAATTTATTTTCTAAAGCTTATTTAAATGTTATATTATTTAACATTAATTTTCTCAATGCCGAATTCCTGAATACCCAATAATTGTAGATGTCTTATTGCTTGGTTAGCTATATGAAACGGTACAACTCTAAAGCGGTAATGTAATTAAAGCTAATTAACATCCTGGTTTTAGCCCAAAAGATTTAGTAAGGAATTCGCCTATTAATAAGTGTGATGTTAATAAAGGGAGGTTATAGTATGAACATATTAATCCTTCACTATTCCTGGAATCCTATTTATACCAAGAACTAGGGATCTTGCCTCTCTGGATAGGTTATGTTTGTACATGGTGGGAAGGGGGAAGTACATTAGTATGGTGCTACCTTCACATTTAATGGAATCCTGTCAATTACCGAAAGTCATTGAATATTGATAATTGTTGAAATGTAGTTGGCACGGGTAGGAGATGTCTTTTGGGTCTTCAGATACCCAGTGGCGGGAATTATCTATAAGGGAGTTGTGCTGGGTATACTGAGGTGTGCATCCCCAGTGTGGAGCCATCACCTGAATCAGGTGCTGAAGAAGAAGATGGCCACCATTCAGAAGCTTGCCCTGATGAGGACGACTAGGATGTATAGAACCGTGTCCCACGAAGCAGTGCAAGTGCTGGCCGGGAAGTTGCCCCTGGACCTCTTCCTTCAGGAGGACACTTGGAGGAATGACCTAAAGAGCCAGAGACAAGAGGCACTCCCAGAGGGGTTTCAGCGGAGGGTCCGTGAGGATCCATGAAGATCGAGTGGCATAGTCCGAGAGGCGACACTAGAAGAGTGTAATGGTTGGTGGATTATAAGTGAGAAAGGAGTTATTAATATAGATCACTACACAAACATTTCATTTATAGGTGTCCTTTTAAAGATGTAGTGTTTGAGTATCTACATACATATTTTAAAGTAATCTTTACTTTTGCTCAATATTTCACTATGCAACAGGTATAATATCTACAATAAAGTTGTAATCACAGGTGGATTATATTATAACTATTAATAGTAGGTCAAATATCGAGTGAAAAGTTTTCATTGTTCGCTTGCAATGTAAATTATTATTTAACCCTCTTCTATAAACGCTCGGGTCGAGTCCGACCCGCCTAACAGTTGAAGGTACATATCCCGTCTTCTACCTTCAGTAAAGGCTGTCACACGATGGCCTAAATGTTTTCAGCAACGTTCTTTGAAAAACCTGGAATGGTTCTGTAAATGTGATGTGAATGGTTCGTGTAATGTGAAACTACAAATAATTATTATTAGTAAATAGGTACTTGTTTTGTTAGTGCTATAACATTTATTTTATTAATTTCAGTGAAACGTTTTTTTAAAAAATGTACTATTGGTCTTGAGACCTCAGAAACTTTTAAGTAGTGATTTACAATTCTGACTAGAGATGGGTTGATACCAGAATTTTTGTATCTAGATACAACTTATACCGGTACTTTTTTGTATCTGATACTTTTATCTGATACAAATGGCCAGTAGTTTGTCATTACCTTCCTATTACTTTTTATCTGATGTATCGGGTATTTTTATCTGATACCTGGACTTGATACACTGAAGAGTAGATACCCGAGCGGTGTGCATACTGGCGCTATAACTTGATATCCCAATAATTATATCTGCTATTTTAATACAACTGTAATTGATTACTGATCAGGTTTGATATTTTTAATACCTATTTATATTATTTGGTATTATAATATTTATAATAAAACATATAGTAAATATTTACCTACATTTTATTCCTTTATTATTAAATTTGTCCATGTAATGAATACTTTACACCATTTTTAAATATAATAGTTCTAATTTATATAGTTATGTCAGGTACTATACAGATATGTACACAACTTTTAAAATAAAATATGCTTTATATTTGTCAAAAGAATGGAATATATTTAATTTAAAAAAAATATATATAACAAATTCATGCAGAGAAATTTTTTTCCTAATAAAAGATTCTAAAGAATTTTGTAACAATTAAAAAAAAATTCTTTAGAGCTAAATTTGACATACACAAATATATATATATATATATATATATATATATATATATATATATATATATATATATTTCTGTTGGCATTACAGACCATGTAGATCTTTTGCCACCTTAACAAGTCTGCTCTATCTCTGCCTGTCTTGGGCTATTTCTTTCCATTTGTCTGCAGACAGCTCTATTGCATCTTTGTTAATTCTATTTATCCATCTGCTTTTTGTCCTTCAACGTGGTATTTTGCCTTGTATTGAGGAATTCATTGTTACTTAGAGGCTTTCAGCTGGATAGCTAGGAGCTAGATGCCTTGTCCATCTTTATATCATGGGGTATTGATTGACCAGTTTCTGTAAGCAGTTTTTTATTGGTCTTTCTTCTCCACATGTTTATACTCTGATCCTGGATCACTCTGGTTATCCTATGGATTTTTCTCATTTCTATTTATGACTGTATATTTTAATTATTTATTTGATTGCAACAAAAAATTAAGCTCCAAAAAATATTTTTAGTCCGACAAGATTGATAATGAAGGCCACTATATTTATTTATATTTCTTCTTCTTTTTCGACGGCACTACAACTCATGAAGAGTCTTGGCCTCTTCAAGACATGGCCGCCAGGCGTCTCTATCCTGAGCAGCCGCTTTCCAGTTACGTACACAAATTAGTGCACGTGCATCTCTTGCCACACAATCCTGCCATCGCAGCTATGCTCTTCCTACTTTGGTAGAGCCTTGTTCATTGCTCTCAATAGTTTTTTGGGGGATTTCATCATTTTGCATCCTCGCCACATGCCCTGTCCATCGCAGTCTTGCAAGCTTTATGATTCTTATGATATCCGGCTCCTTCAATAGATTGTAAAGCTCTGTGTTATGTCTAATCCTCCAATTCTGTTCATCGCACAGAACCATAGATTCTGCGGAGCACCTTCCGCTCAAATAACGCTAGGGCTCGCTCATCTCCTTGCGTCCATGGTCCAGACTTCGGAGCCATACATCAGTACTGGACGAATGAGCATTTTATAAAGCTGTGTCTTTGTGCTGTGAGAGATGAGTTTAGTTTTGAAATGCTTATTCAGGCAAAAATAGCACTTGTTTGCCGCTACTATCCTTCTCTTGATCTCTAGGTTTCCTTTGTTTTCTCTATTTACCAGAGATCCCAGATATGCAAATTCATTAACTTTCTGGAACTTATAGTACGCGATCTCCAGGTGCTGTTCTCGGGCAGTAGCACTACCTCCAATACACATATACTTGGTTTTTGACCAGTCCTAACCCTCTAGGTGCTGCTTCTAGTAGGACAAATGCTTCGAAAAGTTCATTTCAATCATTGTCCTGTATAACTGCTCTCTATCGATGCTATCATAAGCAGCTCTAAAATCTATAAAGAGATGGTGAGTTTTAACATTATACTCCATAGTTTTCTCTAGGAGCATTCTAAGGGTGAATATCTGATTAGTGGTCGATTTTCCTCTTCTGAATCCACACTGGTATTTGCCGATCTCTTGCTCTGCAAATGGCAGAAGCCTCTGGAAGAGAACGTTTGATAGAACTTTGTTAGCACTGGAGAGCAGAAAAATGCCTCTATAGTTTTCACAGGTAAGTTTATCACCTTTCTTGTATATAGGGCATATCACAGACTGGTTCCAATCCTTAAGTAATCTCTCTTCTGTCCAGATACTCAAGAATAGTTTGCGTAAGATTTTTATTAGCTCTGTTCCCCCATATTTGTATAGTTCACTTAGGAGTCCATTAAATCCTGGGGTCTTGTTTCTGAGCTTTCTTATTGCCTCCTCTACTTCCTCATCATCTGGTGGTTCCAGATCATCATCGGCACTATAACCAGGTGTTACAGCATCCTCATCAATGTTATTATTTCTCAATCTCTAGGGCATGTATATACTGTTTTTTCAAGAGTCTCATAAAACTCAACCTTTTCTATGTCATCTGACATTTCCGTGGGTGCATGAGCGCTGAAAAGACTATAATTAAAAAAAATTCCTTTTATTCTTAAATAGCAAATTCTGGGATTTACAGGTTTGAAATCTGTAATTAATGACCTTGCATTCTTACGAACAATAAACCCGGTACCGAAGATATGGTGCTTACTATGGCAGCTATAATAAATAGTATGGATCTTTTCGAAGATTTCATGTCCGGTCCAACTTATTTCCTTTATGGCTGTTATGTCCAACTTATATTCGTCAACGACATTTAAGAGCATCTGCAGTGCTCCAGGTCTATACATGCTTAAAACATTCCAATATCCAAAAATAAGATCCTTTTGACGGCCAAGTTGTTTCCCTGAGATCAATCCGGTTTAAAATCTCAATTGAAATAACTAGCTAACAGGTAAATATTAATGTAAATATTTTTTATACATATCTTATAAAATTAATCATTGAATTAATATTAGTTACTGGCCAATAAAATATATATATTTAATATGTGTTTATATATATTTTGTCGCTGTAATAAATACTTAACAATATGTTTAACTATAATAATTTTAATAACTGTTTAGGTATGTCAGGTACTATGCAGATATTTATACATTTTTAACTTATGCTTTATATATGACAAAAGAATGAAATGTATTTAATATAAAATTATATAAATTTTGTAGCTTTTTTTTTTTCATATCACCAATTCAAAATAATTTTAATAATGTGAATTCTTCTTTTCTTCTGTTTTGCTGGGAATTTAAATTTAAATGTAAGTTTTGAAGATGGGAATAATTTTCCCGAAACATCAACTTGACATGTAATTCAACAAATAAACCAATTGTTTGTATGTGGTAAAGTTTTTATTGCCAAAAATAAAGAAGTTTAATAATGTGATTTGTTACAGTTTGGTTCTTTTAATGCTTTTTTCTGTAACTTATTACATTTTAAAGCTTCTAACAGCTTATGAGAATATATTTTAAATAAAACAAGAGTACTTTGAAAGGTAATGAAACATTTAATGAATATTCCAGTTGATGTAACACACTTCAAATTAGTATACAACGAAATAATGGAGATATAATAATTAATTTAAAAGCCACACTACCGTCCTTTATCAGAGGTCTAGTCAACTGAAAATTCTTCCATCAAATCCTTTCCGAACAAATTGACCTCAGAATAACCCTGAAAACCCCACAAGACCTTGATAATGCCGTACACTCCTTTACCACCACCATTCAACAAGCAGTCTGGACTGCTTCCTCCTCTAATCATTCCCCAATAATCCCTAAGAAAAATAAGTTACCTCAACACATCCTCGAGTTAATCCAAACCAAACGCGGCACCAGATTGTTATGGCAACGCACCAGACATTCCACAGATCGCCGTTGCTATAATTATTACTCTAAACAAGTTAAGCAAGAATTATCCAACTTCAAATCCTAATCCTTTAACTCTTACCTTGTCTCTCTCTCCGCTCACGACAATTCCCTCTGGAATATCACCAAAAAAATTCTAAAATCCCAAAATATTTTCCATCCCACGAGGTGATGGCTCCTGAGAGGCGTTTGATAAAGACAAAGCTGAAGAATTCGCCAAACACTCTCCTGTACATTTACTTTTCATCCTGAATCCCATCCCACCATACTGCAAAAGTGGAAAAATTCCTTTCCTCATCAATTCCACTTTCCCTTCCACCAAAAGCAGTTCATCCTTCTGAGGTCAAATATCATTTACAATAACTATCTGCCCTCAAATCTCCTGGATACGAACTTCTAACCACACAGATCCTTCATCAACTACCACCCAAAGCGATCATGTTCCTCACATATATATACAACTGCATCCTAAGAACTAACCATTTTCCTCTCTTATGGAAACATTCCACCATCGTACTTTTCCTGAAACCAGCCAAACCTTCCAATAACACATCATCCTGTAGACCAATCAGCCTACTCCCAATCCTTTCAAAAATATTTGAAAAAATCCTATTAAAAAGAATCCTACCCATAATAGAATCATAAAACCTTCCTACCCATCAATTCAGATTTCGTTTCCAGCATTCAACGGTTCAACGAGAACTCCGAATTGTTGACCACATATCCTCAGCCTTAGAAAGCAAAGAGTATTGCTAGGGGGCATTCCTTTACATTGAGCAAGCTTTCGACCGTATATGGCACACCTGGCTACTCTTCAAGCTCAAAACCCACCTACCCCAGTCCTTATATCTAATACTCCGATCCTACCTCTTTGACCGCTCCTTTCAAGTTCATTGTGGTACAGAATTCTCCAACTGCCATTCAATTGAGGCAGGAGTTCCTCAAGGCAGCGTCTTGGGTCCCGTCCTCTACATTCTATTTACTGCTGATATTCCTACTCATCCTGAAACTCTCCTGGCAACATTCGCCGATGACACAGCCATCCTATCTTCCAATCCACATCCTAAAACAGCATCCTCAAACCTAGAAGGTCACCTTTCTCTTATTGAACATTGGTGTAATAAGTGGCGCATCCAAGTAAATGAATCCAAATCCAAACACATCACTTTTACCATTCGCCACAAATCCTGTCCACCAGTCTACTTCAAATCCATACCACTTCCTCTCTCAGACACAGTCTGGTATTTTGGCTTTCTTCTAGATAAAAGACTAACGTGGAACCCACATACCAGACTTAAAAGACAACAACTAAACAGACGATACGGACAGCTATATAGACTAATGAATAGAAAATCTCAACTTTCAGTCGACAACAAACTACTAATCTACAATTTTCGAGATAACGCAAGGCATGGGGTTCGCATCCACATAACCTGACGTTAATTATAGTGCTGTCATTGGATAAATGTCTCATTTCGTCGACTTGAGGTCTCTATGATCGAGACAGGAGGAGTTTATATTATTTATCGATGGTTTTTTTGATCGGCAAGCCATATCATCGTTAATTCTTCACCAAATCTCAAGATTGAGCTCCCAATTTCGAAGGCTTCCTTCTCCTTCAGGCGGGCAAAATAGTCCAATCACCCCGAAAATTCAGGCAAACAAGTTATGAAAGAAAAGAAAATTATTTGCGAATAACTAAAAAATTACACACTTTTCTCTTGGTTATTCTCATGATTATATAAAACATTAATAAAGGGAAAACAGAGTTGAGATTTGTATTTCACACCTCTGTAAATCCTCAAATATGAATTTTCATAGAAATCAAAAAAAAATTTTTTTTTGTACCAAATCCGAACCAAGGCTCCCTTCGATCTTCTTTCGAAAATCACAAAAAGTAGGATAAAATAAAAATGACTCCACCTTGGTTATTCTCATGATTATATAAAACATTGCTGAATTGTCTACAAACGAAAAAAAAAAACCCCATTAAAATCAGACAATTTTTCGCAAAGATACAGCTTATTGAAATTTGCAATGTTGGTTCCAAACAAAAATGAAGATATAAATTAATTTTGTTTTCTTTGTCAATTATATTTATCGATAAAGTAACAATTGATTCCTTTATCTTTTGATACGTTGCATTATTTTATGTTCTTATTAATTTGGCATTTGATAACAATATGATGTGCAAATTTTTCGCATGGGCCTACTAGTATGTATAAATTGGAGTACTGACCATGGCCAGATTCTCCACTCAAGTCCTGAGCATCTGTTGCTCTAGTGCCCTTCTCCTAAATCTTGATTAATTTGGCTTGACACCAAATTGATGATATATTTTTTTTTTTACTGTTTCGGCAATTTTATCTGATGGGAAAGCTATGTTCTTGAATCTTGGATCGAGGAACGTAGACGTAACAAGGGGTTTGCTTCCCTGCAAGTTTCCCAGGCGATCCATCAAGTCCCTTCTGTAATGTATTAATTAATAATTTAACTGATGGTAATTCCAATTGGAAACCTTAAAATGTAATACAGTTACAGAAAACGCATTAAAAGGACCAATCTTTAACAAATCAAATTATTAAACTTCTTTATTTTTGGCAATAAAAACTTCAACATATACAAACAATTGTTTTATTTGTTGAATTACATGTCAAGTTGATGTTTCTGGAAAATTATTCCCATCTTCAAAACTTACATTTAAATTTAAATTCCCAGCAAAACCGAAGAAAAGAAAAATTCACATTATTAAAATTATTGTGAATTGGTGATATGAAAAAAAAAGCTACAAAATTTATATAATTTTATATTAAATACATTTCATTCTTTTGTCAAATATAAAGCATATTTTGTCTCAAAAAAGCATAAGTTAAAAATGTGTAAGTATCTGCATAGTACCTGACATACCTAAACAGTTATTAAAATTATTATAGTTAACCATATTGTAAAGTATTTGTTACTGGGACAAATATCACACTGAAGAAATAAAATATATATAGGCACATATTAAATATATATATATTTTATTGGCCAGTAACTAATATCAATTCAATGCTTAATTTTATAAGATATGTATACAAAATATTTACATTAATATTTTCCTGTTAGCTACTTATTTTAATTGAGATTTTATTGAAGTTGTTAAATAATTTGTTTTGATGTAAATATGTTTACCACAATGCTAATAAATGTTTGTTTTTATAAAGTCAAAAGTCTTTTTCGGCAGTGAAATTAATTATTATAATATGTTGATAACATCCACCTTATTTCCATTTCATTTCAAACTAATTAAGTAAAAAGTTCAATTTTTTCTAAGCTATTTTTGTTTTATATATATATCTGGGATCAGAGTATTACACATGGAGAAGAAAGACCAATAAAGAACTGCTTACAGAAACTGGTCAATCAATGTCCCATGATATGAAGGCACTGAGATTAAGATGGATGGGGCATGTAGCTCCTAGCAATCCATCTGGAAGCCTCTACGTAACAATGAATGCCTCAATAGAAGGCAAAAGACCAGGTCGAAGGCCAAAAAGCAGATGGATAGATAGAATCACCAAAGATGCAATAGAGCTGTGTGCAGATTAATGGAAAGAAATAGCCCAAGACAGGCAGAGATGGAGCAGACTTGTTAAGGTGGCAAAAGATCTACATGGTTTGTAACGCCGACAGAAAAAAAAAAAAAAAAAAAAAAAAAAAAAAAAAAAAAATATATATATATATATATATATATATATATATATATATATATATATGTATATCCTTGAAGGAAGTTAGTCGAATGTTCTACATATCATGGGTGATAAATATTCAGGACGCAGTCTTTTTTAAATTTTTTTATTTTTGTCAACGTTTCAACCCAAACATGTGTGTCATCTTCAGGGCGTGGTTTGAGCACTGAGGTTGTTCAAGTACTCAAAACATTGGCAAAAATAAAAAATTTTAAAAAAGACTGCGTCCTGAATATTTATCACCCATGATATATATATATATATATATATATATATATATATATATATATATATATATTTGTGTGTTAAACTTAGCTGTAAAGATTTTTTTTAATTGTTACAAAATTCTTTAGAATCTTTTATTAGGAAAAAAATTTCTCTGCATGAATTTGTTATATTTTTATTTTTAATTAAATATATTCTTTTAATTATATACATTCTTTTGTCAAAAATTAAGCATATTTTGTTTAAATATTGTGTCTTCATACATTAAATCTTCATACTACCTGACATAACTATATAAATTAGAACCATTATATTTAAAAATGGTGTAAAGTTACAGGACCAAATTTAATAATTAAGGAATAATATATATATATATATATATATATATATATATATATGTTTATATATATAACATATTTAATATATGTTTTATTAGGTATTAAAAATATCACACCCAATCAGCAATCAATTACAGTTGGATTAAAATATCCAATACAATTATCGGGATATCAAGCCCTAGCGCCAGTATGTATCCACCGCTTGGGTATCTATTCTTCAGTGTATCAAGTCCAGGTATCAAATAAAAATATCCGATACGTGTATCAGATAAAAATATCTGATACCAGAATCAGATAAAAATATCCAATAGGAGTATCAGATAAAAATATCCGAAATTAACATTACATAAAAAAAAAATAAGCGTGATTATATTTATCTATAAATAAATATTTAATTAAATTAAGATAAATGAATAGATAGTTCTGAAGAAATTATGCACTACTAACCATTCCTCTTATATCAATCAGGCATGTCTGGACAACCATTTTATATCCATATGAGCATCTGTATCAGATACTTTTGGATTGTATCTACTGGTTGTATCATATACTTTTTAGTATCTGATACATACTATCCGACCCATCCCTAATTCTGACTGCAGATCGTAACAGAAGGGAGTGTTTCACCACTCAAATTCGTTCCAATTCTCGTTTCTTTCCATCTTCGTTCTAAAAAAAACTTGGAACGAGATGAAGAATAATGAAACAGATATGTATGATACTAAAGCTATTTAAAATAACCGAAAAATCTCACTAGATGTTTTTGTATCATTAAGAGAGCCCAAGAGCAGTGCCGGGCTTAGGGTGGAGCAACCGGGGTAATTGCCCCTGGGTGCCGACCTGGGGAGGCACCAGCCAATCTTCAGGGGCACTCACCACTTATAAAAGTGTTAAAAAAAATACTAAAGTATTCGAATAATTAATTTTAACCTATCAATAAACAACTGTATTAAAGAAATGTTGAATAAAATAAAATTGAAATCCCCATATATATTATTACAGTAATGCTCGAAATCGGTTTTGTACCAAAAATAAGCTCCTGTCATGCTCAAATACCATGAATGGGGTACCGTTGGATTCAGAATTTCACTGGAGATTAGTGAAGCGTATTCTCCACTTTTGTTTTTTTTTCTAAAATGAATAAAGTTGATACAAACATTTTGCTAGGCTTCAATGCTTCAATACTGCAATGGTGGTAGGTCTGTAGATCGAAACAGGACAAATTGGGTTTTGAATATTTTGATGCTAACACCAAGAAACTGATTGTTAATTTGGATCTATCGGGGCCTATGATTTAAGCCCAAAAATGTACTATTTTTGTGACGATGCAAGGCAAATGGTTTGCATCCACACAACTTTATGTTAATTGCAGTACTGTCATCGAATATATGTCTCATTTCATCAACTTGAGGCCTCTATGATCGAGGGAGGAGGAATTTATATTGTTTATCAAAGATGTTTTTTTATTGGCAAGCCATATCATCGTTAATTCTTCGTCAAATCCACAAGATTGAGTCACCAATTTCGAAGGCTTCCTTCTCCTTCAGGCGAGCAATATAGTCCAATCACCCCGAAAATTCAGGCAAACAAGTTATAAATGAAAACAAACTTTATTTGCGAATAACTAAAAAAGTACACATTTTTGCCTTATGCCCATGATTATATAAGATCACTAAATTACCTACAAAAGGAAAAAAAATCATCGAAATCGGACAACTTTTAGAAAAGATAGCTTATTGAAATTTGTAAACATGTTGGTTACAAAAATTAATGAATATTTAAATTAATTTTTGTTTCCTTTGTCGATTATATTTATTGATAAAGTAGCAATTGATTTCTTTAGCTTTGATACGTTGCATTATTTTCTTTTCTTATTAATTTGGCATTTGATAACAATACGCTGTGCGAATTTTTCGCACAGACCTACTAATATTACTTAATATAAAACATCTTAAGAAATAAATTAAACTTTTTTAGGAGGGTTTAGATGACCTCATTGCCCGGGGGTGTCGAATGTCTAAGGCCGGCACTGCCCAAGAACAATATACTTTGTAAGGTACACCTAAATCAAAGGAAATAATTGAACTGAACTGGTACTCAGGAGTGGGTATTTTAGATAACAAATTATAATAGATTCCATAATAAAAAAATTAAATATTAAAATCCATTTCTCTTTTCTATTTTACTTAGTTCTTATATATATACTTTAATTAATCTAAAGCTTACAAATTTAATCTAAAAATAAGAACATAAGTAAACACTTTAATCACTAAAAAATATTAAAATTAAATCAAATGGAAAGGTTCAGTTGTCGAAATTGGTCGAACTGATATAAGGCAGCTTTTTTCATTCCATTCTCATTCTGACCTTGACTTGGCACAAGACCACTCGTTCCATTCTGAAGGTGGAATGGTTTCATGGAACCAATTCAAGATCTTTCTTCTCTAATCTGTTCTCATTCCAAGACAGCTTGTTCCAGTCTGTCTATAGCTTTGAATGAGACTGTTCGCTCCATTTCTTCTTTGTACTGCTCTTATAATGTGAGGAGGAAAAAAAATTGATGCTTAACTTATCACCAAATGACCACATCATAAACTTATTAATAAAAAAATAATAATTTTTTAAACATAAAAAAATGTAAAAATTATTGATATGTTCTGTTTCTTATAAATTAGTAGGCAAAAAAATTAAAATAAAATGGAAATTCTGACGATCTGACGACAGGCCATGTGCCATCGAAAGATAAATGATAATCAGATGGGGCTATATCCTAGTACCCTAATCACCTGCCATGTTAACTCTCAATTCCTCCCTGCCCACTATGACGAATTCCTGCAATATTTCACTCAAAATTATTACCATATTATAGCTATCTCCGAAACTTGGCTCAAACTTATATCCCCTCCTCTTCTGTCTCCTTGCCTAGTTACAACCTCCTCCCTCATGACCGGGTAAGCCGACTGGCGGTGGAGTAGCCATATTTGTCCACAATAGCCTGAATACCCGAATCCTCGATTTATCCCCATCTTCCAACCACCCACAAATTGAATACCTATTAGTTGAAATCCTTTGTAATACTTCTCCTCTCCTCTGTGCTGTGGTATACCGTCCTCCTCTTGTTCCATTTCACACGTCCTTTGAAGCTACCCTATTGAATTTCGTTCCCCTCTATCCCAGAATAATCATCTCAGGTGACCTCAATACCAATTTCCTATCTAACTCCAATGACAAATCCTATCTAGAAGATCTATTCTTCTTCCTTCACCTCTTTATTGTTCCTTTTTCTCCCACTCACAATACTAGCAGGTTCGACACTTGGCTAGATTTCTATATTATAGACTCTGCACAAAACCTCCTCTCCTCTTCCCAATTGCCAGTATCCTTTTTGTCATCTCACGATCTGATACAAATAATATATAATATCCGAACTCCTCCTATTCAGCCTCGACCTATTACCTTCCGCCATCTAGATTCCCTTACACGAGAACAAATATTACCTGACCTGGAAATCCTAGATTGGAATAAAATATATTCTTGCACTTCTATCGACTCTATGGTTGATATTCTTACTACCAATCTCCTCAATATCCTCAATACCCATGCCCCTCTCAAAACCTCTACATTTCGTCACCGGCCTGCTCCTTGGATGTGTCAGGAAATTAAAGACCTGCAGAAGAGGCGCGACGCTGCTCGTAGACGCTTCAGACGTACTAGGCTTGCAGATGACTACCAAGCGTTCAGGGTGCTTCGCAACTTGACACAAACAAGGATCCGGCGTGCGAAATCCCTCTACTTCCACGAAGCCCTTTCCTCAACTCCTGACATAAAATCAAAATGGCAACTGCTTCGTAAACTCTCCCTTTGTGATCCTTCCAGATCCCCTACCTCAGCCTTTCCAATATCCCCTGATGATCTAAACTCGCATTTTATATTTGTTGCTAATACCTCTCCTGTTCCGACTTTCCTCGAGAGATACCATTTAATCACAATAACTTTAATTTTTTCGACATTTCCTCCACAGACCTTTTAACCGCTGTAATGAAATCCCACACCAATTCCATAGGACCAGATGGCATCCCTGTCAAATTAATAAAATTATGTCTTCCTGAAATCCTCCCAGTTCTCCTTTTCATCTACAATTTCTCCCTTCAGAATTCAGTATTCCCTACATCTTGGAAAAAAGCCATTGTCCTTCCTTTGAATAAAAATTCTAATCCGACCTCACCCGAAGATTTCCGCCCAATCTCAATTCTTTCCAACCTCTCAAAACCCCTAGAAAGATTGGTGCAATCCCAAGTATCCAACTTCCTTGAAAAGTCCAACCAACTTGATCCTCTCCAATCTGATTTCCGTCCCAGCTACTCCACACAATCCGCCTTAATTAAAATCGCCAGCGACATTCAAACTGCAATAGATGATAAAAAGTTAACTATCCTTATCCTTCTCGACTTCTCCAAAGCCTTCGATTCCATTAACCATTCCATCTTTTTCAACAAACTGAAATTATTATCCTTCTCCTATAGTTCCATCTCTTGGTTTCAATCTTTCCTTTCACAACGTACCCAAGCAGTCTCCATACCCAATCAACCACTATCTGCCTTCCTTTCTTTATCCTCTGGAGTTGCCCAGGGTTCAAGCATATCTCCTCTCCTTTTCAGCTCCTACATTAACGACCTACCTAAATCAATTCTCCATTGTTCCCACCACCTTTATGAAGACGATTCACAGATGTACCTATCATTTTCTGAGAGTTACTGGAGGCATTTGCCAAGATCCAAGAAGACCTAGATCGAATCAGTGCCTGGGCAAATGTAAATGGATTAAGGTTAAATGCTGCCAAAACTCAGGCCATTGTCATTGCTTCCAAGCCCCTTCTTAGATCCCATACAGACTTTCCCATCCTTCACCTTAATGACCAGCCAATCTCCTTCTACTCCTCTGTTAAAAATTTAGGATTTTTCATTGATCAAAACCTCTTTTGGAATCACCATATTTCTCATATCTCTCGACGGACAATTTCCACCCTCAAACTATTCCATCGCTTCCGCCATCTCCTACCTCAACATACGCGTAGACTCCTAGTTTCCTCTCTCATTTTCCCCCACTTTGACTATAGCTGTGTGGTGTATGATGGCCTCTCTGTGGAGCTCCGCGATAGACTGAAAAGACTAATGAACAGCTGCGTAAGATTTGTGATCGGGGCCCCAAGATACTCCCATGTTTCTCACCACTACGCTGAGTTAAAGTGGCTTTTCCCCTCCTTCCGAAGACAATATTTCCTAGGTATGTTCCTCTACCAAATCATCAACAACCATCGTCCTTCTTATGCCTACAACCTTCTCCAGTTCAAATCCTCAGTCCATTCCCTGTCCACAAGATCTAGACCTTCTAACCTTTACATGCCTTCTCACAGATCTGCTTCATTCCAAAATTCCCTCCCTATCAAAATTCGACATTCCCTATCCATATCCACATTCAAAACCCTTCTATTCCAATTCCTATCTCAAAAACAGTCAGATAGTTGCTAACCATTCGAGCTGATTTTAATAGAGAATTTGATATATTTTTATTTTTTAATTCTTTATTATTTTCTTAAGAGTGTATACTGGTCTATCAGTGCAAATAGCTTTAAGTGTCTTGTCATAGTATTAATTGTTTTGTATATAGTTTCGTTTGTTTTGTATATAGAATTTTTACCTTATATTTTCTTTACATTATTTCTTTTTTTCGATTGATTTTATTTTGGCCAGATGTAATCTTTTTATTTTGTTCTATTTTGTTATCCTCAAGGGACTGTGTCCCAGAATAAAATTATTTTTCTATTCTATTCTATTCTATATCCCGTGAGTACAGCAGGTGGGGTAGGCCTTTCCATTCAAGCATTTCCTACTTAGGTTTTTGTCAGTTTTGCAACATGTGGGCAAGCATTGTCATGTAATAAAATCATCTGGTCATATCTTTGCTCATATGGAATTAATTTTTCCTTTATACACGGTGGGCCAGACCCCCTTACCGTGCACCTCCCCTCCCATCCCTATGAATTGCATATCGTTGTGTTCCTTGTAACTATTTATTAAAAAAAGCCAATGTTCCCACAAAAAAAAGTGAACGCACTGCCCCAAAATGGCGTCCAAAGATGGCGGATTGACGACTTTGACTTTAGTTAGTTTTTTGGTCACTGAGAATCAGCATTTGGCTTAATTTCCTCATAGTTGGTCTTTTATTAAAGCTGAATAGTCATAGAATAATAAAACATGAAGAAATATTAAAAAATAATTGGCTTAGGCTATGAAAAACACCAGTAAAGTCAATTTTTTTAACAAAAAAATTTTCAAGTTACAAATCAAGCGTCGTTTGTAATTAAACGGCCTACAATAACGCAAAACGTGCTGAAATAAAACATCTGGAGAATATATTTCTCTTTCTAAAACGCTGATTATTTTTTTAAAAAATTTAAGCAGTTCCGTAGAAAATGCACTTATGCGGCAGAAAAGCGGTACTGGCATGGGTGCCTACAGGCCTCTTATCACACCATTCAGTACACATAAATGGCTTAGTTATAGTGATATAATAACATTTTTGGTACATTATATTGGTTTTATTAACGAACAAACATTAATGCAATAATTTAATTGTAAAAAAAAAAATTAAAATAAAAAAAAAATTTATTACTTTTTTTTTAAATTTAACCACCTTTATTCTATACGTAGGTCATTTAAGAAGAACTCGATTGTAAAAATGATATAATTATAATAATAAAACTTAATTAAAAAATACTTTTCTAAATATCTTGATTTTTTTTTTAATTTAACGTTTGCAATTTAACTCTGTGTTTTGTATATTTACTGATTCTGAGAGGTAATTAAAATTTTTATATACTTCCCAGGAAATGAGTCATATTAATATCTGTTTTATAAACTAAAGTAATATATACCTAATGTGAACTATATGTAATGTATAGCTACCGGGTTGTTTAGTAAAACTCATATATCACTAATTAAAAAATTAATTTTTATTTCCTTTATTTTGTGCAGAAGTTGGACCATATCATAAATAAATAGGAAATTTTAATATTGAATGAATTATTCTCTATGCACAAAGAAAGATAGAAAGGGTGACGCTATAAGTTCTTCTATAAACTAGAACTGTATGTTTGGATTTGGTCTCAAAATGAGGAAAAATGCGAAATTGAACCAGAAAATTGGAAAAATACATTAAGCGAACAAGAAATTAAGTAACCTCAGAAAAAGATAAAAAGGATCCACAGTATCCATTATATAGCTAAATGAATGTATAGTAGACAGATGGACAGAATATTTCAAGATGCTGCTAAAAAGGGGTAAATTGCAGTTTGGATGATATTAAGTGGACGATGTAGGTTTATTATGGTGAAAACCACTTAATTTTCGATTGCTGAAGGTGCACATCGGGACTATCTTCACTTTGAAGCAGGATATAGAGAGGTATATCGAGAAAGTTATAGCTCATAGCTCTCCTTCTGTTAAGTGCATTTGCAAAAGATTTTTTAAGGAATATTATATTAGTTATAGCTTGTTATTGTTCAGAAATTGCGGAATAAATTGTTCGGAATTTGTACCATATCATAAAAAAATAGGAAATTTTAATATTGAATGCATTATTATCTCTGCACAAAGAAAGATGAAAAGGACGAAACCGAACATAGGTCACAGTTTTGCGCGTACATAGGCAACAAGTATATTAGAAAATGATATGAAAGGACTATGGTTTTTACCTTTACAAGAAAGAAGGTACTAGGAAATGTAATACCCATCAAGATCTATTCCTGTTTAGTGTACCAAAGAAATTATACTCAAGAATCGTAGAAGCTGGAATAAGAAATATTCTCGATTGCCAGAGCGATATGGATTGAGAAACTCAAGTTGCACATTGGAAGAGAAGTTGAAAATTGGTACTGTCTGCACTTTATGGCAGCTTATAGAGAAGTCCATATAAAAAGAAATATAGCTCTCTATCTGCTTAGTGCCTCACAGTTTGGATTATGCTAATATCTAATTGTCTTTCAGAAAAGCTCGTTTTCCTTTTAGATTCCTTAAAAAATCTTTTGCAAATGCACTAAACAGAAGGAGAGCTATGAGCTAAAACTTTCTCGACATACCTCTCTATATCCTGCTTCAAAGTGAAGATAGTCCCTATTTTCACCTTCAGCAATCGAAAATAAAGTGGTTTCACCATAATAAACCTACATCGTTCACTTAATATCATCCAAACTGCAATTGACCCCCTTTTAGCAGCATCTTGAAATATTCTGTTTATCTTTCTACTACACATTCATTTAGCTATATGATATAACATATTAATGGATACTGATCATTTTTATCTTTTCCGAGGTTTTGGCACTTACTTTCTCGTTCGCTTAATGTATTTTTCCAATTTTCTGGTTCAATTTCGCGATTTACCTCATTTTGAGACCAAATCCAAACAATCAGTTCTGTTTTATAGATGAACTTATAGCGTCACCCTTTCTATCTTTCTTTGTGCATAGAGAATAATTCATTTAATATTAAAATTTTCTATTTATTTATGATATATTAGAGTGCTACCAATGGGTAGTTTCTCAACATGTGTTTAATGTCATTATATCCATGTGCGAATTTACCAGATGTATTTTTTGTGTACAGTTGTAAATATCATATAAAAAAAAAAAAAAAATTTATGATGTAGTCCAACATTTGCACAAAATAAAGGAAATAAAAATTAATTTGTTAATTATTGATATATGAGTTTTATTAAACAACCCGGTAGCTATTCATTATATATAGTTCACATCAGATATATATTATTTTAGTTTATAAAACAGGTATTAATATGACTCATTTCCTGGGAAGTATATAAAAATTTTAATTACCTCTAAGAATCAGTAAATATACAAAACATAGTGTTAAATTGCAAACGTTAACTAAACAAAAAAAATTAAGATATTTAGCAAAGTATTTTTTAATTAAGGTTTATTATTATAATTATATCATTTTTACAATCGAGTTCTTCTTAAACGACCTACGTATAGAATAAAGGAGGTTAAATTAAAAAAATAATAAATTTTTTTTTTTTAATTTTAATTTTTTTTTTACAATTAAATTATTGCATTAATATTTGTTCGTTAATAAAACCTATATAATGTACCAAAAATGTTGTTATATCACTATAACTAAGCCATTTATGTATACTGAATGGTGTGGTAGAGACCTGTAGGAACCCACGCCAGTACCGCTTTTCTGCCGCATAAGTGCATTTTCTACGGAACTGCTTAAATTTAAAAAAAAAATAATCAGCATTTTAGAAAGAGAAATATATAGCATTTCCAAGTCAATTTCAACCTTTTCCAAATCAAATTCAACCTTTTCCAAGTCAAATTAAACCTTTTCCATTTCAAATTCAACCTTTTCCAAGTCAAATTCAACCTTTTCCATTTCAAATTCAACTTTAGAATTTTTGTCAATTTTCGATTTTTTTCGAAATGAAGGCCACTTACTATATTATCGACGGCATAGCTTTTAAAAAATACAAAAAAAAAATTGATTACGCAGTTGCATATCCATTTATTTTAACATTTTAGATTTTTTCAGTGTGATATTTCTATGTGATATTCAATTATTTCCAAGTCAAATTCAACCTTTTCCAAGTCAAATTCAACCTTTTCCAGATCAAATTAAACTTTTTCCAAGTCAATTCAACCATTTCCATTTCAAATTAAACCTTTTCCAATTCAAATTCAACCTTTTTCATTTCAAATTAATGTTTTAAGTTTTTGTAAATTTTATATTTTTTTTTTAAATAATGGCCATCCCCTCCCTCCCTCCAATATGAAAGTCTATTATTATGCTCTCCTAAGTAGAATTTTCACTTACGGATATCGATTTATTGTACCTATTCGGATTTCTTAGGGACTAGTATTATGCTGTCCTGTACCTAGTTTTGAAAATAACCTCCATTTTAAGATTACGTGACTGCGTTTCGAATCATTTAAGTTTTTTTGACAAATTCGATATGTGGGTGTATTTTTATGTTTCCCGTCAGTAAATTTTGAAAATGACATCCATTTTATGTTTACGCCACTGTGTTTTGACTTATTTAAGTTTTTAGAATTTATCCAATATAAAGGTCTACTTTTATGTTTCCGGAGCCGTAGATTTTGAAAACGACCTTCATTTTAAGGTTAGGCCACAGCGTTTCGACTTATTTGAGTTTTTCGGATATTTTTCATATGAGGGTGTATTTTTATGTTTCCGGAGCTGTAGATTTTTAAAATGACCTCCATTTTAAGATTAGGCCACCGCGTTTCGACTTATTTGAGTTTTTCGGATTTTTTTCATATGAGGATGTATTCTTATGTTTCCGGAGCCGTATATTTTGAAAACGACCTCCATTTTAAGATTAGGCCACCGCATTTTGATTTCTTTAAGTGTTTCGAATTTTTATCATAAAAGAGTGTATTCTTATGTTTCCGGAGCCGTAGATTTTGAAAACGACCTCCATTTTAAGATTAGGGCACCGCGTTTCGACTTATTTGAGTTTTTCGGATATTTTTCATATGAGGGTGTATTTTTATGTATCCAGAGCTGTAGATTTTGAAAATGACCTCCATTTTAAGATTAGGCCACCGCGTTTCGACTTATTTGAGTTTTTCGGATTTTTTTCATATGAGGATGTATTCTTATGTTTCCGGAGCCGTAGATTTTGAAAACGACCTCCATTTTAAGATTAGGCCACCGCATTTCGATTATTTAAGTTTTCGGAATTTTTCATATGAGGTGTATTCTTATGTTTCCGGAGCTGTAGATTTTGAAAACGACCTCCATTTTAAGATTAGGCCACCGCGTTTCGACTTATTTGAGTTTTTCGGATATTTTTCATATGAGGGTGTATTTTTATGTATCCGGAGCTGTAGATTTTGAAAATGACCTCCATTTTAAGATTAGGCCACCGCGTTTCGACTTATTTGAGTTTTTCGGATTTTTTTCATATGAGGATGTATTCTTATGTTTCCGGAGCTGTAGATTTTGAAAATGACCTCCATTTTAAGATTAGGCCACCGCGTTTCGACTTATTTGAGTTTTTCGGATATTTTTCATATGAGGGTGTATTTTTATGTTTCCGGAGCTGTAGATTTTGAAAATGACCTCCATTTTAAGATTAGGCCACCGCGTTTCGACTTATTTGAGTTTTTCGGATTTTTTCATATGAGGTGTATTCTTATGTTTCCGGAGCCGTAGATTTTGAAAACGACCTCCATTTTAAGATTAGGCCACCGCATTTCGATTTCTTTAAGTGTTTCGAATTTTTATCATAAAAGAGTGTATTCTTATGTTTCCGGAGTCGTAGATTTTGAAAATGACCTCCATTTTAAGATTACGCCACTGCGTTTCGGCTTATTCAAGTTTTTCGAATTTATCCAATTTAAAGGTCTACTTTTATGATGCCGGAGCCTTAGTTTTTAAAACGACTTACATTTTAAGATTAGGCCACTGTGTTTCGGTTTTGTTAAGTGTTTTTGATTTTTCCTTCGAATAAAAAACATAATACGAAGGATTAATTTATTTTTCAATAAATAAATAAAAATATCTAATCAAAATAAATAAAATATGTATTGTCTCATTTTTAATTTAATTTTAGTTATCTTTTTTAATGTTGTGGTCTCCTATCACAAAATTATAAGATTTCGAACAATTAGCTGAAAAATCTGAATACGGAAGGTTAAATTTATTACCAGTTGCTTTTCGGCTTTTTAGTTTGTATTCTGTGGTTAATTTTACTTTAGCTTCATAATATTTATTTATTTATTCATACTCGAAAACATATTGATGAAACTTTGTATTGAAAAAATCCAAAATGAAGCCTAATTAATCAAGATGCAGCGGCTTAATCATAAAATGGAGCTTAAATATTAGATAAATTTAAATATTAAAGATTAGAAAAATTTCAATACGTCTCGGATAACATATAAGTAGATCCTTATACCGAAAAAGTAAAAAAAAAAACTTTTATAATCCAAAACAGTGGCATAAACTTTAAATTGGGTCATTTACAAAATGGGGGAAATCTACTGCTCCAGAAACATAAAATTAGACCTTTATACTTGTTAAATTCTAAAAATTTAAATAAGTTGAAACGCAGTTGCGTAATCATAAAATAGAGGTCATTTTCAGAATCTACGGTTCCGAAAACATAAAAGTAGACCTTTAAATTGGATAAATTCGAAAAACTTAAATAAGTCAAAATGCAATGGCGTCATCATTAAATGGATGTCATTTTCAAAATCTACGGCTCAAGAAACATAAAAGTAGACCTTAATATTGGATAAATTCGAAAAACTTAAATAAGTCAAAACGCAGTGGCGTAATCATAAAATGGAGGTCATTTTCAAAATCTACAGCTCCGGAAACATAAAAATACACCCTCATATGAAAAATATCCGAAAAACTCAAATAAGTCGAAACGCGGTGGCCTAATCTTAAAATGGAGGTCATTTTCAAAATCTACAGCTCCGGATACATAAAAATACACCCTCATATGAAAAATATCCGAAAAACTCAAATAAGTCGAAACGCGGTGGCCTAATCTTAAAATGGAGGTCATTTTCAAAATCTACAGCTCCGGATACATAAAAATACACCCTCATATGAAAAATATCCGAAAAACTCAAATAAGTCGAAACGCGGTGGCCTAATCTTAAAATGGAGGTCGTTTTCAAAATCTACGGCTCCGGAAACAAAAAAGTAGACCTTTATATTGGATAAATTCTAAAAACTTAAATAAATCAAAACACAGTGGCGTAAACATAAAATAGATGTCATTTTAAAAATTTACTGATCGGGAAACATAAAAATACACCCTTATATCGAATAAGTCAAAAAAACTTAAATAATTCGAAACGCAGTCACGTAATCTTAAAAAGGAGGTTATTTTAAAAAACTACTCATACGATAACAGACCCACGCATCGAAAAATTAAAGATAATTAAATAAATAAAAAAAGGTTGAATTTGAAATGGAAAAGGTTTAATTTGAAATGGAAAAGGTTGAATTTGACTTGGAAAAAGTTTAATTTGATTTGGAAAAGGTTGAATTTGACTTGGAAAAGGTTGAAATTGACTTGGAAATGCTATATTCTCCAGATGTTTTATTTCAGCACGTTTTGCGTTATTGTAGGCCATTTAATTACAAACGACGCTTGATTTGTAACTTGAAAATTTTTTTGTTAAAACAATTGACTTTACTGGTGTTTTTAATATTTCTTCATGTTTTATTATTCTATAACTATTCAGCTTTAATAAAAGACCAACTATGAGGAAATTAAGCCAAATGCTGATTCTCGGTGACCAATAAACTAACTAAACTCAAAGTCGTCAATCCGCCATCTTTGGACGCCATTTTGGGGCAATGCGTTCACTTTTTTTTGTGGGAACATTGGCTTTATTTTAATAAATAATTACAAGGAACACAACGATATGCAATTTATAGAGATGGGGGGGGGGGTGCATGGTAGGGGGGTCTGGCCCACAGACTGTTAGGGCTTGGCTCAAATGCATCAATTATAGTCGATAACAGTCTCCTGTGATAGTTTAGTTCTGTTTGAGCAGCTCATAATAAATTACACTGTGCTGATCCTTGGAGCTGACACTAGCTGAGAAGCTTGGAACCGTGAATATTTGGCTTTATATGAGATGTTGACGCATGGCTTGGCTTACACCACGGTTTTTTAAGCTTGATATTATCGTAATATTAAACCTATATACTTTATAATAATATAAATGCTTAACGTAGCCGAAAAATTGATGCCGATACCACCAAATGCTGCTTACATATTCCCATCCACTAGCCGCCATCCAAACCTAACCCCACAAAATCAGCCTTAACGCAATTCTCCCACCTTCGCTTCAGTCTAAATCTCAATTGCTTACCATTCGGCACAGTCCACATTAATTTTTTAGGGATTGGTAGTTTTGATAGTCAGAAATTATCAATCATTAGACTCTTCGGGTACAAATGATGCTATTGTCATTATGTTGAGGTCTAAATTCTCTGGTTAACTCGTCCTTCAGTCTAAATATTTAGTTCTATACTTTATTTTCAAACCCTTTCTTTATTTTTCAAAACCCTATGGCATGGTTCATCCCTTAATGTAAATTGCCAAGTTTCACTTTGTAAAGAAGCATAATAGTTTTGTCAATTCTGATTTTTAAATTTTGGGATGAAAGATGTGAGCCAAATAATTTCACAACTGAAAAATAACTACCGTTTCCAGACTTTAGCCTAGCCTTAATTTCCCCTTTAATAAAGTTTTTTCTAATCATCATCGACCTAATACCTGAATTTCTCCTCGCGTTCAATCCTAATCCTTTTAATATCTTTCAAAAATCATCGCCATTTCTGCCTCAGTGTTGTTCTATTTACTTTTATAGTTTCCGTGTCTTCATCTAACACTACCAAATCATCGACATACCCAAGGAAGTATTTTCTCTCTGTATTCAAACATTTTTCAGTACGTAACATCTTTCTAATGGCATGTTCTAGTGTTAAATTAAATAAGACATACAAATAATAAAAAAATTGGAGGGCCCAGTACATGTCATATGACTGGGAGCCCTTTTCTTGTACAACCCAAAAAACGGGAATTTCATCATAACTTCTTTATTTCTGAATATTTTTACACCAAATTTTGATTGCCTTCAAAGTATTCCCCCTTGACCTCAATGCACCTCTCCAAACAATCTTTCCATTGTTCAAAACATTTTTTAAATTCACTTATCGGGATATTCTTTAGGCCTTCCAGCAATTTTTTTTTACCTCCTCCACAGTGGCAAAACCCTTCCCTCTCATGTCCATTTTGAGTCTGGGAAATAAAAAGAAATCACAGGGGGCTAGATCCAGTGAGTAGGGGTGATGGACAATCGGTTTCATGCCGTTTATTGTTGAAAACTACTTTACGTTGCGAGTGGGTCACCACATTGTCATGATGGAAGAACCAGTCGCCTGTGCTCCAAAGATCTGCCCTTTTCTTCCGGATTCTCTTGCTCAGTCTTTTCAAAACCTCCAAGTAGAACTTCTGGTTGACAGTTTGACCCGGGGGAATGAACTCAGCATGCACAACACCATATCGAAGAAAGGAATGAGCATTGTCTTGATGTTTGACTTCACTTGGCGAGCGTTTTTAGGACGAGGAGAGCCAGCTGTCTTCCACTGCCTTGATTGCTGCTTTGTTTTGGGGTTGTATTCATAGCACCATGATTCATTACCAGTAATCACTTTGGAAAAAAATTCAAGGTCCTCGTTGAGGTGATTTTGAAGCTTAAAACATGCCTGAATTCGACACTCGCTTTGCTTTCCTCTGAGAAGGCGAGGTACAAATTTGGCCGCAACTCTTCTCATGTGAAAATCTTTGGATAAAATCCTCTTGTTTGAACTCCATGATATTCCAGATATCTCACAGAAAAAAAATGATTCTTCAATAATATATTGTTCTAGTAAGGTGGTTATATAATTGTGTTTTTCTGCCAGATTTCTGTCATAGGAATTAATGCTTATTTATAAGTGACACACTTGATGTTTCTAGCCCTTATATTTACGTTTTCATGAAAATAATAGAAATAACAGTTTGTTTAGGGTTTAGGTTATAATAAACGTAGTTACGGGTGTTGCGTTGTTTGTTGAATAGGAAGCGATAACTTAAAAAATATTTTATTCACGTAATTAAACATTGTTTAGTTTAAACGTAATTGTTGGTAAGAAACAATTAAGTTTGTCACTGATAAATATAGAACAATTTTTATGAGACCTGGGAGAAAAACGCAGTTTCATAACCTCTTAACATGAAAAATATTAGAAAAAATGCTATTTTTAAATTTTTTATTGAATAAATATAATGTGATTTTAGGCAATTAAGTTCATTAAAATACATCCCATATCACAGAAAAACGAGAAATAAAAGCTTTGCAACTGTTAATTGTTGTCATTCTTGGCTAAAAACACCGTTACTTTTAGGTGACTGGAAATCATATACATATGGAATAGAAAATCATATCATTTCTTTACACCACTTGAGGTGAATCTCAAATTCAACTTAATTAATATGAACTTGAAGCTAATTAAATGTGGAAGTTTTTCTAAAAGTGGGGTAACTGTAGTACGAAGGGTGATAAAAAAATGTATGAATTTTTTCTAACGAAACTTAGCTGAGTTTGTCCATTCAATAGTCCTCTTAAAATTATTTAAAAATGATAAATTCTACTTTCCTTTTAATTAAATTTAGTCTAGTGTACTATGGAGTAATGTGTAATTACTTAAATCAAATATGTTTTTAGTTATCCTTATGAACAAAAAACGTGACTCTTTTAAAAAACACATACCTTAAATTTCATGCTTTTGTACTGAAAATTGGGCTATTGTTTATATGAACTTTTTTATAGATCTTGATGTCTACTATCAACTTTTTAAATATTTCCCTCTACTTCCGAGACACCCAGTATACATTGATGACATGTTACATTATTAGTTAAATCAAGTAATGAATAATTATATGATGCAATGGAAGTAAAGCTCCCCTCATAGATTTACTGCCATGGAAAACTGCAAAATATGGGAACCTCGCCATCCACCTATGTATGAGTCCAGGCCCAGGCCCACTGACTGAAGACGAATCGCAACTGTGAGGGGAAATGAGATATGTACCTCATAATCTCACCAATACGTCGGTAAAAAAAATAATCCACACACGTGGATAGATATTTGGTAAGAACCTATTCTCCGGAAGGAGAGTTTCTGTAAACAGTAAATGAGACCTGCAAGGGATCGAAAATCTGTTAGGTTGTTAGAAAGTGTGTTTTTGTACCGAATGCCGAAACGGCTTGTGGCAAGACATTGAAATGTCATTATGGCTCCCAAATATATGCATCTTTCCTCTCTTATGGTTGACACACCATGATCTATCGAGAGGTGTTAGATGATTACGAGTAGTGTTTGCGAGGACTCGTAATCTAACTATCCTGTGAACATCCCGACGTATACTTTTCATATTGGTCTGAAGCCGTGGTTCTCGGGTGAATTTGGCTTTAAAACAGCTATCGAGATGATTCGCTACCGAGCGGTTACGATTATGATATATAACGAACTTACTTCTGGACAGTGTCCAGACATATCCAGACAGTGCCATTTACTCTTTGTGAGTGGCCATGGTTCGGGGAACTGGACTTCTTCGATGAGGCTGGCCTGTCCTGAACGAGGAGGAAGATGCCTGTCTTAAACGGATTGCCGTAGCTGGCTTCAACATCGTAAGTATGACCCGACGAAATAGCCTAATTGTATGGAAGGTTCTGCATTGAAACAGACACAATTTTCATGATGTAGCACACTGTTGCTTATCGCCACAAAGCATTCACACAAATGCTGACCAACATTCCAAAAATACGATGTCCAGACCTGAGACAATTAGGACACAGCCAGGTCGACTCCAGGACATTGGTCTTTGATAATCAGCGCCAGAAACCTAAACCTAAAACACTGTGCCAAAGGATGCCTTTCTTTACAGTGAGGGCAGGGGTCCTTGATGGGAGAAGTAGACTTCTGTAGAGATCTGTTATATGACCATTGGCGTATGGGCTCATTCCCACAGTCCCTGATCAAAGCCGTCCGCTTGGCTGGAGATTTCAATAGAAGACCAGTTTTTCTCCTATCAGAGTGCTGGGTGCGTGACTTGTTGGTTAGGGGTGGTTAGGATAGGTGGGTTTAATTGTTGGAAGGTACTATTTCAAATTAGCGAGCCAGTATAGAGGACATCATTTGATGCCTCAAAAAAAAATGACAACCTCATCTGCGGTAGGGAATTTGCTGCTCCCGTTTGACAGTTCGAATTGCCTTCTGGTTTCTGGGTCAAACTTGTTCTATGGAATCAACACACGATAATTCTCAATGGTGGTGGCCTGCCTATCTATCCTTTCTCCTCCAGGTTGTCCATACAGCACTTTCCTTAGCATCCTCTCCACATGGCCCAGCCATTTTATACGGGAAGCCTTGAAACTGAAAATGTCTGCTTCTCCCTACAGTAGTACAGTAAGCTCCCAGTTGTACCTCACTCTCCAGACTCCTGTCTCACACAAAGGTCCGTATATTTTGTGCAGGATCTTCCTCTCCCAAACTCCCAGCATTCTCTCATGTTCATCCGTTATTGTCCATGTTTCACTGCCGTAATTTGCTACAGGACAAATGATGGTCTTGTACACCAGTTCCTATGCCTTCCTTGACATACCATGGGATTTCAGTACTTGCTGAAGGGAAAAATATCATCAGTTTCCTGCAGCTATTCTGGCACCAATGTCAGCCTTAATATTGTTACCATCTGTCATTATGGAACCAAAGTACTTAAACTTCTCGCATACTGAGAAATTATGGGAGCCGATACTTATGGTTTCATTGCTCTGCAAGGGATGGTGTCTGCTACTCTTCATGTAGACAGTCTTCTTTTCATATATGCGTAGACCCCTTGTCGCCTCAAACTCCTCTAGAGCTCATGCCAGTGCTGGAAGGGATCTGGCCATAATCTCGACATCACCTGCATATGCAAGATGCTGTGTGAGGCGGTTGAAGATTGTGCCT
The DNA here is from genome assembly GCA_928085145.1 of Nezara viridula. Lineage (NCBI taxonomy): Eukaryota > Metazoa > Arthropoda > Insecta > Hemiptera > Pentatomidae > Nezara > Nezara viridula. Next base: position 30,572,747 of record OV725078.1, read on the forward strand.
GCCAGGCTTTCTAGGTCATGTTCAACAGAGAAATCCCTCTGTAGTTAAAGCAGTAGAGCGTGTCACCTTTCTTATGTATGGGACAGATAACCGCTACTTTCCAGTTGTATTACTTAAGAGCAATACAAATTTCTAAAATATCTATTAATAGACACTAAAAATGTTCATTTCTTTTACATATAATAATGTAATTTATGGTGTGCAAGTTTTGTTTATTGTTGAATAGAGTTTTTCTTACCATTAATTTTTTATTTTTTAGAGTTTTGCGAAGAGTTGCAGCTATCTTTAGAAGATGTCCGGGAAGACTATGTTCAAAATCAACAGCTTCTTGATGACCTCGATGATGATAAAATCGATGATGAGAAATTAGAACAATTAATATTGTATGTATTAGTTGATAATTGATACTAATTTTACTAATGAAAAAACAAAGTTAGAATGAAAACAAAATTAGTGCAAATATGCACACCCTATTGTTAATGAATGTAAAACAAGAATTCTTAGAATATTTATAGGGTTAGTATTCAAGCATTTATCACTCCTTAATTCTCAATGAATTCCTTGTTTGTTAACATTTGTTTGTTACTTCTACATTAGAAAATTTAATTTTCCTTAAAAACCTTTTCTATTACTAATATTTCTCACCATAATCTTATTAATTGAATGTTTTTGCCATATAATTTTACAGCGAGCTTTTAGAATCAGAAAAAGTCACTGACATCAAGACCAAATTAAAATGTATGCTGGATGAAAAAAATGCTGTAGAAAGCGAAAACAGTAATAAACCTTTGTCCCAGACCTTGGTAATTATGTTTATATAATTAAATTTAAATATTTTGTATTATTTTTAAGTACTTGTTTCAATCTTTTCATGATCAGTAGCCCAGCTTTTGCCATCCTTCCTTATCCTGTGCAGTTGCATTCTAATTCTGCATCGCATAGTTTCGATTTTCTGATGATTGTCCATCCATTAAGTTCATCTGACATCATATTTTTGTGAACACAACTAGTTTGGTCATCCTGGCAACATAACACGTTTACCCAATCCAAACCTCTCTATGCAGGTGACTCATAATGTCCGGCTCCTTAATTTGTATAACTAAAGGTTACTCCTTTGCCTACTATTTTTACCCACTTCTATATGAAATGTATATTTGGCATATAGATTTCCTCTTGAACTAGTCTTCACTCCTTTGAATTTGAGATAGTTCATATCTCATAGCCATACACCAAGACATGGTGGATTAGGATTTTATATAATCTTAACTTAGTATTTTAGTATGTATAGTAAATATAGTTAGTATATATAGTAGTTGTATAGTTCCAGTAAGATTATGGCTTCTGAAAAGGTGTTCCTGGACAAAAAAAAATATTTTTGTTAGCACTATTCTCTACTCTACAGTCAATTCCTATTTACTTCTGAGGCGATATAAACTCAATTCTTCCACCTTTTCACAACCATGAATTTTATGATTATCCTTTCCATTAGGTCAACCCTGTGAACCATAGAGTCTAGAATAAACTAGAGTGGGTATGATGGGAAGTGTAATGTTTCCAGGTACCCCCACATGTTAACATGTTTCCATGTTACCCCCACCCCTAGGATTCCCATCAATACTCTGGCCCAAAGGTTTTTCTTTGCTTTTATTAAGCATTAATTATTTATCCACTGGACCACTTGTAGTATTTATTTTTTTGTTATCAAATATTGTTTTAATAGGGTTAATTCAGTTTTAATAAATGAGTAGGAATGTTAACATTGGTTGTAACTATTGGAAAGATGATGAAGAATATTTTCATCGGTAAGTTATTAATAACCAAATTTTGCCTATTGATATATCATTCTTTAAAATTATTATTTACATCCACTCTCTAAAAAATATTTTAAAATTAATTACATAATGCATTCTTCCCTACTGTTTTCCTAAAGACCCAATAGCCAAAAAAATCTAGTCTGTTTGAACTATAAGGTTCTTTAATATAAGATGCATGAAAATAAAATAAAAACTGTTGTTTTAAAATTAATAATGCATTTGTAATTGATAATTTGTCTACTGTTTGTTATTCATCATCAATATCATCATATCTAAATTGTATTATTTCTCAATCGTTTTAGTGTGTTTTAATGTATTTCTTTGGAAGGTATTAGACAAAATGATTAAGAATTATGAGAACCAATATTTTCGAGTTTAGTCAATCAATCAATAATCTAGTTTATATGATGTTGAGTTATTGCAAGTTTGGTCATTGGAGTCAGGTGCCCATCTCCCTTAAAAAAAAAAATAAAATAATTCTTGGGACGATTTTGTATAATATGTGAATTTTAAAAGCAGAATTATCAGAAGCATTATGAATCAACAAATTACTTTTGGATTGTTTAAACACGAATTTCTTTATAGATTTTCATTCAATTCTTCTTGGTTTTGAAATGCAAGTCCTTAAATGTTCAGAGCTACAAGGAATACTCAGAAGGAACATTTCAGAGTGCCATTCGACCTCTACAGTGGAAACACTTACTAACTGGAGCATGAAAATGCACTGCAATACAGATCTCAGTATATTTCAGTCCCAATGGTGCATTTTGTAGTACTGTTCAAGTTCTGTTTATGATGCATGAAATCCATTCTTACTGCACATGAAAATTTGGAAACACCTGCTATTGAAGAGTCAGACAATATATTGAAGGAATTGATCAATAATCTCTTTAAGTGAATTCAAAAAGAATTTATCATTATAATTCATACCACAGAGAGTAGCACAAGCTATTAAAATTAATTTGAATAGAAAGAAATTTTAGCATTTTTTTATTTGTTTGTGAATTAATTTTTTTTTTGTATTTTAAATTAAATATTAGGTATTAATTTGCATAAATATTAATGTACTTTATACAGTGTGTTAAAAGATTGATAAACCCTTATAATTTTACTGCTTATTCAAGTCATAACAACATTTCGAGCCTTTTGGCTCATTTTCAAGTTATCAAAATCCAACAAAAATTTCCATAAATTCCAACATATCTCCATTATATAATTCTATTTATGTATTTATTTTTCCATTATATGATTCTATTTATTTATTCAAGTCCAAAAAATGTAAAAACCACCATGTTCCTCACATTTTATGAACTTTGTTATGACATGAATTAGTAGTAAAATTATAAGGATTCATCAGTCCCTGAAGACACCATATATAAATTTATTATTAAATTTAATTTTAATAAATTTTGGAAATTTTCCAAAAATTAGAAATTTATGAAAAAAATTAAGTTATGACTGCTATATTTTTAATAATTGTTTTATTACTATTTATTTCAAAGCTGCCTAATGAGCCATCAACTAGTAGTGAACATAAGGCTGCCAATATTACTACTTCTCCGCTTCTCACCAGCCTCCTTCAAAGCCCATCTCCATTAGTAAGGCCATCACCATCTACGTCATCTCCCACAATTTCATTACTGCTCCATTCCTCACCATCCCCTTCATTAACAGGTTAGATCTTTATAAACATTTGTAGTTAAGTAGATTTGTCAGAGATATAATTTATATTTATTCATGTTTATATATTTTTAATTTAAGATCCAACATTATCTAAACTCCTTGAATCACCGATTACTTTGTCTAGTACATCTTCCACTGCTTCAATAGACAGTCCCTCATTTCTTTTTCAAGGAGTCGTTTTGGATTCCCCCCCGCCAAGCTCAGCTGCAACTAAAAGTTAGTACTTCACTAAATTAAATTCAAATAAATAAATAGTTCTGTTTTTATTTTATCTTATTTTATTTTAATGCTCTCATAGCTGTGAATTAATAGTTACTTAATATGTTTAATTGTTTTATTATTCAAATACAAAGAAATTGTAAATCTTGATTTTTTTTTATTTACTTTAGAGAAACAATCGAATGGTGGTGAAGGTATTTTGGTTCCAAGAGTTAATGATCATATGGAATTTCAAAGAACTGAAGGTTTTGATGATATGAGTGATATTGAACAAGGTATTAAAAATGATTCTTTTATTGTTTTTTTTTTTAATTTAAATGATGATACCTGTGTAGTAATCTATTAATTCTCATAAAATTTTACTATTGATGTCAAGTGCTTATCATATTTTAACTCATGTTACCAATATTAAGTGAGGTAAAAATAATATGATAATGTGGGGTAAGTGCTTAATTGTATCATTAAAGCCAATCAACCAGAATAGTTCTGCAGAGCCATATCTACACTGGGTGTGCAGAACTGCCCTGAACTAAGTAGAACTTAATTGGTGCATGAAAGTGCTTAAACTATGTAGAACCTTGTAGAGTTTAGTATGATTTTGGTTTGGATGCTTTTGTTTATGATATTCCATTTTGTATACATCCTGTGTTATTCGTGTTTGTTATTTTGTCATTCAAGTGTTGTAACATTTAAAAAGTTAAAAAGGCTGTACTGAGCACCATGCACCGTCAAAGAATGTTCCAGTATTTATCTGACCCGGAAAAATCTTTTGTAGAGTTATTTCATCCATTTTATGATCCTCCTCTTGAGCCCCAGATCCATGATCTTTTCGACCAGCAGCTTTTTGTGGCTGTTATGTCATACCCAATCTTAAAGTTAATAAAGACAGATCCTATCGATTGCTTGAAGTTCGATACTTCTTTTACTTATTATGCCAATTATGCTACTTGTTCAAATTAGGCTCCATTTTCTGCAGAAGACACTGTGGGAATTGAATATTAAAATCATAAAAAGTGCTTTCAGGATCAAATATCTTTTTGAGCCACTAATTATTTCCATTTTACTTTTCACTTTATACTATTTAATTATTAACTGCAGTTCTATTTTTTAAGGGTACTTACTGATATCACAGAGCTTTTCTCAGGAATAATTACCCTTATCACTTCAAGATCCATTTATTGAAACACCAAGAAACAATTTTTCAAGCCCCATTGCCTCATTATCAAGTTATCTATAAATTAGAATGAAAAGGTACATAATTAAGGAATAAGTTGCTATGACATAATTTTGTATGTCATAATTTAATTATATTATAAAAATTGGGGGCTAGAATGGGTCAAATAAAGTTGGGCATGAAATCTAGTTTCCTTATATTTAAATAAAAGGTTGTTGAAGTGCTAAGGGTAATTATTACATTTCATTTGTTTTGAATAAAATCTTATTTATGACAGACTTTCGAAGAAAACAAAATGGTAAAAGTAGGTAGGGTAATATGTATAAGCCTTCTGGGTAAAAGTAAAAGGATTCTAGTGTAAATGATTATAAAGTAGTGTATGTGTAGTTAAAAATTTATTAAGTATAAATAATATAAATCGATGTTGGGATCCCTTGGGTCGAGGGTCCTCTGTAATTGCCGAATATATGTATATTCTATAAGGAATCTATATTCCTTTATAATAATGTATTTTTTTTCTATCGGTATTTAGATATATAGACTCCTAATTGAATTGATTGGTTTTAAATGTTACGTCAGTTTCCATTTTAGTTTTAATAGATTTTAACAAAGTGCCTTATCAGATAGGCCATTATCCATTCAATAACTCGGCTCAAGTTTTGGGCGAACATACAGCACTCCCAAGTAAAGAGCATGGCCTATCAGGAAGACCACCAAAGGTTACACACAAAATATTTACTGAATGCTCTGACGGTTAAAGTTAGTACATATGAAGTATCCTATTATCTTTACCTATTAACCATAAATAATTGAGATTCATATATGTTTCTAAAATTGTTTTCTTTAGTACTTTAGTATTGGAAAAGAAATTAAATTAAAGTTATAAAATGATTACTTTTATATTAAGTGATAAACAAAAAAACTGTTCTGATTTCTGGCAAATTAATTTTATATTGAATGATATAAAAGATTTTCACATTTGAATAATTATTAGTGAGTATATTATCTCTTCTTACTGTCTTTCTTTATTTTATATTTATTGATGAATAAGGTTTTCATTGAAGCCTCAGTTTAATTTAAAATTTAATGTTAGGGGTTGTAGAATCAGAAGTTATTATAGAAAATGAATCCTCTCCTGTAAAAAGGCTCACACCCAGAAGATTGGATTATGAGGTATTTATATTAGTTTTCTTTTTCTTAACTTTACTATTTTTTAAGTTCTGCTATAATTTTATTATTATTATTATTATTATTATTATTTGTTACTGATCAATCACTCTCTTAACTTTCAACAATTATTCTATCTACCCATGGAATGAAAACAAATTATTATAAATTCATCAAAAACTGAATTAGTTTATAGGCTGTTATTTTATCAAAAAGGTAACGATGGGTTTCTAATAGTGTTAAGCCTGTCTTTAATTCAGTTTTCCTCCAATTGTTTACTCTATCATTGTTAATCACTGTGTAATGTCGCCACTATTTTCTAAAGTCTCAATTTTGCTCTAGAAATTACATCAATTATAGAATCAAATTCTTTAGCTGATTGTACTAGTGGCTTTAAAAAAAACAGTTATGTTAGTTATGGGAAATAGTTTTGTGTATGTTGTTCTTTTGCATTAGTAATTCTGTTAATTCTTTAGCCTATCACTATTGTTTTTCATTTTAATTTTTTTTTTATAATTAGACCTAGATTAACATTTTTTTTTGTTCCTAAGAGACAAGAATTTTGGATATTTTTGTGGAAATAGAAAAAAAAAAAAAAGCATTTGATAATACTTTTCATATACTTCATATTTATTAATTCAAGACTCAGTTCCAACATATCACAGATTCTCAATATCAATAAAAATACGATAAAAACCTACCACTACAACCCATGAAGGGTCTTGGGCTCAGTACTATTTAGGGAAAGCACTGTTTCTAGGTCTACGGTTGTGCAAGGAGGTGATTTGACCGAGATCACGCTCAACCCCCAGATTTTCCCCCTTGATTAATTATTTAATTAAGGGTACCCACTTTATAGAGGCTGGGTGTGCCCCAGGAGGGTCTCCCGACCCAGTGTCGCCCCACGGCTAATGTAACAGATAAATAAATTTTCTGCCATGAGCCGGTGCTTGAACCTGGGACCTTTAGCTTTGGAAGCTCAGTACCCTACCACTGAGCTACCCCACTCCCAAAAATATGATAGAATCATTAATATTTTTTTCTAGTGTACATAGGCTCTTAGCCAAAATACAATACTTATAACTTTTTCTCTGTATTAAGTATAAAGATCATGGCGATGATAGCCCCAAGGTTTATATCTTTAAACCTAAATAAAAATTTAATTTTGGAACTAAAAATATCCCTATATATATTATATATATATATATATATATATTATATATATATATATATATATATATATATATATATATATGTATGCCATGTATATAAGTAAGAAAGGGGAATTTCAGATAAAAAATATACGTTTATTGCATTCAAATTTTAGCAAATATTTAATTCGGAATATTGTCTACCACTAGCTATACATTTTTCCCATCTGCCATGCATTTTATGAATGTCATGCCAGAAAAACTTTTGTTCTTCTGTGGCTAAACAGTTGTCAAGCCATTTGCATACATTTTCATAATAAGTGAAGCACTACTAAGCAATAGCATGCCTCATCAATGCAAATGAATAATAGTAGAACAGGGCCAAATCTGGTTAATAAGCCACATGTGCTAGTATTTTCCCACTAAACCCCTCAATGGTTTACTTCACTGGTGTTGCTGTGTTTGATGGTCCATTATCATGAAATAAAATCACTTTGTGTTTTTTTTTTTTTTTTGTATCCTTGTTGGTTTTCATGCAATACTTGATTCCAATGGATCATTTGTTGTCAATGGCATTCAATATTAACGGTTTTGCCAGGTTTTAGTAGCTCTTTTTTTGTTAGTCTTCCATGTTCTTTACATCTCAAATAAAAATCTTCATTTTTGATTGTTTCATACTGCTCAAACCACTGTGGTTTTTTAAGAGCATAGCTTTGACAAGCATTCACTGTGATTCTTCAGCAGTTTTTGATGGCAACAGAAAACTAATGCTATCCGCAAATTTTAGTTATTAAATATATTTGGGATTTTAAACTCTATTGAAATTATGCTGTTATATGAAATTTTTTGTTGTGAGTTGGAAATCGTTGCCAGCTGTTGAAGAAACTAAATGACCCTAACACTGGAGTTTAACTGTAACTACATTAACCTGTTAGAGACATCTATGGATGATTTCCGATTTCATATTTACAAATTTGGTATATATAAATACACACACACAAAATATTTATTTAGTTGACTATATTACTATTTTTTTTTTTAAATTAATTTTCTGAGGAGAAAAATATGGAAGAAGAACTGCTAATAACTAACCAATTTTCAAATCCCAAAGTGCATACCTCCAAAAGAATAAATCATAGTTAAATTAGTTCCTACATAGATATTTCATCTTTAAAATGTGTGATAATAACTGAATGAGTTTTCAATTCTTATTAATAAAAACTGTACTGTGTCTCCCATCCCAAAAGTAGAAAAAAAATAAATAACTTTTGAAGTAACTTAAAAGCTCTGAGTTTGCCTGAAAATAAAGTTTTCAAGATTTAATCGAAATATCTGTTACCTTGAATTTAGGGTCAATTTTCATTTAATTAGAGAACATTTCAGAAAAACCTTGACGTATACTTGAGCCAATAAGTAGATATATATAAAGGCCGATATGCTAATATATAGGTTTATCGCTTTTTTATGAACCGAAATTTGTTAATAGGCCGATGCATAGATGGTTTATTTATTCGTTTATTTAGCAATAAATGGGATATTCTATGTGAAACTGTACAAACCTTGACAGAAAGGAAAAAAAAGGCTGATATGGCAGATATATCGGCATATTGGCCTTTAAAATATAGGTGTAAACTAAAATTAAAAAAAAAAAAAATTATATATGTATGTTTAAAAACCAGAAAATCACAGTAAAAAATAAAATATAAATTATTTTTAGTAAGAAAATTTTAAGCTTACATTTGATAAAAAGAGGGTGGATTGATTGATTTGTTTTTGTAAAGTATCTGTGAATAATAATAATCTAATCTATACTTAAAACTAGCAAACAAATAACAGTTACTATTTTATTTTTACAATTTCTCCATTGTTGAATTTTTTCTTTGGGATCTCATAATTCTAACTTGAACCATGCATTGTGAAATTACTTATGATCTTTTCTTGACTGACTTCTACATTTAACTGAACTTAGATTTCTGCTTGACCAGCGATCTGACTCAACTGAACATCTTCACTTGATTCAGGTCATCAATGAACTGGGTTTCCACTTAACTATGATATATTCTACGGACATATAATAATAAACATAAAATGCAGAAAAAATTTAATCTTAATTTTAAATATAAATTTAACATTCACATAATTTACTGAAATTAATTTTAAAGTACCATCATAATTTACTCTAATTTATCTCACTATCTTATAAAAATTTATATAAAATTATTCAGGTTATAAAAGTAAATTGTAGCTTTAAAACATTTATTTTTACAACTCGTGTTTATAATTGAATACAGTTATAGTTAGTTATATGATGTAATGATTATGCATAGAGTTAAGATTTTATTTTTAATAAAATAATTTTTTTTAAATTTTAAATATGTAATCTTTGAAATTGTATGAGCGTTAAAATAGTAATTTGAGGTATTGTGTACCTAATGAGATTAAAATTCTACACTTGGAATATAATTTATTAATGAAAATTGTTATGAAAACAAAAGTTGTAATCCTCTTCTTTATGTTCCCCTAATGTGATTGTGCCTCTCAGAATGAAGGTCTAAAGTTTAAATATAAAATGATATTACTTTTTTGGAAAGGAGATTTTAATTTTACATTTTATAAAATTAAAAAAAAAAAGGTGTATTGTTTAATGTTTTTTTATGGAGTATCCGAGAATAATAATTATTTTGTTTGTACATGAGTTAATATAATGGAATACTTAAAAAAAATTAAAATAATAGTTATTATTTAAGTTCATCCATGTCTTCATTCTTGTTTAGTTTTGACTTCAGGATTTAATTAATATTAAATATTTATAGGTAGCTTACGTAAGTGTACTCTCTAACTTTAATTTACTGACCCACATAGCTGTGTCACATATTTGGCCTTCGCTGCAAGACAGACTTATTAATGCCTCTTCAGCTAACAAAGAACACAAAAACAGTTCGTCCTCTATTCCATTTTCTTATTTTGTAGAGGTTCCATTTCAATGTTTACAATTTTATTTTATTTTTCAGTTCAAATAAAAATTATTTTTGTGTTGGAAATCCAGTTTATATTAAATTAATTTATTCATATTTACATTTTTTTCACACTTTCATGACACTTGTATCATGGCATATTCCAATACGTGTTATTAATTTTAATTTATGAATTTATATTTTTTTTCACATTATTTTTTTAAATAGAATTATTTTAGTCCATTTAATCCAAATAAAGTTATAAAAATATTTTTAACCTGGTTCTATTGTCATTTGACTTTCATGCAATTGACTAAGCATAATTTTAAAATATCATCCAACTTTACTCTAATCAATCTCACCTTCTTACAAAAATTTACACAAAATGATTAATATTATTAAATTAAACTCTGGCTAAACATATACTTTACAATAAATATTTTATAAATCATTTATTCAGCCTCCATCAATTTGATTTAAATTCCTGAATATCAAAATATGATCCTCTTTAGAATTAGAAAACATACAGATATTGGAATGGATCTCATAATCAAGTCTCGGGCAATCAGCTATAAAATTATTCTTTTTTCAGTTTTGCCCTGATCAACCTAACCCATTAGAACACTGACACATATGCACTCATAGTAGCAGTACCACTACTATGTGTGTATTTTTTGTGTGTGCATGCATACCTATTTAAGTATAAAGATAACCAAAAAAAAATTAAAAATTCCTCATAATCAAAATATATTAAGTTTAATTGATTTTGGAAAACAATTTTTTGTTTTTTCATTGAAGTTTTTTGGTTGTTTTTGGTATTTTAATCATGATCAATCTGTGTTCAAAGAGCATTGGAGATGAAGAACCTGAAGAAGAAATTTTAGAAACGGTTGAAGAAATCATTGAAAGGGTAGAAGAAGCTATAATCGAGACTGTAGGAGAAAACAATTTAAATGAATTGGTTTTAAATGAAGGGATAGATACTGTTTCCATTTCAGATGAAGAAATTGAAAACATTAGCATAGAAGATAGTATAGAAGATGCTTATGAAGTGATTGTTGTTGGATCTTCAGAAGAGGTTGGTATTTGACTATATTAATTATTAATAAGTAATTATCATGTTATTTCTTGATATGATTAAACCATAAATTGCTTTTACATGATGTATTGTAGTTTTTATCTATACTTTGCAAAAGATTAAATATTGCTTTATGAGATTATTATATATATTTTTTTTATATATTTGTATTATTTATGTTTCAGGCTGTCCCATCTAGCAATGAAGGTTCTGAAAATTCTATTATTATTGATACATCAATATCTAAGGTTGATAAGAATAAGAATGTTGAAACTAATGAGGCAGTGAAAAATTCTGAAATATTTCCTGTTGATGTAAGTATCCATTATAATATTCTTGTTTTTTTAATGGATTTTCATCCTACACCCAATTCAATTAGCCAAATTTTATGTTTTTACTCTTTTTTGCATATTTGGTGAAGTATATATATAACTAAAAAAAAGAAAAAGAAATGAGGAATGAAAAACTAGAATGCAACATGTTGAAGATGAATTTTCAGTTTGCAATCAGAGGTGCATTTTCAGTGAACAAAATAATGCTACCTTCAATAATTGACTTCTTAGAATGTAATTCTTTTAATTTTGTGGCATTTTAAGTCCCCTTATTGTGTCTTTTAAATACCACACTCACTGTCAATTTGAATTTGCTGCTTATGCTTTTTACAATCATTAATATTTATTATTATTAGAATGCTTTATGTTAGTATGTCATTTTCTTCAAAATTGTCGTCTTAGATTAGCCCTTACAATACCAAAGATGAAACAGTTTTTACAACTGATGGAAAAACCAAAACCACTAGCTGATTATATCATGTGCTTATAAATTTACTTTCTTATATCATTATCGATTATATTGGAGTTGTTTTAGTCTACATTTATTATATGGGTTTACTCTTCACAAATATGATTTTCCACAATTCTCTTCTCATGGGATTTCATATACTACATTTGACTGCAGTTCTAACTTATCTGTGTCTTTAGGTTTACTGTATAATCTTGATGAAATACAGTGCCATCTCAGTAATCAGAACTTTGGTAGTCTGAACACTCCAATAATCCGGACTGACAAAATAGTTTGTTGGATGAAAAGTTCCATTAAGGAGCAAATTTTTAACCTTTAATATCCACCTATCCAGTAAAGTTTTGGGAATTTTCCTAGCTCTCATATACACTCAAAAATTCAACCTTCCTGTGATTATTCGAAAATACTCACTCTCAGTAGAGAATACTGTGATAAAAGTGGAGCGACAGTAAAGGTACATGGTGATGTGGCAGCAAATCGTTCTCCTACAATGTCTAAGAGAAGAAGCAAAGTTCAAAAGATAAACCAAACACAAATAACTGAGTTGTTAAAAACAATAACAAATAAATAAAACAAATGTTTTTTATACCTACAAATTCAATACTTTCAAGTGAGTATAAAGGTATATATGCTGTTAGTAAAGGCGTATATATTCATTGAGTTTTAATTTTTTATTAGTAGTTTTCCTGAACATCCTCCCTAATCTGAACAATGTACCGAACATCATCCTGCAGAGATTAGCTAGGATTACTCAAATTGCACTGTAGAAATATTTTTGAATGTTATGATGTAATCATTTTTATTTTTATTGGTATTGAGTGTTTTTGCTAATCTTTCAAAAACTGTTTGTTTGTAGGTAATTGACACTAGCTTTTGCCTGTTGGTTTAAATAATTTGTAAATGAGACTATGTGGGTATATATTTATTAAAAGTAGATAAATTACTTTTTCTGCTGCTTTTTAGTGGATTGGAGTTGTTAATTTTCTGGTGTGGTTAATTAATTTTTTTGCTGTGTTAATTTTATAACTTTGTTTATTAAATTTTTTTTTGCTGTGTTAATTTTATAACTGGAATACTTCCGAACCTCAAAGAACGAAACGACAAAATTGCTCAAAAATAAAAAAAGGGAGTATCTTAAAAATAAAATAATTGAAATAGAAACTAATAGAATCGAAAATAACGTAAGAGACATGTACAAAGGTATAAACAGATCACGTAAATGTGTAGGGCCCGTAACGTCTGGAATTAGGGATAATAATAACAATATTCTGACCGATCCGGTTGACATATTGAATAAGTTTAAGGACCACTTTGACTATATTTTAAATACGGGAAATTATGATCTGTGTCCTCCTTCTGAGTACCAGAGTGCTGAACTGTTAATAGAAGGACCAAGTAAAGAGGAAGTTGAAGTAGCTATCGGAAAATTAAAATCTTATAAAGCAGCGGGAACCGATAATATTCCTACTGAACTAATTAAGGCATGCGGAGAAGCTGGAGTTTCTAAAATACATCGGTTGGTTAAAAAGATCTGGGTGAATGAGAAATTATCTGAGGAATGGAAAGAATCTATTCTTATTCCGATTCACAAAAAGGGCCCGAGGACGGATTGTAATAACTATCGAGGAATTTCACTCCTTCCGGTATGTTATAAAATATCTTAATAAATTAATAAATTATAAATTCACTTTAATCTTAACCAGTCGAATCACAGAATACGCCGAGGAAATTATCGGAGACTACCAATGCGGATTTAGACAAAATCGTTCAACTATTGATCAAATATTTTCTTTACGGCAAATGTTAGAGAAAAAATTGGAGTACAACGGTATTGTTCACCAGCTGTATATAGATTTTAAAAAGGCTTATGATTCTATTGACCGCCAGAAACTGTATAATATTCTAATCGAGCAGGGGATTCCAAAAAAACTAGTAAATCTAGTCAGGATGTGCTTGACGGAGACACTCAATAAAGTTAGAATCGGTAATAATCTGTCGGAAAAATTTGAGGTTCGTTCGTGTTTAAAACAGGGGGATTCCCTTTCGCCTGTCCTGTTCAATTTGGCATTAGAACATGCCATTAGGGAGGTAATGCGTACCGAGAAAGGGTTGGATCTGGGTGGGATAACATCCGTGCTGGGCTATGCTGATGATCTGGTACTGTTAAGCGAAGAAGTTAAAACTATAAAACTAAATACGACAACGTTAATGAAAGCCGGAAAAAAACTAGGGCTCGAAATAAACGTGGATTAAACAAAATATATGGTTAGCTGCAAAAATGGCGATACTACTGGTGATATCGATATAGATGGTAATATGTTTGAACAGGTAGATAAATTTAGGTATCTAGGTTCTATGATAACTAAAAAAAACGAAATTGAAGAAGAAATTAAGGTTAGACTGAAGGCGGGAAATGCTTGTTACTTTTCTGTGACAAAACTACTTAGTTTGCGCCTCTTGTCCCGGAACTTAAAAATTAGAATCTATAAAACAATTATCTTGCCTACTTTTTTTATGGATACGAAACTTGGCCGCTTACATTAAGGGGTGAGCAGCGTCTTAAAGTTTTTGAAAATAAAGTATTGTATAGAATATTCGGACAGAAGAAGGATGAGTTAACCAGAGAGTTCAGACGGTTACACAACGCTGAATTGCGTGAACTGTATCCGGGTAATATAATTGAGGTAATTTCATTGCAGCGAATCAAATGAGCTTGTAAAGTTGTTGGGCTTAGTAACGAGAGAATTCCTAAAAGGTTAATGTTTGCTGTGCCGAATGGTAAGCGTCCGAGGGGTAGACCGAAGCGAAAGTGGGAAGATTGCATTAAAGCCGATCTGAAGCTACTGGGTTTGGACGGGGAAAGGTGGAGGGAGGTATGTAATAAGGGATTGGTGGTGTCGGCATCGAACCTTCGGGTCCGCTAAGCCTTTTATTATTATTAATTTTATAACATTTTGGACATTAGCAGGTATAGTCTATGCAAATTCCACATTGAATAGATTTTTCTACCAAGTTTTGTCTTTATTATTTTGTTTAAGTTAAGTGTCTACAGAGAACAAGTCTAAAGAACATCTAGATACCAATATTCTTAATGCTGATATATCGGCCTTTCAGCCTTATTTTATCTGGGTTAGTGAAGTTTCACTTGAAAAAATCTGCTTATAACTTATAAATGTGTCAATCAATCGTCTTGGGATTGACCTGTATAGAAACTTGAGCTGATACTGATATTCCTAAGACCATTGTATCAAATCTGTCAAGGTGCTTACAGTTTCAATTAAAATATTTTCCTTATTGTTGAATAAACTTGTCAATCAATCTTCTAGGGATCGATATTGATAGGAATTGTAGTTGATGTAAATACACCTGAGATCGCTACATCGGCCATAATATTCATACCATGGAAGTGCTGGCAGTTTCACTTGGAATATTCTAAACTAGTCAATGAATCTTCTAGAGATTGAGGTATATAGGAATTGCAGCCGATACAAATATACCAAAGACCGATATATTGGCCACTATATTTATTATGTTGAGGTGCTTACTGTTTCACTTTGGAGTATTCTCTTTATTGCTAAATAAACTAGTCATTGAATCTTCTATGGATATTACGTATATAGTAATTGAACAAAATTCAGAGGAAAGTGAGGAACAAAAATAATATAAACAATCAAATGAGGTCATAAGTCCGATATATCAGTCTTCGGAATATCAGTATTTGTAAAAATTTGTGGCAGGAGAGGTAAAAAAAAACTTTTGAGGATAGGGAGAAAAAAAATAATATAAACAATAAAAAAGGTCATTAGGTTGATATATCTGCGAATATCGATATCTGCTCAAATTTTTGGCAGAGGAAGACAAAAGAAAAGAAGCCAATATTAGTATATTGGCATTTGATTTTGGTCAATATTAATATCGGTATTGGTCATCAAAGTTCGGGAATGAATCAGATCATATAGTCAGCTGCGGGCTGAGGACCAGCTGACGATGGAACTGGTCTGGTCAATGGTCACTGACCCGATATGAATGTGTTGCCCTCACTTCCTCAACTTTTAATGTATTATAACCTCACCAAATTCAAATTTTAACTAGAAAAATCACAATCTATATTTATACATATGAGGAAATGTGGCTATTAATTTTGATAATTTTATTTTGATTCATACAAATTTAGTTATCATCTTCAATATACACCCCTCTTCCATCCTTATAACACACCATGTGATTCTTCCATTGCCTGAAACAATGCTGGTAGTTTTCTGGTAGCTCCTTCAGGATGTGTGCCACTTTTTCAGTCACACATTCAACAGAATCAAATCCTATTCCTTTTAATGCAGATTGATAAACTGTGTTTTTTTACTTTTGATCCTGAAACGAAGTGCCAATCCATGCACTAGAAGAGCACAACTTCATTGAGAGTCAAAAAAGTCAAAGATTCATAAAACAAATCAAAATTCAATTGTTTTTTTCAATATCCATGGGATTGTGCTCCTTCTTGGGTTTTTGAAGGTTAAGCTTAATTAATCAACATTACTAAATTCATGTTCTTGCTAAAATAGAAAGCAGTACTCCATATTCCTTGCCCTCAATATTCTTACAGATTTAGATACAAATATTTTTTACTTCTCCTGAAAAAAGAAATTTGTCACCTTCTGAATTCTACCATCCACTGCATGTTCCCCCTTTGCCCCTCCTTTGTTCCAGGACTAATCCAGCATAATCAGTCAACATTCAAGAACAACAGTCAATATAAATTGATCCTAGAATGTGGGATCTTAAAATAAATGGTGTTTTCATAAATGTGGCTTCGATAACACAAGAATGGAACTCAACATCAAGGATAGTTATGATCATAGCCCAGTAATTTTTTGGTTTCCTAAAACTGGTTTACTGAGTTTAAGGTGCCTTTAATGATATAATTGGTATGGAAAGGGTTGGAATTTGTTTGAATGGCTTATGTTTTAAATATCTATTTAAGTATTTACTTTTACAATTTTTAATAAATTTTGTTGTTTATATTTTTATTTTTATTTTTTAAGGATGAAATGAGAATTGATGCTATTCCCAAATCAATTAACCACGAAAATATTGATAATTTACAAGAAATTTCATTAGTAAAGGATTTAAATGAAAATGAAAAATCATTTGATGAGAAAGATAAAGAAGAGAGGCCAGAAGTAAATGTTATTGATAGGGTTGATGAAGAATTATCAAATAACTTAATTATTGGGGAAGAAAAACCGGTTGAGAACGTTGTTGTTTCTATTGATGGAAAGTGTTTAGAAGAACAATCCAAAGATGATTTGGAAACCGATAGTGTTCCAGCAGTCAAAAAAAATTATTTATCTGTCAATAGTAATATTGCAGAAACACCTGAACACTTGGTATCATCAACTTCTGAAGGTGATAATCATTCTATTACCGAAAGTTTTAATGACGTAGTTCATAAACAGATCGATGAAAATGATGAGTGCCGTAAAACTCCTCTTAGTGGTGACTTAGTTCTGAATACTGAACCTGAAAAACAAAGTATTTCATTGGATAACAAACATAATCAACCTGTTGAGAAACAATTACCTGAAGAGATAGAACTGGTAATTAATAAAAATGAAGTTGAGATTAAATATCAGGAAGAAGTAGTCAAGGTACCTGTTATTGGAAAACCATCAGATAAAATTGATGTTCACGCCGATGATTTACAAAATAAAATTACTGAAACAAAAGTAGATTATTTAACCAATACATCAATAGATGTTTTGGAAGGAAAAGCTGAAAAGGAAGAGTTAGAATTGCATAATGAAGAGATTTTAAAAATGAGACATGAAGGTCTAAATGTTGATAAAAATACTGAGGAATTTCCTAAAAGTGATCAAATAATTATTTTCAATGATTCACAACAGTCTGCTGCAGTAACAACTTCCCTTGATGAAGAAGAGTCTACTATACCTGAGACCACTTTGAATTTAAATTATTCCACTTTAGACAGTGGCATAAAATCCAGAACTGAAACTGAAAATGAAGGATCAATAGAAGCTTCTAGAAGTTGTAAGGATCAGGTAATCGCTATTGACGCAAATTCTGGAAGTTCAGAAGAATTGGTAATGAGTAGTATAGAAATAGAAAACGACACACCTATTTTCAATCCTAATATAGCTGCAGAATCAAAGTTGAGTATTGAGCTACATGAAAAGAACTATATCAATTCTAAGCAAACAGAAAATAATCTAATATTAGGTATTTCACATTCTGAAGATGAACAGGAGCAGGAGCAAATCAGTACAAAACATATATCTTTGAAAGATGAAGATAAAAACAAAAATAAATTAGAAATTGATGATATAAAACATAAAAGTTCTGTTGTTGATGATGTAAAGCAATCAATTGCTGAAAATATTAATAAAATTGAAATTTCTGAAGAAAATGATGAAGTTCAAGAAATGATTGGAACTCCAGAAACTCTTGAAGTTCAAGAAACTCATAAAACCCAAGAAATTCCTGAAGCTCAAGAATTTCGGGAAGTTCAAGATATTCAGAAACCTCTGGAAACTTACGAAGCTCAAGAAAATCATGAAGCTCGAGAATCTCATGAATCCCAAGAATCTCATGAAGCCCAAGAATCTCATGAAGCCCAAGAATCACATGAAGCCCAAGAATCTCATGATGGTTTCTATGAGAGCACTTCTGGTCAAATGTACATAGAGTCAGATGAAAGTAAATCAGACAGTACTGAAGAGACAGAAGATAACTCAATATTAACTACTGAAGATAGCAAAGATGGTCTTGATGACTCTTTGAAATTCAGCTCTCTGGAGACTCTTTCTATGCCTTCAGTTGACTCACCTCCTGAATATAATGAGTAAGTTTATTTTTTCTGTTCTCATTATATATATCTTTTAGATCTTATATAAATTGTTTAAGTTATATGAAATAGATGACGAGTGATTTTAATATCAGGAGATCAGTAAAAATGAAATAGGAAATAGTTTAAAACTATTCTACCTAAGCCCCACTTTGTTACCTAGCCCTGTTTCAATGTTATAATAACTAGATAAAATTGAGGATTATGAGATTTTCAATTACTAAAAATCTGGTGTGGTGCATGCATCACGTAACATTTGAATTTAAATCATTAATAAAAATATTTATTTATATTATTTTAGATTATGTAAATTTTGAGCTGACACCTTACAGTCTACCAGTGTGAGATCCAATAAACGACATAATTACACATAAATATACATATATTTATAATTAAATGAAGTACATATTTTTTCTGATGATTTAATTAATAATTGTAAAAATAAAATAAAATACTGTTCATCTGATTTCTTGCTAAAAGTTCTGAAAACTCTATTTTGGTCAAAGGGTGGTTGAAAAAAAATGATTTGTGCTGCATAAATCTTAAAACTGGATGTACTTCAGAGCGTATAGGCTGGAGGCATCAACTAGACACTGTAGCATGGGTCACCCTTACCACTCACATCTTATTTATAGAAATAGAAAATAACTTTATTCTGAGAGAAAGTCCCTTTAGAATAACAAAATAGAACATAATTAAAATAATACATCTGGCCAAAATAAAACAATAATAAAAAAAGAGAAAGTAAATAAAATATTAGTTAAACAAGCTATATACAAAAAAAAAAATCTATATACAAAACACTTAAAACTATGATAAAACACTTAAGACTATGTACAGTAGGAAAAATTATAATTATACTCTTTTAAATAATAAAATAATAAAAAATACATTTAGTTCTTCTTTAAAATGAGGTGTGTTTCTGCTAACAAAGAAAAAACAAAGCTGACAATATAAAATATCAGTGTCTTTAAATTATGATTAATATGTAGACTCATCATTGTCAAATGCTAGAGGTATAGATTTAATTGTATACCAATAAAAAATAATAAAAATAAAAAAAGCAAACAATAAATGCGGTCAGTGGCATTAAGAGCCGCAAAATATTGTAATATCCCTAGTGAAGTTCACAGTATAGAATAGCACTATCGTTTGATGATGACTAGAAATGTATAATATTGAAAATATTATATGGATTTATATGTATTACAATGCGTGGGAAATCTTAATTTAAAATGACCCATGAATAATATTATGATTTATATATATATGTATATATACTGGGTGTCCGGTAAGTAGAGGGAAACTTTTATTGGAGTGATAGCAGACCTCAAGAGCTACAAAAAAGGGCCAATTTTCAGTAGAAACGTAGCAAATCCAAGTTTTGTGGTTTTTAAGTGGGTCGTGTTTTTTGTTGAATCGAAAACAATAACTGAAGAAATTTTTAATTCAATTTAATTTGTTTGTTGAATTCTATAATCTTTATTTTTAAGTAACAGTCTAATTTTTTTTTTTTTTTTTTGTTATAGTCCAAAATTTGCTGGTTTGAAAACAAAAGAGAAAGAATTTAGATCTCTGATAGGAAAAGGCTTTGTAAGTATTTTATATTTTATAGATTATTTATTTATTATGTCCAATTTCTCTGACATTGATAAGTGAACAGTTTTAAATTAATAGATGCACTATTTACATATGTACACAAAAGCAACATTACATACAAACACACTTATTATCTTGTGGGCAATAGGGAGAAGTGCAATTTCTACATTCATACCAGGATCATTTTGTTAGAATAGAACAGATTAGACTTGTGTTTCAAGCCACTGATATCCTTTCCTCCTACCATATTTTCTATATTAGTTGGTAGTAGTTTGGCTTTCAAGTCTTTTCTCAGCTCTGATGGTGTGTTGTCTACCTCTGGGGCCTTTCTTATTTTAAGCCTTTTGATAGCTGTTTCCACATTCACTATATCTGTTTTTTTAACCTCTTGTAGGTTGAGATCCATGTTTTCTTCAATCATGGTTTCATCTTGACTGAGAAGCTGCTGGAGATGCTCTTTCCAGGTGCTCAGTATCCTTGCATTTGTTTATTTTTTGCTTTATATCCTACCCTTTCTTTCTAAAGACATGTGTATGTCCAGCCTGCCAGGTGTCCTCAGTAGTTGGAAATCATTCTTTGAGTTTTTATTTCAGGATCTTTCAAATTACAGACTTTGTATTTTCTTCTTTCTACTTAATCTCTGATATATTGTAGTTTGATACTAATAACAGTATGGTCCAAATCACAGTTTGCTCCTCAATAGTTTGTTATATATTTTATTGACCATCTTTGTTGAGGATATCTCTATTAAAATATAGGACTAGGTGAATAGGTCTCGTTATAGTGTTAATTATGGATATTTATTTATTATCATTATTTATTTCAAAATAAAACTGGTGGAGGATATAAAAAATTAACTAAATGATTGGTCTAAACTGAGATCAAGGGGATAATTAGTCCTCATTATAAAATTGATAACTTTAATTACTTCTTTTTTAAAATCATTTTATAGGAAAACCACATGGAACTAAATTTGTTTTGCCAATATTTAAACATGAACATTAACATAATTATTTAATAAACCTCTTATGTATCCTTAACATCAAATTAAAGATACATATTCAAATTATTGCAGTAAATTAATTTTTTAGTCTACATTTATGTAAAATTGAATTTCAGTTTCTGTTTTATTTTTTTTGTTCTTATTCTTTTACAGTAGCATTCAAAGGTTCAAAATAAAGTTTCAATAATGAAACATGATGAATAGGTGATTTTTTTTTTAGATTTTATTAACATTCCCTAGAATACATACCAGAATTTAATTTTAGACAATAAAATTGATATATTCTTAAAATCAAATTTAAAAATAACTGTTACTGTTATCAACAACATCTCACCCTAACAAAACCAATAATGATGAAGTAGTTTATTTTACTTTTCAAAAGTTTTTAGTCATTACTTATTTTATAATGGATATTGTAAATGGCAAACTTTTCATTATCAGTACAATTTCTTAACTTATTGTTGTTATTATATGCAATTCAAATATGTGTATAATATAATATAACATAGTATAATGAGATAAAAAAAAAACAATTTTATTCTGAAACTAGTCCCAAGGACAAGGATTGTGTACATAAAAAAAAGTTACTTACATATTCATAAAGATTATAATTTATCATCTACTTCTTCTTCTTATTTGTAGTCTCTTCTAACTTATTCGTTGTCTTCCAACCATCTGATCCCTTTTCTTTTAAGTATATTTTTAATGTTATTCTCCCAAGTTATTCCTAATCGTCTGCCTTTCTATTGGTCATGACCTACTTGTTTAGCCTCCATGGTTTTCTTCACTGAACGACAGTCATCCATCCTCATTACTTGACCAAACCATTTAATCTATCTACTCTTTCTCAGTAATCTGATTGGAGGACTCACTTATATTTGACGTGTTACATATCTGGTCTCTCTTGGTCTTCCCCTCTATTTTCTTCAGATACTTTATTTCCATGCTTTAGAGGTGGCTGTGATCGCATTGCTTTAAATAAAACCCAGGATTCTCTTCCATAAGTGAGGATAGGAACTAACATTGAGTGGTAAACGGCTAGTTTTGTTTCTTTTGTCACTTTTCTCTTACTTAAAATTTATTAAACATCACTCGTTTCAGTAACAGTGTGTTAAAATGAAAACTCTCTTGATTGTTAAAATGTCATTTCTTTGCCCCCTTTGCCAAGTTGTGCCATATTTTCATTTTGTATTATAGTTTGACTGTAATTTTATTTCTATTTATTTATTTATTGAAATTAACAACTTTGTTCTTAAAAAAATCAAAGTAAGAATGTAAAGTATGGACATTTAGTCCCCTAAGAATAATTATAATAAACAAAAAGATGAAAATTGTCTAGCAGTACAATAGAATATATATATATATATATATATATATATAAGAAAAATTATAGCTAACATAACATAATAATCTAAACTTATAATTAAAATAAATTAAGTACAAGTAAATATATTAATTTGTACATAAATATAAATGAATGTGTTCACATATTTGTTCTGATCAACAATATTAATGATATATTAACTGTAACATAACAGTAAAATGAGAGTGAGAAATTTTATTCTTACATCTATTCGGAATATTGAATATTAACTTTTGAAGAAACTACCCATTGGTAGCATTTTGGTTGAAATCAAGTAAGAATTTCAAATTTCTAGTGGATCTCCTGAAAAATCATGAAATTTGAGTAGTGAGGTTACAGTGATATTAAAGAAATGAAATCATATATTAATGAGATGTTCAAGAGATTATTTATATGTATCTACTGTCTCTCCATATTGCCAGGTTGTTGATCATTCCCTTCTTCCAATTTATTTTCTACAATACATGGTTTTTTCAACCTAAGCACCTCTGTGTTCTCACCCGGTCTTTTAATATTCGTGAACTTCTCATAGTGGTCAAAATATTTTTCTAAGGATATTCCTTTAAAGATATGTCGAAAATGTTAAGCTCACTTAGTATCTTTTTTTATGACTTATTTTGAGCCTTCACAATTCAAAGATTATTGTTGAGAAATTAATATAAATGGAGCTGGTACCACATTTCAGGTCACTCTTGCTGTGTAATGTTATCTTTCTGTTATGTTTTCACTGTTTTTTCTCTGCATATATGTACAATGGTGGATTTGTACGATCAACTTTATGACTTCTAATTTATGTTTGAATTTTGAATTATAGGAGGAATTGAAGAATAAAGCTGCAGAACTGGTTTTCATTCCCGATACAGGTTTTGAAGATAAAGCTGGTTCAAGCAAACATGCAAAAACAAAGAATAAGCCAAGAACTAAAAAAGACAAGCCTTTTAAAACCAAAAAGATGATAGAAAAGACAAATTGGGAGAAATCTAATGACATTCCAACTACTAAAGAAAAACTTAGCAGAGATAGAACTAGTAATAGAGATAAATCTAGTAATGAAAAACATACAAATTCGAGTAGAAAGACAAAATATCTGAGTTCTTTAGATTCTAAGCCAGACAGCCCTTCTCTTTCAACTACGTCATCGTAAGTATCAATATTTTACCATAAATATTAATGTTATGTCTGATGTTTCTTTATAATTAATTTTTATCCTCCATACCATATGACTTCTTAATCCAAAAAGCATTAGATGTCCCAGAATGAATGACAACTTAAAAGCTATGTAATTTGTTAATACATTCTAGTTCTGTTATAAAAAAGATAAAAAGCACTTAGTTTGAGAGCGGTAAATACTAAAAGGGAAATACGGCTTCGATTCTCTGTTTAATTTTCTTACATATTAATGTGTCTGTATGAGGTACATACAAAACTTAATGCTCTTTCAAATTGATTGCAATACATGCATAGATTATGAATTTTCGGGAAAACTGACAAAAATAGATTTTTCTTGTGAAAAATGCAAACATTCAATATTCTCTTACTTCTCACCTGTTAGCACTACATCAAAAAGCTATGTATAAAAATGATAATAAATTTTATCTTCTTTAACATTGTATATAATAAAAATTTTGATAAAATGTACAATTTCGGAGTAAAGTTCAAAATATATATATATCTCGATGCACAATGAAACATTTTGTTCGGGAATGTCAAATTCAGATTCATTATCCCTAAAAACATAAAAAACTGAAGAGAAACCTACTATTTGAATTTTTTCTTCAACCAACTACCATCCGACTGTCGTTGTTTTTTGGATATAAATGATTCAGCATGTTCTCAATTAGATTCGTAATTTTTTCAATTTTTAAAATTTATTTTGAGTTCTTGAGCCACGATATTATTAGACTCTTCAGTCTTCCTCCAGTCGGCAACATATATAGAATTTTTCATATATCTAGAACTTTTTGCTCTTCATTATTCTTATTAAACTACTATACAGAAATATGAATTTAACACTAAGAGTGGGAATGAAATTGGCCCTATAAATGTGATTTTACACAGAGAATGAATGAAATAACATATTTTCTCAATAAGTGAGGTATAAACACGAATGTTTTTAGGAGTTCTGTCAGTTTAAGGAGTTCAACTGTCGCTATATACTATCATTTTTTCTAAAAAACCTAAGAAATCCATTCAAAATCACATTATAAAAGCCATCTGAATCATCGAACATAGTGTTTTCATTGTTAAAGCTGATACATTGTTATAGCCGTTACATATGACATCGAAGAAATTTTAATGTAAGCTGGAGCCTTGATTATTATAAGTCCTTCAATATTGATATAAACTATACAACCACATCGCTATTCCAACTTAGTAAAAATCTTATTTTAATAAATAGTTTTTTATGTTCTCCCATTAATTTATCGAGATATAAATAAATCGAAACTCCAACTCTTTATTAATCACTATCTTTATTTCACACATTAATTATTAATAGTAAAAATGCAATTGAAAAACCATGACCTCAGTCGAGACGGCAAAAATCTCGGGAAGTGATAGTCCAATGTAGGCTAGGCTATGATGCCTATGGGGGTTGTTTATGTGAGTTTTTTTGTATATTCAGTTTTGAACTCTATAGCAACCAGAAATTTAGTTTAGAGATATCAAATTGTTGATTAGTAGTATTGTTCAAAAATTCAATTTTACAGAGAGTTCAGGAATGGTTGAGTTGGCATATGATTTTTAACTGTTAATATTGGCAAATGATTGATACCTTCATATTATTTAAATTACATTTTTATTTAACGGTCGTAGCAATTCACTGGCTGGCAAGCACACGTTAGTCCGACCCGTGGTGCTCCTTATAGTCCTGGAGCCCTTTACAAAAAAGGTGTCATATTCCATACTAAGGTTTGCCCTTATAAATTAACCATATCCACAGGTGTGATGAGAAAAATGCACGTCTGCCCGCATAAAAAGCATACGCTGGAATACAAAATGGCGGCCATGTGATGATAGAAGAGACCATACATAGGTTGCAAGCGTATATATAGAGAGAGCTTATAGATATATTAAGCTAAGTAGTTATTTACAGTCTCAGTTATTGAGGCTAAGTAGAGAAAAGTAAGGAAGGGAGCTAATGAGATGTCTTTACCCGATGAGAATAGCCTTAGTTTTATCTGCATTCAGCTTTAATTAATTTATTTCTGCCCATGTGTTGATGCTGTCGTTATCCTCTTGTAGCCTTCGGGCAGCCTCAGGCATCTCAGAAGGTTGAAATGATTGGTATATTTGGAAATCATCGGCATATAGGTGGTAACTGGAGTGTTGAATGGCATCAAGAAGGTCACTAATATAGATAGAGAAAAGGGTCGGAGAGAGTGAGGAGCCCTGAGGAACACCTCGTGTTAATTAAAGGAGTGATGATGGAGGTTTGTTCGGAATTTTAACTGTCTGAGATCGATTGCATAAGAAGGAGAGGAACCATTTTAGGATGATATTTGATATGGGCTGGCTTTGGAGTTTGGAAAGAAGGATCTCATGATTAACAAAATCAAACGCTTTGGAAAAGTCATAAAGAATTAGGATGAAAATTTTCTGTTTATCTATGGTGGATTGGAGGTCTTGGGTAATCCTTAGCAAGGCAGACTGGGTGGAATAATGGGAATGGAAACCAGATTGTAAAGGATTGAAGAGATGGTTTTGCTCAAGAAAACTGTTTAACTCAGAGGGAATTAATCTTTCTAGAGGCTTAGATATAATGGAGATGGGTCTGAAGTCAGAAGCTGATGAAGGAGTTGGAACTTTGTTCAGTGGATAAAAAAAGTATTTTGTATTTAGCGTGTTCGGGTCGACTGGATACTGTGTGCAGGTTTTCGAGGTAACAACAGTGAGGTTCTGAAGAATTTTCCTATTGAATTTAGGGTTAGGTTCTGGGAAAAAACATTATTAAAGTATTGGGCTTAGGCACGGCGTAGGGTCATTTGTGTGAGTTTTCGTAGGGATTTAAATGTGGAATAATGCTGAGGTAGTCTAGTACATCTGTATCATCTTCTAGCAGTTTCTCTTTTCCTCATTAGTTCTCTTATTTCTGCATTGATCCAAGGAGCGGGAGGACATCTAAAGGTAGGTGTTTTTAGAGGTGCGTGACGATTGAGGAAATCAAGGAGGTTGGAGGAAAGGCATTTAACCATATCATCAATGGAGGGGAGAGAATAGATGGGTGAAGTGGAAACTAAGGAAGTGGAAAGGGAATCGAGGAAAGGGATGATGTTTTCAATGGTTAAGGAATCTAGATCTCTCCAGGAAATTTGTTTAGGTTTAGTTGAAGGAGTAGAGAAGTTGTATGTTATTTCGATTAGATTGTGAGATGAAAGGAAGGGAACTGGAATTTGCGTAGAGGATAATAGGTTATGGGGGGAATCAATAATAAATAATAAATTTTAACCACTACAATCCAATAAGTTATTTATACAAAATAAGTTTATCAACTTTGGCTATTTATAGTCGATATAAACTCAACGGTCTCCTCACAGATTGCTGTCATAGCAGCTAAAATGACCGGTGAACTCCCTACGATGCTTCACTCAACTGCAACCAAATAACAAATCACACCTCTTGCCACTACTCCACAATTCATAGCTCTATCTCCATTAACTATAATATCATATGATATTTATTCGATAGGCAAGGATATATAACTGTTACAACTGTGTTGAGTTCCTGACCTCCAAATCATTGCTCATAATTACCTTATCTTCAAAATAATTGTCTATTTTTCTAATTTATGTTGTACCTTATTTCTTTCCATGAAGCTTCAGTATTAACAGTGTCAATGTATTTCCTTCAAAATCTACACAATCATTCTAGAATATGGCCAGTTGTCATTTTCTTCCAACACCAACAAGACCCTCTGACTATCTGTTATTTGAATAAAACAGACCAATTGTGCAATTTTGTTTGTGAGTTTACGGTTCTTCGCCATGCTCTTTATCTCTTGGTGAGGTTCCTTGCCAATGAACTCTCTTATAGTTTTGTAAAAATCATAATACCGTATTAACACTTTCAGCTTACTTATCTTTTGTCTTAAAAAGCAACTTGGTCGTCTCATTCCTCTGGCTGTCCTTCCTCCTCTGGCCTAACTTCCTAACTTCTCAGCTTCGGTTGTACTTGTTGTAGTTTTTGTATTGCCTCAAGCATCTCCGCTGGAGAGAAGGATTGATAACTTCTATATGTGCTTGTTTCAGGTGAATGTTTTTTAATATTATAAAATAAGGCTGTGTTTATTTCTTCACCATATTTATTTTAATTTACATAGCTATGTTTCGACCGGTAAGCCATCTTCAAGCCATTTTATCCAACCATGCTTTTTGCATGTAGTCCAAAGTCAGATTAAATTATAAGTCTATTAAATTATAATTTAATCTGACTTTGGACTACATGAAAAAAAAAATGGTTAAAAAATGGCTTGAAGATGGTTTACCGGCCGAAATTGAAATTTATGGTGAATTGAAAATATATAGTAAATTGAAATAAATATGGTGAAGAAATAAACACAGCCTTATTTTATAATATTGATTACTTATAAAATCATCAGCATATAAGTGGTATTAAGAGCTGTTATTAATTAATGAGTGCAATATTAATAATAAACCAAATTGCAATCATAACCTCCAAAAACCTAATTAAGAATTCTGCTACAACATTAATAATCCAATATCCAGATGGGCATACAATATGGGGTAATGCGTGATTGAGTTATGCTGGAGATGTAAATAGTTGCTGGTATGGGAGAATAACTGCATCTTGTGAACCTATCTATCATTTTCCCTTTAGACAGAGTTACCTTGGGAAAGATTATATTTCACTTGGTAATTAAATATTTTTAAAAATATTA
The DNA here is from genome assembly GCA_928085145.1 of Nezara viridula. NCBI lineage: Eukaryota > Metazoa > Arthropoda > Insecta > Hemiptera > Pentatomidae > Nezara > Nezara viridula. Next base: position 30,601,508 of record OV725078.1, read on the forward strand.
TTTTATGAACTCATGTACTTTAATTATAATTTGTTTTGATTATTCTATTCAAGTTGTTTAGAAATTAATATATTTATTATATATTATAATATAATTTATTATTATTATTTTATATTATATATTTATTATATATATATATATATATATATATATATATATATATATATATATATATATATATATATATATATTATAATATATAAATTAATATATTATAGAATAATATTTATAATATATTCATTTTTATTTTTAGGGATGAAGATAGAGATTATAAATCATGGAAAAAATCCATTCTTCTGGTTTACAACAGATTAGCCTCTCATAAATATGCTTCAGTTTTTTCGAAACCAATTACTGAAAATGAAGCTCCGAGTTATCATCAACTAATATTACGGTAGTATCTCTGGTAGAACATTACTGGGATAAACCTTTTTTAGTTTTATATTAATCTTAATTTTCATTTTTTATGCATTATAGCCCTATGGATCTTTCTACTATAAAACGCAATATTGAGAATGGAGTTATTAGAACAACTGTTGAATTCCAGCGGGATATGCTTTTGATGGTGCAAAATGCCATTATCTATAATAAATATGATACACCAGTGTATGATATGGCAAAAGCAATGGGTGAGGATATGCTGGCTCAAATGGAAGTGAGTAAATGTTTCATTAGTAAAATATATTTTTTATAAATAATAACCAGAGTTGATATTATTTGTAAGAAGCTTTTGATATAAATCTAAAATATTTAAAGTTTGTTGAGATCATAAAGGAGGGACCCAAAAATAACCGGACTTTTGCTCTGAAACGTTAATTTATTGAGTTTTTACTAACTTTTTTCAGTCTCCTACAAAGTACTCTCTATTAGATTTGATGCAGTGTTAGTCCATTCTTCTTTCTTACTGTTGTAGCACTTCTTCAATTCTTTAACTTTCATATCATCTAGTGCCCACTGTGAATTTGTTTTTACTGCCTCCACATTATCGAATCACTTCCGTTTTATATATTTTTTTTTCATTCTTGGTGTTATAAAAAAGTTACACAAAGCTAGGTCTGCCAAATACAGTGGGGAGGGCTGGATAGTCCACCCATTTTTTTAAATTTATTATTTATTGAATAGTAACACAGTGTGCCACTCAAAGGCAGTAAGCATTAGAACTAAAAGTATTGAAGGCGGGGTCGCCAAACAGGCTAAAGCGTGTTCACAGCACCGTCGTTGCCCGGCAACCTGATATATGACTAATTAATAGAAATAGTCTCGAGTTCGCGTCCCGGTGCCAGGGGAGTCTTTTAAATCCCCGCCCTCACCCCCTGGCCCGAGAAAACCCCGTATAGCCTTAAAGATGAGGAAGGGGAGGACAAAAAAAAAAAAAAAAAAAAAAAAATAGAGCTAAAACTATCTACTCATACAGTATATACATAAAAGAAAAATTAATAAGTGTAACTAAGAACAAACTAAACAAACAAAAAAAATTGACTGGAAACCAGTAGAGACTGAGAGAGGGAACTTGAGCCACAAACATCCAGGCATTGAATGGAGAGGCTGGTCATTGCCTTGGACTCCTTTAACATATTTACAAAAGGTCTCATGGCCACTGCCGTTTCAACCTTCAGGACAGATTAAAGGGATGGTTGGCACTGGATAGGGATTCAGGAAGGATTATAGGGATGGTTGGCGTTTGGACTTTCAGAGCATAATAATTTTATTAATGCTATTTATAAAATCTGAATTATTTTTCTGACAGCTTTTGTGATCACTTTTGTGATGTGCTAAAGCGTGTGCACTGCACCGCCGTTGCCTGGCAACCTGACATATGAATTAAAGATATAAAAATAGTCACGAGTTCGCGTCCCGGTGCCGAGGGAGTCTTTTAAATCCCCGCCCACACTCCCTGGCCCGGGAAAATCCCGTATAGCCTTAACGGCGAGGAAGGGAAGGACCAAAAAAAAAAAAAAAAAAAAAAAAAAAAGATCACGAATCTGACATGCAAATTTGAAAAATTTACCAACAAATATGCGATCAGCATCAGGCAAAAACCGGTTGGAATAGTTTTATACCACTTAGTAGGTAACTAATTTGATAAAATATGACAACATTTTGGAAACTTTTCACGAATTTGAGAAGCAAATAGTTTCAGACTACTTTATAGGAATCTGATTTAATAAAATCTGACCAATATTTAGAAACTTTTCGAGATTGTAGCATTTATTATGGGCGGTACAGTATAACACAAACTTGGAATCCGTTGGTCCAAGAGTTTTTTTTTTTCCCTGTTGCCTATTACAGCCTCTCAATTAGGTTTATGAAAAATGTTGGTCAAGCTGATAAACAAAAATCCCAAATTAATGACACACAAATCCATGTTATTATTTATCCATTAACTATGCTATGTGTTAAGAAAATGTAATTTTTTAAAATTTTATATTGCTTAAAATACTAATTATCTATTTATATATTGTATACGATATAGTAATCTATATAGATTCTTAAGAAATGAGTGTATACGCACGCAATCATGCCTGTAATTTAACATTACATTATGTACTCTATGGTGTATAAAATATTTAATAAAAAACAACAGAGATGAGGTTTATATTAAAAAAAGCGATACTTAACATTTCTATCACATTTCCAATTTAATATAAATTTGATGTTAAAAAAAATCGCTGCACTCGTACCTAAATAGAAACCAATAATGACCACTATATAATCAATACAACTTACTACACTAACATGTTAAATATACGATACAAGTTATCTCTTCATGAAAAAAAAAAATGCCCTGGCTTTGGTCATATTTGTGCATTGGATATTTTTGCAACCTTTTTGTCTGTAAAGAAGGAAGGTATATTTTTCAAGTTCCAAGATATTTTCTTCTGTAATCTTTTCAAATAGCCCGAATTTTGAAAACATTTCTCTAAATCTTTAGTTTTTTCATAAACTGTCGTGGCCTTATCTTTCCTATACGCCCAGAGGCAGATGTGAAATCAGACCCTGTCTAGAGATGAAAAGCTGGGAAGCCTTTGGCTAAGTTAGTACTATTCTCTTATTGATATACATGCATTCCTGCTCAGTTTCCATGGTTATGCATCCATCTTTTAAAGAATAGCAGGATTCCTCTTAAGGCAACACCAATTGAAAGTGATCCTCTCCTAATGAGTTTCTAAAATTGTCATCAACAATTGTATATTGAAGGAATGAGACACATAGGGTAGGAGTAACCACATCAGATATTTTTACTATAAAGGGATCACAAATTTTTAGACTATCTAATTTTAGAAATTTGTAAGGAAAGGATCATTTCAAAGCCGAGTTTGTGAAATTTATTGATGAAGATCGAAACCTCAAGAACTTCATCAATAAATTGGATAATTTTCATTTGGTGGTGGCTTATGAGGAACTTCCTATTCTCTAAAAACAAATGTATAACCATTGAAAGTGGGATTGCTCGTATTTCAACGAGAGATTGGTATCAACTTAGCCAAAACCTTGCTAGCTTTTTATCTTTAGGATCTGACTTCACATCTGCCTCTTGGCGTAAAGAAAAGACAAAGGCCACTACAGTTTATGAAAAAACTAAAGATTTAGAGAAATGTTTTCAAAATTCGGGCTATTTGAAAAGATTACAGAAGAAAATATCTTGGAACTTGAAGAATATACCTGCCTACTGTACGGACAAGGTTGCACAAATATAAATATAGCTAGGACAATTTTTTTTCCTGAATAGATAACTTATATCCTATATTTAACGTGCTAGTATTGTAAATTTTATTGAATATATAGTGTTCATTAATTTTTTCTATTTAGGTAGTGGATGGATAATTTGTGAAAGTGATCACGATGGGTTTCTATTAAACTGAATATCATTGAACAACAAACGATAATGATTCCGCAGATGACGAGGACAACTTAGATTTTTTCACCTTACTTCTTGTAATTTCTATAAACAAATTTATTATGAATAGGTACTGTGATAAAACTGTTAAGGTCGTTTTTGTTAATATAAACGTTATGTTTTGGTTAGTATTAACGTCATCTCTTTTGTTTCTTTATTGATTATTTTATGCAACTTAGAGTAAATGTACAACTGGTACATTACCGACATGATTAAGTGCGTATACACTTATTTCTTTAGATGCTGGTAATCAGTCGGTGATATAGATAATTATATCATATCATATTCAATATATAAATAGATAACTAGCATTTTATGAAATCTAAATTAAAAAACTGCATTTTCTTAACACATAGCATAGTTAATGGTTAAATAATAACATGAATTTGTGTGACATTAATTTGGGATTTTTGTTTATCAGCTTGACCTACATTTTTCATAAACCTAATAGGGAATCTGTAATAGGCAACAGAGAAAACTCTTAGACCAACGGATCCCAATTTTGTGTTATACTGCCCCGCCCGTAATAAGTGCTGCAATCCATAAAAGTTTTTAAATATTGGTCAGATTAAATAAGAACATGGGGAACACAGAGGCATTGCGCACCCAAAATGAAAGTCGGCTGTTCTTTTAGAGAATAAATGAGGGTAGGGCAGCATTCAGACCCAGAGTGACTACCTGCAAAGTCACGGATGGAACTCTTTTAAGCTACAAAGATGACGCATTAAAGAGATGGGTCCAACACTTCAAAGACACATTAAAGAGGTACGGTGGCTGGAGAGGTAAGGATAAGGAAGGAAGACTCACTGAATTCTATGGAACCCCCGGATGAGGATGAAATGGAAAACATCCTGAGAAAATTGAAAAATGGAAAGGCCCAAATGGAATCCAGTCAGAGCTGTTGAAATGTGGGGCTGAAGAACTCCAGAAAGCTCTGCATGACTTAATGCTCACCATTTGGGAGAGGGAAGCTATGCCTACAGAATGGGCAACAGCCATTATCTGCCCAATACATAAGTTTAAATTAAATAAAATATTTGTAGGTTAAGATGAGATGAAGCTATTCATGAAGTTTCAGCTGGATTTTAATGATTTGATAAAAAGGGGTCTGTAGCACGAACTATAATAATCAGCTATAGTTGAAGTAAGTCGGCATCAACAAATACTGGGAGATCTGTGCATTATTAAAGTTGATCAAAATCTCATCCAATCAGTGCGAGAGATTACTATGGCCCTAAATGTGTTGCACACAAGCGTAGAAAACCATTTGCACAAACTCGGCTATGTTTCCAGGCTTAATGTTTGGGTCCCTCACTCTCTTACCGAAGTCAACATGGCAACACGCATTTCTGTTTGTGATTCACAACAGAAACTACAACTAAATGACCCATTTTTGAAAAGGTTAGTAACAGGAGATGAAAAATGGATATTTTACGATAATGTAGTCCGTAGAAAATCTTGCGGACCTAGTAGTGAGGCTTCTAGAAGAATGTCAAAATCCGGATTGCATCCAAAGAAGATAATGCTTTCCGTATGGTAGGATATAAGCTATTACCATCAGGACCAACAATTGATTCAACTCTATACTACTAACAATTAACATAATTGGATCAATAAATTAAAATAAATGTCCAGAACTGGCAACTCGGAAGGGTGTTGTGTTCCACAAAGACAACGCCAGTCCCCACACCTCATTGGTCACTTGCAATAAATGATTGAGCCTTGGACGGAACCTTTTGCCCCACCCTCCCTATTCACTAGCCCTAGCTCCAAGTAACTACTACTTATTCCGGTCTCTGCAGAACTCCAAGAAGAACTGCAGAAAGAAATTCCAAAAGGAAGAGGAATGAGCCCTAGGAGCTTAGGCAATTTTTTTTTTATCATTTCAAACAAAATTTATGGTATTTAGTTTTGCCTTTGTTTTGCCCAGTTTTTTAGGTTACTATGTATCAATCTTTTTTTTTTTTTTCTTGTACATAATAAGAAAAATATATTAACATTTGTATTAAATGAGTTATAATGTATCATAGATTACAAAAACCTATATGTGCTTCCAGTAAAGTAGGCCAAGTAAATTTTTGTTATGAAAAAGTAAGTTAGATTTCTTCTTAGGGTTGCCCCTTTAAAACTCCTAAATATGAATTGTACGAATAAAAAAATACAACCTTTAGTACTTAATTTTTTTGGATGAGTTTTTTCTGGCCATCAACTAAAGCATTCATAACTTTAGAAATGTCTTCAAATTCAACTTTAATATAACTGTCTGAAAGCTAAATTACTGTGCTTCTAATTGATACCAATAACTTTTGGATTTTATTTTTTTTCAAGCTAGAAATTAGAAAAAACTTTTAACCTATTTTTATTTTATATATTTAGTTTTAATTTATTTACGAAGGTCGGTACCAATGTAGATTGGTGAAGCTGTTCTAAAATTATCACAAGTTTTGTGGTTGTTGACGAAATTTTGAAGGTGCCTAGAGAATATTTTGTGCAGAAAATTTTAATTTTTGGATTGCTATACAAATTCATACTTATGTGTTTTTTGTAGTGCGAAAAACGAATATCAACTTAATTTCTCCCTAAAAAATTATTTTCTCTAGATCCCAGACCGTTTTTTAATAAATATTTTATTTGGCAGATACCTACAGTATGGGTACTATTTGGACCAAGTGACTTAGTAATGTGGAAGTAAATGATTTTTAGAATGGTTTCATTTCAAAGTTGGTATTAATTTTTCACACAAAATTTTTGCCTAGGCTGGACCCTTAGAAATTTTTTCTATTTTTTCCCTCCTTCCAACTCTCCTCCCTACTCCTCTGCATCCGTTGGTCTTTGGAGTACTGATTCTTCCCCCTCTGCTCCTTCCCCACTTTGTTACTTGTGACTGAACACCCCAACCAACTCCTCTTCAATATTTTAAAAATTCTTTGTTTAGGTCATGGTTCAAGCGCTTGGTGATGGTGTACCATTGATTGGAGATACGAGTGAGGAAAAACAAATTACCAGAGCACGCACGTCTAAAAGTTCTGCAGAAACACCTCAAAATAAAAAAAGGAAGACTCAGGAGCCTGATGAAATTCGCCCTAAAAGAAATAAATTATCAACTCCTTGCTGACCATATATAATTCGTTTCATTGATTTCACTTATGTTTTAAGGCATAAGCCTATGAACTAGAGCGGTTTTCCAGAAAGATAGGAATATGAAGTTTTGCAATGAAAAGTTGTAAGTATGCTAAAGTTTGGGAATAAGGAAAGGAAAACTGGATTTTATTAGTTTTACCGGAAGATTATTAGGGCCAAAATCATTGGCATGGAATTTTAGGATGGTGGATAGGTGGGTAGTTCATTGTAGGATTATGTTTTATGTTTTAAGACATAAGTAACTGAAATCAATGACTATGAAATCAATCATTTGGCTATAAATTGATGTAATGTTTTTTGTTTATTTCATTAAAATAAATTCTTTTGTAACATCAAATTCTTTAGTGGCACCTGCCACATCGTGTTATTAGCAGTTCAGGCAGAGTGCTAGTTTAGTCTATTACAAATAAAATAAATTCATTGCTTGTTCAATTGTTTCTGATATTATTATAGCAATGTGAGTTTGGAGAAAAAGTTGAGGTAAAACCCACATTTTTTAACATAAAGGCCCGTTGAAATTGTATTTCTAAATTAATGTATTAAATGATTTTTTGTTCTAGTCTTCAAACTATTTTTATAATAATTCTATTGTTTACATTAGTTTAAGTTTTTTTACAGTGTATTATTATATATATTTGTATAAATGTAATATATGTATAATACAGATTTTTTTGGTTAATCATGGCTTTTAAAAAGTTTTATCAACCACTTCCATTAAAAAATATTTAGTTCATTAATATTTTTCTTATCTATCACTATTTATTTCTTCATTTATTAATTTATCATTGTTTAATCTATTTATGACTATTTATTCATCATTATTTATTTTGCATTAAAAGAAAATATTAATAAAGTAATTTTTTTTTTTTTTTATCACTTTTTATTTATAACTTTTTGTGAACTAATAAAGTAAAACTTACAGTTTTCACCATTCTCAATGAACCTTTAAAACGTTTTTGTCTCATTTTTCAATTGTGTGGGTGGGTATTTGATTAAACAATTTTGATTCCTTTAAGTTGGTAAGATCTTTAATTTTAAAATATATATCTGAATCGTAAAACATAAAAATGTTAAAATATTTCCATATGCCAGTTTTCGGCACCCTCTTCCAAATCCGAAAATACCAGTTTCTGGCAGTCTTCAGAATGAAAGAGCTTCTATGATTGTTGGGGCCAGGGGTACTTCAAAATCGAAGTACAGATCTTTCCCCGGTGCGTTTCCTCAATGGTGGGGAAAATTCGAGTGAAATTTAGATGTGGGAAAGTGGAAAAATAAAGGGAGTTAAAATGAGACCTGTAAAAACATAAAAAAAATGAGCATGCACAAGAAAATATAAAAATAAAAATATTTCAATAAATAAAAAATGGAAAATAAAAAATCCCCTTTTGAATGTTTACAATTTATTGAGATAAAAAAAAAGATCTAATTATGTACAAAATTTAAAATAAATATTGGTGTAAAGTTGCGAGAAAAATAAAACATAAATACAATATGCAGAGAAAATAAAACAAATTAACATTAGGAAAAACATATATAAATAAATCCAACTTCTAAATTATAGTTAAAACTAGAGAAAAAAAAAATAACTGTCCAAAAGAATATGTGAAAGCCTAATTTATAGGTAAAACAAAATTAATTAATGTTCTAATGTCTTTGTGATGGTGAGAATATAAACAAAAATACGAGCCAGGTTGGAGGTTCCACCTGGTTACCTTCTACGATGTCCAGCTGTCAAGCAATCGATGGTGGGGTGGTATCGATATGTATCGATTACTCAGCTGCGCCCAACAGCTGATCCTCGAAAATGGTGTTAGGTGAGATATGGTGAGTCTGTGCTGGTGGGGTTAGACTTCCACTACGTAGGTCTAGTGTCGACAAGCGCTATTTCCAGACTGGCCCCCAACAGTATTATCGCAGTATTTTGGTGTGTTAATCCCTAAGACAGGGTATTACTGCCGGGCTGAAGCGTATACACAAACGCGACAATACATCGCAGAATAAGCCTAAATATATAATAATATAATTTTAAATACACTTTCGGGACAATGACCCTCGACCTATTCCAAAAAAAAAATATTTATTCCAATATTCACATTAAAAAGGGGTTAATGGTGAGAAAAAATAATAATTAAAAAAAATAAAGAAATGAGCGTATACGGCGTTAACAATGATATTGTGCAAATGTTTAATACTTTGTTAGATCGGTACACAAAGAGAACATAACTAGGAACTAGGAACTGTACCAACTCGGAAATAGGTAAAATGTATGTGGTTGCATCTATTGTTTTTATTCGAATCTTCCCAATATTTTCTAAAAATCTATGGCTAAAATCAATTAATCAATCAATTAAAACTGGTAAAATAGTTTTCAGCACCCTGAAGTACCAGTTTTCGGTACCTCCTTAACTTAAATGACATTTTGCCGAAATGTTTTATGATGTTGCTAGATGGGTACACAAAGACAAAATCAAACAACTAGGAAGACAGCATCTTTATTCATTCTTTCTTGCATAATTGGAAGAAACGCTGATACATCTGATGATTGCAAAATTTGTATAGCTTGTGGTGAAGTGAAATTAATATATATTTCCTTTGTGGTTAAAATCAGTGAGATAAGCCATGTGGCTGTTGTACCATTAAACATAAAGTATGGCGAGCTTTGTGATTTTCTTATTATCCAGGAAAGGAATGAAAAATTGACTATATTTTAACAAATGTTTTCAATCTTTATCCATCCTGTTTCTGAACGACTAATACCTCAATTTTTGGGACTAGCATTACAACTTCTTTGGGAAAAATTAAATAGGTATAAATATGCAATGAAACAAAAGATAAACATCAAAGTAAGTATATGTATAAGGTAAGTGTTAAAGAATAGCTCTCTTTGCTGTCCCTTGGTGCTCTTTGTAAACACTTTTTGCATCTTTATGAGCAACGCGTTCTTCATTTTTAAGTACTTTATCTCCATTCCATCTTTTTGATGGCAAAGAATATCGAAATTCCTTTTTCCCTTTAAATATTCTTCGATAATGTAGAGCTCATATTTAATATATTAGTGCTGACAGCAGTGATGGCTTTAGGCATCCATTTAAGCAAGCAGATAACATATGCATTGTGAATTGAAAATACCTTCAGCCAAGGTTGAATAGGCCCTCCACCTATCCAAAGGAGTTTTCGATATTTTGCTGTTTTTTTTTTAAAACTCCTCTGCACTTCTAGCAGCTCTTATCTTCCTTTCAGAAACCTGTCTTTCATATTTCTCAGTGAGGAAGGAAGCTGTATTAAGTTTTGAAAAATGATTTCCCATTGAAGACTGCCGAATATTTTAGGAATACCAAATAACTTGCTGGCAACGTTTATACTCAAGAGCCACTTCTGATGCATTTGATGATTTATTACTCATCATTTTCACTAGGTCTTACTATTTTTCTATTATTTTGCTTAATAGGATTTTTTCTCAATATTTGTTACTTTTTTTTTCACTTTTGGCTGTTAATTTCATAGTCTGTTTATTTCCGTGTTACACGTTTGTCAAGTATATACATTAGTTGACTGAAAAATCTTAAAAAAATGTCAAACCATTTTTTTAGCTATTTATTCAAGATATTTACAACTGTATTACAATATAAATACTAAATGTGTACACAGGAATATAATACATGAAAACACTTGTTGAGAAACTACCCACTGGTAGCACCCTAACAGAATTCGGATGGTTATGAAGTTAATTATGGAAGGGTAGGTATCTGTGATTAGAAGGGTAAAGGTGATTTGATGGAATTTATTTCAATCCTCCAGTTTTGACACCATTTTTCAAGAATTGTGATGCGTGATTGAAGAGTTTGAGATGCTAAATTGGATCGTTATTAACTGATATGATAGATGTGTCATCTGCATTGGTGGTGATGCATTGGTGACGGAGTTTGTAAAGTAGTCCTGGGTGCCAGACTCGATCAAAAGCCTGTTCTACATCGAGAAAGACTCCCGTGCAGTACATTCCGCGCTCTAATGCAGAGGAGGCAACATCCACCACACGATGGCATTGCTGGATAGTGGAATGGGATGTACGGAATCCAAATTGGTGATCAGGTATTATGTGGTTCAGAATTTAGGATGGGATACAGGTGTTATAAGATGAGTTTTTCCAGAATTTTGCCCATGATGTGTAAAAGAGGGATAGGACGGTAAGAGGATAGGTATTTTGGTGGCTTTTTGAATAATTTTAAATTGGTGGTGAGCAAAAATTTGGGATTTTTCTTCGTAGGATTTGGACCAGGTTTGATCTTCGGTATGAAGTCGATGGTTAGTCTTTAAATTTCAGGAGCCTTTAGCGGTCGTCCATAGTGATTTGTCGGCAGGTGTAAGATTTTCAGTAAAATTTAGTAAATTTTGTATTTTCTAATTTCTGATTTTAGTTTGTTATCCAGTTGGGTGTAATGAGTTTTGTTTGTTGGATAAAAGACATTTCAGGGCACCATAGCGGAAGACACGTCGGTAAGCGATGTCTCATCCTTTTCAATTTAGATGGGAGAGACATCGCTGAGCGGATGAGGGAGCACATGGAATACTGTGGAGAAAACAAGCCGACGAGAATAATACTCCCGGCTTGTGACGATGAAAGGAATCCTCAGACAATATCTTTTAGAAATATTCAACGACAAGTGAGGATTCCTTTTATCGTCTATACTGAGTTTGAATCAGTTTTGAAAAAGATTCAGCCGGGAGAGTAAGGGTCTTTATATACGACTTCCTACAAGAGGCATCTTCCCATCAGTTTCTACACTTATATAAAGATTGCAGAAAACATTCCGCGCCACTTCTTGCCTCAAGATTTCCCCACTGAACCCTACATATACACAGGCGAGGATTCAGAGCAGGAGGAGAAATTTATTGCATATATCAGGGAAGTGGCGAATAAGGTGTCTCTGGTGTACTCCATGAAGCGGCACATGCTACTCCTGATACTATTGCAGATGGAAGCCCACTTTCTATCCCGAACCTGTTAACTATGTTTCCGTCCTTATACTTCCGACAGTGAGAAAGTGATGGATCACGATCACATCACTGGGATGTATCGTGGTCCAGCACATTCGAAATGTAATATCCTGTACCTTACCGTTTGTTTCCTTCCCGTTCTATTTCAGAATCTTAGTGGTTACGATGCTCACTTCATTGTCCGAGAGTTGGGACGAGGTTTGACTGAAGAAGAAAAGAAAACATGCGGATTCACGTCATCCTCAACTCTGAGGAGGAAAAAACCTTCGCAATGACACTGGGCATCTTAACCGTTAGATTTATGGACTCATTCCGCTTTATGGCTTCCAGTCTGGATAAATTGTCCAAGAATTTACCCAGGTCTAACTTTAAGGAGACGAGTAAATTCTTCCCCGCTGACCATTTGGACCTCGTGATCAGAAAAGGAGTGTACCTCTATGATTACGTGGACTCGTTCGAGAAACTTCGGGAGATGGTTCTGCCACCGAAGGAAGCATTTTATAACCAATTGAATATAATTCCTGCCTCGGACGAGGACCATCAGCATACTCAAGCGGTATGGGACACGTTTAATATCAGAACCCTGGCTGTGTACATTGAACTCTACCTCAAGGTAGATGTTATGCTCCTTTTGCGATATCTTTGAAAATTTCAGAGACGTCTGTTTGGGAGTATATTCGTTGGATCCGGCTTGGTATTATACAGCACCCGGACTCGCATGGGATGCCATGCTGAAGTATACGGGGACACAATTAGATATCTTGGTTGATTACGATATGGTCCTGATGATCGAGAGAAATATAAGAGGTGGCTTGTGCCAATGCAGTCACCGGTATGGAAAAGCGAGCAACAAATATCTTGACCCAAGTCGAGATCCCCAGGAGAAATCTTCATATATCGCCTACCTGGATGCAAACAACTTGTACGGGTGGGCGATGTCGAAAGCGCTTCCCTCTGGCGGTTCCGGATGGGTTAAGAATACGGAAACTCTAGATTGACTCGAAGATTAACGAAATACGAGCCTTTCGGGTATGCTGTTGAAGCCGATTTAGAGTATCCGGAACGGCTGCACGATTTGCACAACGATTTCCCCCTTTTGCCAGAGAATACAGTTCCACCAAGTGGAAAATTCAAAAAGCTTTTGGCTTCACTGGGCAACAGGGAAAAATATGCTTTGCTTTTCGTCAACTTGCAACAGGTCATGAGCTTAGTTCGAGCACATCGAGCGCTCAAATTCCGACAATCTCATTGGCTTAGTTGTTACATTGAACTGAACACCAAACACCGACAACAAGCTACGAACGACTTCAACAAAGACTTCTTTAAGCTCATGAATAATGCCGTTTTCGGAAATTTTATGGAGGAAGTTCGAAAACGGGGTTTGATTGAGCTTGTAGTAAGTCAGCGACGACTAATTAACTAAAATCACAGGTAAACCAAATTTCAAAGACAGGACAATATATACATATTCGTTAGTGGCAGTACATTCGGACTTTGAAAAGATCGAAATGAACAAACCTATTTATGTAGGGATGGGCATTTTAGATCTTTCCAAGGTCCGAATTTACGAATTCCACTACAACACCTTACAACGGTTACATGTTACCTTACAACGGGCCAGACAAACTAAAACTAATGTATGTATGACACAGACAGTTTACTATATCTTATACAGACGGACGACTTATATAATGACATGACAGATTTTATGGACGAACTGGATACCTCTGATTTCACTAACAAACACCCGA